>OY796894.1:0-94712 GCA_963680785.1 Diplosoma virens
ATCTTGAATACAAGCGGTTTGGTGTTTAATAGTGAACTGTTTAACTTTTTTATGTATTGCGCCACAAAAATTAAGTTTATTTTACTTTTGTTTTACAAATAATTGCTTCCACTTGAAAATATAAAACAATTTTTATTCCTTTAATTGCATTTAATTGATTGAATGAATTGTTTCAGAAAAATAATTGTTACGTCATAATTAAGCAATCTTTCGAAACAAAACTCACTTTGTTTAATTTCACAGCAATTGTGACATTTCCAAAATTAGTCATTGTGAAGTTTACAAAAATAAAACAAAACAAGCAACTTACCACGCTCGCGGCGATAGCAAACCAGACCCTCTCCTACACACGTCATATTCCCCGGTTTGTTACAAGCACAAGGGATGGGATACCATGATGGACCTGAACCTTCGTATAAATAATCTGATGAACATTGTTGTGAACAGTTTGCTTCATCCTGAGGACTGAGCCAGCGACAATTTATCTCTCCATCGCATTTGAAACTATCATCACATGTTCTACAAAACAATATCGACGTCATAAAGTCAATAACCGGCGTCATAATCCGAAACAAAATATATCATTTTATCAGAAATCTACAGTATTACCTTTTTCTAGTAAAGTCACATTGACGATTTTATTAATTGATCAAATTGCGAGTTAGAGGGTAAAAGGACATGATTTGTTAAGATTTTTTCCAAAAATACATATTAATTTTTAAGTTATTCTTTTTTTTAACTGCCGTTTGTTTTAAAATACAGGGATTGTACAAAATTACCAAAGCACAAGTTTGTTTTATTTTTTTCTTTCCTAATCATTATTTGCGCGTGCACTCGCTGCCAGCGCTTTTTTGCTTTACACTTTAATTGTCAGTTGATTTCTTTCCCAAGCATAGTTTGTTTTTGCAGCGTGTTCATTTAGTGTAGGCTCATTTGCGTTTCTTTCACTTCTCAATTTGTGAAGCGAACAGCAGTAATAATTTTTGGGTGACGATTGTTGAATTTATTTTGCGCCAGTGGTTGGGAGTTGTGCTCTACAGAGGTAGAATTATTTCTGGTGATTGAATCAAGTTATAGTGTTGATTTTGCTTTGCGGTTTGGCAAAGCGTGGAATAGAATTTCGTCGATCTTAATTTTTGTAATACATTCGTTCTTATTTGAGACAGTGGTCTCTGTTTATTGTGAGGAAGATTCTTCAACAAAACCAATCCGAGCTTTCGTTAAACCAACTGTATAAAAGCTTCAGGCTCATAGCAAGACTACTTCTTAAGCCGGAATAAAATAAAATTTAGACACAGCTTTGTTTCAGCGCAGGTATTCAGGTTACCTAGCTCAACTGGTCCTTTGGGATTCCCGAACAAAGTCTGTGACAGCAACTGTGTGTTTTCTCTTCATGTTTGATTTTTCGTTCGCTTTATTTATTTACAGATAACCGCTTCTTATCGCTTCATTTCCCTTCGCTTCATTATTAATTTTCATTTATATTCAATATTCTTGGTTACTTTTGACTTTTTCTTTTATCGAAGCCAGAAGCGCTTTAATCAATAACTCACTTTGCGGCAATCGGCCACTTCAGCGCCGTTTACCGTTGCGGGACCGTGAACAAATATATGTCGTTGTGCATGAAATAATGTAAATGTATAATCGCTCTGACAACTGCACTTGACTGAAGAGCACCGAAGACTTACATTTATATTTGCTATATTGTAGACATGTTAAATAGAAGGACGAAATAGTACCTTCTGTGGCAGTGTTTCTCAAAGTGAGCCACTTGGCTCCCAAGGGAGGGATTTGAAATCTTCAAGGAGGAAAAATCACTAGGAGAGAAATTTGAAAATTTTACTACAATGAAAGTGAAACAAAAAAATTGGTACTTCAAAGTGAAAAGTTTTTTTAGAATTACTACTTTTTAGAGAAGAATTTATCAGCAGTGTGGTCGAGTGGTAAAATTGGAGACGAAATCGAAGTGAAGACCTTTTTTTTAGAGCTTACCATGATTTTGGGAGAAAAAAGTGAAAGACGAGATCAGAGCCCTTTTTCTTTTCTAAAGAACATCAATTTTTGAAAATCCTTGCCTCGGGCCCCTGAATTTGAATATCCACCACTGCATCAACGTATTCTTTTTTAGAAGGGGAATGATGGTACCCACGTCCTGAAAGGGAGGAAAGTAGCAAAAACTTTTGAGAACCACTGATATATGGTCTTTATCTGTAACTTGTTTTCAAGTTGAAACTTTAGTTCCACTATATTTTGTGAAATACGTGATAATAAAAGTTCATTTAATTTTATCCCATGGGACTAAGATAAACACACAAACGTGAGATAGACTAAAGTTGTTCTTACCATTGAAAAAACACTTTTGTGAGCAGATTATTGGTCAGATGATTAATATGTTTTGCTTGAAAAAATGCAGTTTTTACAAACACGGTGATTATTTGAAATGATGAGTTTGAAATAAGCTAATTAGCAACTAGTTAGACAGTGTAAAAAAATTCGGTGCTATTCTAACGTGCGATCTCACGAGATTGAATGATCTCAGGATTGGCTTAGGGTTAGAGGATTAAAGAAAATATTATTATGCTTTTAACTCTAACCCTAACCCAATCCTGAGATTGTTCCATTGGGTGAGAACACACGTTAGAGTGGCAGCAAAAATTCATATATATTCCATGCTTTTGAAGCCTTAAAAAAGTTTGGCTTTTGAATACATAGGTACTCTCATCCAATTGAAGATGCTTGCCAAGGTAGTTCAAAATTTTATATTCATTTTCATACAAAATGTATGTGCTTTTAAAGTTCTGTTTATTGTATAGAAAAATCAGTTTTATTTCCGTTGTTGATGACAAAAAAATTTAAAAAAGATTAAAACTTTTTGGAATTATTTTAAAACTTAACAAAACTAAATCGATCTGCATTGACATACTACTGTAGCATTACATAAGTTTGGTTGTACTCCGAGATTAAAAAGAATGAACACGTTTTCTCATACCTACTTACAGTTAGAGCGGGGCTAGTTTTTATATCAGCCCAGTAAACCCAAACAAACGATTCAGGAAACCGTTAAATTTTTTTTTACTTTAAATTGATGGCCAAATTTTTTTATAGTAAATTGAAAGCTAAAAACACATTTGGTACTGGTTAAGTATGTGGTCTAACATCTCTAACCCTAAACCTAACCAGATCTTTTAAAAGTTAGACCGCATTCTTAACTAAAATTTGGTTAACAGACTTTTTTAAAGATGATAGACTGCATGCTTAACCAGAACAACACATTCAATCCGAAGTGAAGATTTTCTGTTTTTCACTTTTATGTGAAGTCGATTTATTTAAATATTACAATAAAAAAAGTGTTGTAGTAAAGTGTAAGCTATTTATAGCCAGGAAAAATATAATATCTAAGCTTTTCATCGGACACACTTGTCAGGAGATAAATGTCTGAATGAAGCGAAAAAAATTCAATTGATTGTCAAATAAAAATGAACGAAGATCCAGTGTGGGCTAGAAAAAGAACAATTGTATTGCCCATGGCTAATACGCAATTGTATTATTGCTTCATTTCAAACTCTGTCGTTATTGCTTTTCCTGACACTGATGCTGAAAATATTCACTGATAGACTAGTATCTGAGCTGAGTACAAAGTTACTGAACCAAGTAATAGCATCAACAAAGGCTTTTCTAAACTTAACGCTGATAACAATCTACATGTCGTCAGCTTTTTTGTGATGTCACCTTTTACTTTGTGCATTACTTAATTGCATCTCATTATCGATAAAAACTGACTGTTAGAAGAAATTAGCAGAAAAAGCAAATAAGCTAAAAATTTTATGTCAACAAAACTTTTGAAGATGCAATTATACCCATGCAGCCTGCTAGCAGTGTAAAATTATGCGACCTGATAAAGGATAAATTCAATTAGCTTTCATTTTTCAACTTTTGAAAAAAAGTTTTTATAGAATTAATGGCTCTGCTTTTTGTATAAAATTATGGGAATATGTATTGATTTCTACAATGTTTTAACTAATTTGACAATTACTTTTAATATTTTTCCAAAACCAAGTTCTCTATAAAGCTTAAGTTGCAACGCGAGAAAGCAATATAAAACTTCTTCGAAAAAGCACAAGTTGGAACTGAAAATCAGAAATACAAGATTGAAATGACTGCAAAAATTTTATTTTTTAACAAACGTTTGAGCTTCAAGCACCAAATCAAATTCATTTCAAAATACTTTTTTCATTTGATTTTAACGATCTAATTTGTTTGTTGTTCAATAATTTTTTACAAACGACAAAACACAATTCTTACCTGTTTACATCTTTCCTACTCAGGCAATCAGGTTTTTCATCTTTTGTAGAATAAAGTGAAATACATTGATAAAGATTGTCACGAACATCTCCACCTTCAATGCGAAGACTGCATTGAAACTCATCCTCGGAACAAGAACATTCTATTTCATCCGAACCATTTTCGCAATCTTTAACTCCGTCGCACATGTATTTTGTGGGAATGCAATCTCTCAATCTATTGCTGATAAATTTATAAAAACCATAATGAATTAATAAATTTTAAAGTATAGTCAAAGATTTAATTGTTAAATTGTATTTAGAACTCATTTCTATATTTATTGATACAATTTATTGGTGGTGGATATTGGGTGAGGCGAATGAGGCAGTTGCCTCGGTTCCCCCCTTTTTTTGGGGCCCCCTCGATTTTAGGGGCCGCCCCTCGAAAATAGCACTTATAGTTTGAGTTTGCTGGAGATGTTTTTTAAAGATTATTATGAAGTTGGGACGAAAAGTTGGAAATACAAGATCGATTCAAGGTGAAGACTTTTTTTTTAGAGATCACCATGATCTTGGGAGAAAAAAGTGAAAGACGAAATCAAAGCCCTTTTTTTTCTAGAGAACATCAATTTTTGGAAATTCTTGCCTCGGGCCCCTGAATTTGAATATCCACCACTGCGATTCATAATATTATCTATGTTAAGAAAGTTATTTAAAAATATATTTTTTAAGCTATGTTTGCTTTTGATCTCTAAATTCGTTGACATAATAATTTCAAAATATTCAAATGGCCCTACTGATTTATTTAACGGTATTCTTCTCATTTTAAAAGAGGAAAGTCATAACCCTAAAGCCCAAATATTCCAAAAAGAAACATATAGAAACCAAAAAAACTTTGAACATAAATAACATACTATGATGTCACAGACGTCTGAAAACGTTTCCACATTTTTAAGATCAACATGCCATGAAAGAATATTTTTCAACCTTCAGTGAAATCAACGCTTACTTCATTTAGAGCCACAGTGGGTAACTGGTGACCCTAAATAATATTTTATGTGGCTGTACTCAGTTATCCGTTCAACTAATTTAACCAAATAAAATTCTCTCTTTATCGCAGCCTTGTTTTGAAATGAGGCAATACAACAAATAGGACTACAAATGACGATTGTGGAATATAGTTTTCAAGCAAACAAAAACGTTTTCATGTGCAAATAAAACAGAAGATAAAAAAAATATTTACTTGCAATCAAAAGCCAGTAAGCAACGTTCATATTTTGTTCGTAGGTATTTTGTGTCTTCACATGGTTTTTTAGGCTTTAGTCAAAACTAATTTTGCAAACTGACCGGCAACAACGAAAAGGTTGTGCATCACTGGTTTAGAGAATGAACTTTGCATTAAAATCACAGGTAGCGATGAAACACGTTTATGACAATAATGAAAAATAATGTTAATAACGTAGTTCAATTTATCTCGTAAGTTATTTTAACTTTTTAGTTGTAGGCTCTACTTCATAATTATTTTAACTGTCCACATTGTCGGCAGCGTGGTCAAGTGGTCAAAAGCAGGCTTGTGGAGTCTGAAGAATTTTTTCAGACTCCAACTCCGAATCCAAAGCGTTTAAAAAACAACTCCGACTTTACTCTAAAATGTGCGACTCCGGCAACTCCGACTTCAAATCCAAAACTTTAAAGGCCTAATTTAGTGTATACAGAACCTTCAAAAACAAAAATGACTCTGACTCCGCCTAATCTTAAAAACTGACTCTAATTCAACTAAATTTTAAAAGCAACTCGGACTCCGATTTCTCCTTAAATGCAATTCCGGAAACTCCGACTTCACAATCCTGGTTAAGAGCGCTATGATTGTGATCGACGTGGTTGCGGTTCGAAACCTACTCGTGTCATTGTTTTGTGTCCTTAGGAAAGACACTTTATGGCAAATTTCCCTGCTTAGCTGTCCAACGAACCAGTTCTAAATTTTATATGAATAATTCTTTATAAGAATAAAAAACAAAATGAAAATTTCTATCGGACAGCAATATCTTGGTATCTCTGGAAGCATTTTAGGGTAATTGTTTGCCCTATGTATAGCGCCTCCATCGCTTTCCTACGAGTCAAAAAGATAAATATAGAGATGAAATGAAAAAAATTAATGTATCTTTAAAGTTAAAATTAGATTATTTCTAATAAGCGAGATCTAAACAAAAAAGTAGTCACAGAATTTTGAGGCTTTCCATTAAGAAGGATCTATTTTTTAATTTTTTCAAGACTATTTGACAACCTCTTTAAAAAACGTTATTTTCATTGATCAAATAAACTTTGTAACAAACTCAACTTTTATAAATCGTTCTTACTGCTTCAAAGGTGTTGATTTTATAAATTATCATATAAAGTTTTATGTCTTTTTGTGTTTGATTCTTTACTGGGAAGTTTTCAAACCTTTAGTTTTCAATTGTTATTTCCTTCTTTTATATGTGTTGGTCGGTCGTAAAATTAAATTTGTGGCACATTTATTGCTTAGATAATTAGCGCACAATCTTATTCAAAAACTGCCGGTTGTTTAGAATTCTAATGATTTTACTTTAAAAAAAGTGATACCATAATCATCCAATAAAAACTCGCTTGTTTAAATTCTGGAACTGAATAATAATCAGACTTTCTGACACAGGGGCCAGACGTAGAATAAAACTTGAGAGTCTGGGTAGAATTATGGAAGAGCGAAAACAATCTTGGGAAGATCATCCGTGAACAGTCAATATAAAGTTTTGTTTTGTCCAGTAAAGCTGTTGTGGTTAACTTTATGTGATTTGCGACTATACCAAGATTTGTCATTGCTTGAAAAAATACTTTTTGCTCAATCAGGTTTGCCTAAATATTTAATTTCTGATCAGAATTTTATTTTGAATTTATAAATTAATTAATTAATCTTCCGCAAAGATTAGGGCGCATCATTATAAAAGTGATAATTTTACTTGCACTGCTATCTGTTCGAAATAGCAGATCATCAATTCTTTATTGTATCATATATATGAGTGATGAAAAACTTGAGATCAGTCTTAGTTTTGATTATTTGTGGCCTTGATCTTAAAATTGTGTTGGTGGTTTCGAGGTCATGTAATCTTGGTCTGGCATTTTAAAAATTGGTCTTGAAACTGGAATTTTAAAAAATTTTTTTACTTGGTGTGATAATAAATTTTTTCAAATTGATTTAAAATAAAACTCTATTGACCAGCTTTGTTTTAATTTTTAGTTGCAAAGAAAGCTGTGTCCGAACGTCTTTAATTTCATAGTTTTGCTGCTTTCTCACGTCTAATCTGTTAAAGATTTTTATTGTGATTTGGTCCATCTGTGCATGAACTGGACACCTGCAGAGGTCAATATTTTGCGTTTGAACCCGTCTGTACTCGTCAGTATTTTCGTGTATACCGATTCTACCCGGCTCATAACTTTTCGTTTTTGCATACTTCCATCAACAACGATTAAAAGTTTTAGTACAATACAACAGCTAGGGGTAGTAAAAGGATAAACAATGGGCTCTTGTTTGTGTCTGACCGAAGTGTCCCTTAAAACGATGACAACGACGACGACAAAAGTATGAAAATATAAAAATTAATTTTTTATACAAGATAATTATTGATGCAACTCAAGATTAAAAATTTGCACAGTATGGTACATTCATTTTTTTAAAAATTGTTTTGGCCCGTCTGTACTCGCCAGCTTGGACCAACAACCGAATAAAATAATAATAAGTAAAAAATTAAAGTTTCGCTTTGACGTCAGCCAAAACAAAAAATGTGCAAAATGGTAGATCCTCTTTAACTGCTGCCGTTAAATAAGCAATTAAGATTTAAGTTAATTAAAGCATTTAAATTAAAACTAAATAATGCAAAAGAACTAGACCTACATTAAAAAGATAGATTGTTTATATTTTAATTTGAATGAAGCGGTAGGCAGAGCGGACATGGATTTATAAAGTGTAACTGCAGCAGTTAACTTGTGGTTACTATGAAGCTTAAAAAGAAATTTAAATCCTTGTTTGGATCTTGCTTTGAATATATGACGTCATAAACAATATGTTTTATATTAAAAATGATTAACTTTGCTTAAAAACAATCTTTAAAGTTATTTGATAACTTGGAGCTAGATGTTTCTAAATATCGAGTTTTAAAACTTTTTCAATAAAATTTATTTCCGACTCCAATAGTAATATTCGTTATGTTAAGGATAAATTTCCCGAGAAATTTCTTGAGAAAGACACAATTTTAAGAAATCAGCCACAAAGTTACAGGAACAACACCAATGCTTCGTTTTTTTACATGCTGCTATTTTTCTACAAATAGCTTTACAATTTTTTAACAACTGTGTTTTTGGGTACCGCATAAATGCAAAATAAATTTCATTTATTCTCATTATTTTTTGCTTAAAAGTTAAGTCAAAATTTGTAAAAGTTGAGTTTGTTACAAAGTTTATTGGATTAATGAAAATAACGTTTCTTAAAGAGGTCGTCAAATAGTCTTGAAAAAATTAAAAAATAGATCCTTCTTATTCGAACACTTCAAAATTCCCTGACTACTTTTTTGTTTAGATCTCGCTTATTAGAAATAATCTAATTTTAACTTTAAAGATACATTGATTTTTTCATTTCATTTATCTCTATATTTATTTTTTTTAACTCGTAGGAAAGCGATGGAGGCGCTATACATAGGGCAAACAATTACCCCAAACTGCTTCCGGAGATACCAAGATACAGGCTTGTCTATGGGACATGTTTTTCTGTTCCATCCCATCCATGCCTGTCCCATCCCATCCCATCCCACGGGATTTTGATAATAATATTATTATGGAATATAGCTCAATTAAAATTATTAAATTTATGAAAGTCACAAAAATAAACAGAAAATAGACGATGACGAATGCGCATCAAGTTAAAACCGCGCAACTTTATTATAAATTACTAACAACAGGTAAAGACATGATGTTAACTTTGGTAACGCACCAAAACGTAATCTTATATAAAAAAGGCAATCTTTATTTATTCGGTTTCCCACCACAAAATAAATAATAGATTCAAGTATATAAAGAAAAAAGGAAAGTAAAAAGCTTTTAAAAGGTAAAAAGTATAAAAACTAAGGGTAACTCTGACGTAATCAAGTTGCTATGACATGGCTATTGTCTCATGGGAAATATAAATGTGTGCTGTCCCATCCCATCCCATGGGATGATATGACTAAAATTTAGAACTGGTTGGTTGGACAGCTAAGCAGGAAAAGTTGCCGTAAAGTGTCTTTTCTAAGGACACAAAAGAATGACACGAGTAGGTTTCGAACCGCAACCACGTCGATCACAATTATAGCGCTCTTAACCAGTGTTGTGAAATCGGAGTCTCCGGAATTGCATTTAAGGAGAAATCGGAGTCCGAGTTGTTTTTAAAATTTATCCGAGTTGAAGTCGGTTTTTAAGATTAGGCGAAGTCGGAGTTGTTTTTATTTTTGGAGGTTCTGTTTACGCTTTTAAAGTAGGCCTTTAAAGTTTTGGATTTGGAGTCGGAGTCGCACATTTTAGAGTAAAGTCGGAGTTGTTTTTTAAACGTTCTGGATTCGGAGTTGGAGTCTGAAAAAATTCTTCAGATTCCACAAGCTTGCAAGCATTTAAAGTAAATTAATATGAATTAAAACTTATTTACAACTAAAAAAGCATTTTCCCATGTGTAGTTGCATCGTTTGTTGTAAACCTAATAATTAAATAAAGTTTGTATAATTTTTATCTTGTGTTTTTTCTCTCTAGACGCATTTGCGTCTCGAAACGAGAAAAAAATGCTGCGTCAGCAATCTCTCAATTATTGTTATTATTTTTTCTTATTTTATCTTTATATTTATCCTCTTGACTTGCAGGAAAGCGACGGAGGCGCTAAAACATAGGGCAAACAATTACCCCACCTGCTTAAGAAATGTTTTTCCACCTGATTCACAGGAAAACATCGGAGGCGCTATACGAAGCGATCAACGAAACCTGCTTTCCAAGATACCAAGATATTGTTCTCTGGTTGAAATTTTTCATTTTGGTTTTTTAATTTTTTTATTTTGAATTATGAATAAAATTCGCTAAGACCACCAAGCAGAAAAATGTGCCGCAAATTGTCTTTTCCAAAAGCACAACAGAATATGCGAGTAGGTTTTGACCCGAGAATGTATCAATTGCATCAATTATAATGCGAAGACATGTAGTCTAGTATGATATCATAAAACAATTACAACAGGAAAAGTATTGTAAAAGTCACGAGTCAAATTTCAAATTTTGTTTATAAATGTTAAATGCATGTATACACATAAATACACACATAAATATAAAAATAACCTATACACACATAAAAATAACCTCCAAAAAGTTTGTTAAAAATTATATTAAATGCTTAACTGAACGCTGAATTTGAAAAAGTTTTTACAATTACATTTTGGGAAAATTAAATTGAATAAATAACAAAATTATCAATGAAAGTTATGCGTAAGCTATTTGTATTGACGTACTACAAAATATTAATTAAATCTTTCCAGTCGGTTTAGGCTGTGGGTTAAAGATTCTTACCGAAGTCCACAAAAACATGGGGTTCACAAGTAAAAATATTTAATTGGCGTTTACAAGACAATTTAGTGAACAAAACAACCCGTGCATCAAAGACCAAAAGAAAAGTCACCAAATCAATATAATTGACATTTACTCACCAAATTCTTTTACCAACTAAAGTGAAGACAACCTAATTTTCGGTCTTCAATGCTCTGACCACTACCATGCCAAAAGTTCGTGTCTTCAATTGTCAAAGACCGACAAAAGAAATTCACCCTAATTTGAAAGAAAATTTTTGAGTATTTTTACAACTTTATTATTTGGATGACTGTTTTTTTTTATTTTTTAACAAATTTGAGCCAGAAATTTTGTGTACGCTAGCCCTAAGAGAAGTGAAGACTTCAGTTCAGTTTCTGTTTCCAAAAAAATTTTTACACGTTTTTGTATGGGGGTTCACCAAATTATATTTTAATCAAAATTAAGCAAAAAAGGATTCGTGAATTAAAAAAGGTTGGAAACCCCTGGTTTGAATAAAATATCTCTTCAAAATCCAAATTGAATTTTGGTAGATCTATTTTTTTCTTATTTACTTTGGTAGAAAAATATTAATATTAGTTTTATGATTTAGCCCTATTAAAAATTGCATGGTATTTTCAATAAACTTGCGTTGGTTTGCGGACAAACAAGTTTGGGAAACACTAAATTAGGCAAATGAGGCACTCGCCACTTGCTACCTGTTTTTAAATTTTCTTTTCGTTTTATTACGGAGCACTTAACAAAATTCAAAATAGTTTCTCAAAATTTCCAAGGTTTAAGCTTATTATTCATTTATTTCATCTTTATCTTTATTCATCATCATATCGATCTTCGTGACTCGCAGAAAAGCGACCGAGGCGTTATACATAGGGCAAGCAATTACCCTGACCTACTTCCGGAGATGCCAAGATTATTTTCCGCTTTAAAGTGTAGTTTATACAAAGGAAACTTGCTTTTGAGTAAGTCAAGACCTAGGACACTGTTTCTAAACTGGAGATCCAAAAATTTTCTATAAAATAAAAATTTTGCTATCTTTATTCACTGAGATTTAGACAGTTCAAACAGTGCCTCAGACTTTATCCAAAAACATTTCTAAGATCATAAGAACTTGCCCATGATGAGCGCATTACTACAAAAGTCTTTACTCGTTGTTGAAGCTTTAAATTTTTTCTTGAAAGCTATGTGAAGAACCAAGAATAAGGTCATCATTTGAAATTCGGGTACGACTAGTGGCGTAGGCAAAATTTTTCATTGGGAGGTTTTTGTAATGCGAAAGCACGTTACTATAAGTGGCCCTGGTTTGGGGCCGAAAACTTTTTCAAAAGTACTTTAAAAAGTAAAGTAGACCTATTATGCTTTTTGGAGCACCTTGCAGTGGCATAAGCTTTTTCGTCTAATCGTAAACGCAACTATGTGTGTTAAGCTCATCAGTGTTTTCTCTAAAGTACACAATGTGCGCAAGGCGCAGTGCCACGAGTCTCTTTACGCAGTAAAATTTCGGTGTTGCGCACTAAAACATGTCAAATTTAAAACTGAAAAAAATATCTATTTTTTCTTTATATAGCTAGGTCAGTTTTGATTGGGTCGCCGACGATTGTAGCTGTGTAAAAATTAAATCTTTTTGTTGTGATTCGATAGTGGTTTTATTGATTTAGATATCATTACTTTTCAGGTACGAAAATCAAGATATCCGAGAGAGATTCAAAATGAGCACTTTTTTATTCTTTTTTTTTAGATATCACTACTTTTAGAGGCCCAGATGGTAGGTGCTTTCACGCAGCCTGGGCCGTGAGTAAGTCTGCTCATTGATTTTAAAATGACAGACCGAAACCGAACCTACCAAAACGGAAGGGTATCTACCCATTCCGATGTTCAGTGTGGGTCTGCTAATCGGCAAACGTCCTTTTCAGGACGGGGCAATGTCAGGATAAAACTGCCCTTTTCAGGGCACATTGCCAACAAGTTCCGAAGACCCACTATTCTTCAGCTGAACATCGAAGGCCTCACTGCAAGCAAGATGAACGTTTTCATCACCTCGCTATGCAGTCTGAGGCACTCGTCATCCTACTGCAGGAGACCCACTGCACTGATGCAAAGAAGTTGGTGCTACCACACTACCAACTAGCTGGGTCTTCTTTAAGCAGGAAGCATGGCCTTGCCACGTTTGTCCACGAGCGACTGAGATACACGCTTTTGGACCGATCTCCACCGACATCGGAGATCGAGTGGTTGTGTGTGGACGTTGATGGCTATAAAATAGTCAACGTCTACAAACCACCGCCAACGCGATTGCGATTGCGAACCCTGGATCTCCCAGTGTTTCCTCACCCCTGTCTGTACGCTGGCGATTTTAACTGTCGTCATGCTGACTGGGGTTATGATGACAACAGTCCGGACGGTGAGTGCTTGGCTGGCTGGGCAAGCATTAATTGTCTTGCCCTGCTATATAATGCCAAGGACGCTGCCAGTTTTTATTCCGGCCGCTGGAGCACTAGCACCAATCCAGACCTAGCTTTCGCTAGCGTAGGTCCAAACAGTCGCTTACCGGATAGACGTGTCCTTGAGAAGTTCCCCAGGTCACAACATCGACCCTCGCTTATTACACCAACAAGGTTTGCTATGGCAGTGCCAAGCATGCCTGTTAAGCTATGGAACTTCCGCAAGGCCAATTGGAGTCACTACATTGCTTTGACGAATAAATTCGCAAAGACTTTGTTGCCGCCTGATTCACTTGATGTGGATGCGGCTTACCAGGACTTCTGTAACACCATTAAGAAAGCAGCCAAAAAGACTATCCCACGCGGGTATCGAAATAACTATATTCCGTGTTGAGATGCAGAGTGTGAATCTCTCTATAAAACCTTTCTGCAGTCTCCTCAGGGAGACGACTCAAGTTTGGCTGCTATAGCTCTGCTTGCCAAGCTTGACAGAAAGCGGAGGGATCGATGGTCCGAAGCAGTTCGGAGCATTGACTTCTCACACTCTAGTCGAAAAGCGTGGAGTATTTTGAACAACTTTACTGGTAGGTCACGACACTCTCCTCGTCACTGTCGCGTTTCAGCCGATGCTATTGCATCTCAGTTGGTTAGAAATGGGAAATACGAGGCTGTTGATCGCAAGTCATCTCGACTTGTCTTTCAAGAAGTATCTGACCTTTGGAGGGCCACAACACCAGACGCAGTAAATATCTCTGACAAATTTTCACAGAGAGAATTTGCTGCTGCCCTTCAGCACTTAAAACCAGGTAAAGCTCCGGGTCCTGATTCCATCTGCCCCGAGCTTATACTCCATGCTGGAGCTGCTTTGAAGTCCTGGTTACGTGACTTCATTTCTTCCTGTTTTTTGCTCCGACTCAAAATTCCCAAGATCTGGAGAAGAGCGCTTGTGGTCGCGATCCCAAAACCAGCAAAGCCCGTGGGGGACCCAAAGAGTTATCGACCGATATCTCTGCTCTGTGTCCCCTACAAGATCCTCGAGAGGCTTATCTACGCCCGCGTTGAACCATTAATCGATCCACTGCTCCCTAAAGAGCAGGCTGGGTTCCGACACGGGAAGTCAACCGTAGATCAAGTTGTTCTGCTAACCCAGAGCATCGAGGATTCTTTCGAGGCTAAAAAGAAGGCCCGTGCCGTATTTATTGATCTGACAGCTGCTTATGACACTGTCTGGCACCGTGGCCTTACCTGCAAGCTGCTGAGACTACTTCCGGATAAGCACATGGTCAGAATGATCATGGAGCTTGTCCGAAATCGAAGTTTCACTCTTACCACCGGTGACAGCAAGCAAAGCAGGTTACGCCGTCTTGAAAACGGCGTTCCTCAGGGATCGGTCTTGGCTCCCCTCCTATTTAACATCTATACGTACAATCTTCCTTCCATGATTTCCAGAAAGTTTGCTTATGCTGATGATTTAGCATTGTTGCACTCTTTTGGAAACTGGAAGGACTTGGAGGGGACATTAAGCCAAGACATGTCCACACTGTCAGCGTATCTCCAGACTTGGAGGTTGAAACTCAGTCACACTAAGACGGTGACGACAGCCTTTCACTTAAATAACCCAGAGGCCAAACGTGAGCTAAAGGTCTACAACAACAATAGACTTTTACCGTTCTGTCCAACCCCTACTTATCTTGGGTTAAAACTGGACAGATCGCTCACGTTTCGTCACCATTTAGTGGCATTGCGCAAAAAAACTATCATCGCGCGTCACACTGCTGAGGCGACTCGTAAACTCGGGATGGGGTGCTGGTGCTAAAACACTACGCATAGCCACCTTGTCTCTAGTCTACTCAACAGCTGAGTACTGTGCGCCAGTCTGGTGTCGCAGTGCTCACACTCGCCTCATTGACAGTGTCTTGAATGACGCCTTGCGCATAGTTACTGGATGCCTGCGTCCCACTCCAACGGACCACCTACCTGTACTTTCAGGCATCCAGCCAGCTGAGCTTCGCCGACTGGGAGCGACACTCTCCTTGGCTTACCGTGGATCTCTAGACCCCGATCATATCTTGCATGATCTTTTAAGTGGGTCCTCAGATACTGGCCAAGTGAGACTAAGATCCAGACGCCCGTTTGTGCCAGGTGCGCGAAATCTCTTGGACAATCTTGCCAGACTTGGCATCCGCGCCTCTGAATGGACAAATCACAAATGGAACGCGGAGTACTGTGAAAGTGCTTCCAGGCTCCGTGCTTTTGTGCCCGGGACCAGTGTCAGGCCTGTTGGGATGGGCTTACCCCGAGCAGCTTGGGTTAAGCTCAACCGCCTGCGGAGTGGTGTTGAGCGATTCCATTCGTCCATGCACAAATGGGGTCTCGCTCCTTCACAGAATTTCGAGTGTGGTGCCTCAGAGCAAACCGCAGACCATGTACTAACAATGTGCCCCATACATCGGGCACCACATGGAGCACGAAATCTGACGGTTTTGGATGACGAAACTCGATGCTGGCTTAATAACATCACTGCCAGCATCTGATCCAGGCAGTGCAGCAGTCTGGGGTAGTAAAAGGATAAACCCTCGGCCCCAGTTCTGTTTGTGTCTGGCCTGGAGTGGATGCCCTTCAAACGACGACGACGACTACTTTTAGGGACAAAATTGGAAAATCTGAGACAGAAGGTTTAATTCCTTGTATTTAGTTCATTTTTATCCTTGCAATAAAGTCTTTAAAAGCGATTGGATCATCAAATTTTTGTTTTTTATTTCCGTTTAGCGTTTGGGTCGCCACAAAAAAGATTGAAAAGCACTGTTGTTCTAATCATTCATGCTTGCAAAACAAAAGTTTTTGCGCAGTATACAGTTTTGTTAGAGGGACACTGAAGCTCACTGATATAATTGAATTAAGCCAGCTCAAAACAAACTCAATTTTAATAATAGTTACTATTACAAAACAGTAGGCTAATTCTAAAGAATGGAGACAAGTTACGTTATGTAGCTTGATGTTGAATGAATACGATTGCATTTGGATGAAACAGACCGTTAGGTTTTTACTAAATTAAATTATAATTGCATTTTTTGGTGTAGCCCTATACAATATTTTCTATTTTTTAAAACATTATAAATTTTTGAATCATACATAAAAAGTTTATTTATAATGGCAACCTGATTATTTAAACTAGACTACTTTTTATTATATTATAGGACTATATCTTATTCTTAATTTTTTTATCGTGCTTTTCCAAAATTATCGAGGTTGCTTTTCAGACGCTCCTTAACTGTTGTTAAAATCATAAAAACTAACATAGAACTCGCAATGTAATTTAAAAAAGTTAATTAACTGTATAGAAGTCTTTTGAAAGTCTCTTAATTAATTCCAATTTTTGTGGTCTCTGTTTTATGGCGGTGCTCCCTGTGAAAATAATCGTACTTATCGGCGGATCTCGTGCAGTTATTCTAATGAAATTTGATTGGTTCACTTACACGTGGCGAGCACACTATAAATTCAGATCTTGGTAAATTTATATTTTTTCAGTTGTTTAGTGATCCAGCGGTTCGGTGATTTGGTTCAGTGTCGTAGTTTTGAATAGTGAGTTTGTAGATCGCAAGCGAAACTTGGGAAAATTTCGTTTTGCGATTGCATCGTTTGGCTGTATTGTCTGGCTGCATCGTCGAGTAAATAATTGTGGTCGTTGGCTTGTGGAAGCCTGTGATAATTTAATGCAACGAAATTTCAACATTAATATATATAGTATAAAACCATAAGACGTGTGTAAAAGCCAGCGGTACGTTTAAGGAAAGCTTGGATTGCTTTCCTATAGTTCACGAATTAGAAAAGAAGTTACAGAAGAAACACAGACAAGATATTGCAATATAAAAATATACATATGTTGTATATATATTGAACTTGATGTGTGACGATTTCAGCCACAATTGTAATGTTTATTTTATATGCCGAAATATATACTGAACTAATTAGTTCAATTTAAAGTGTTGCTCATTTATTGTGTACAAATTCGTTCGGTCATTATTTCATCGTAATAATGAAATGAAAGCTGATGTTAACTGATATTTTTGTATAGTGCCATTTTGCGACCTATCATGTGCTTCGCCTATAAGTAAAATATTTTGTATGCGGTTATTTTTGAATAATGAGTGATATAGATCAGGACTTCTTAAACTGGATCGTAACAGCATTTGGGGTCGCGTAAAAAAATTTGGGGTCGAAAAATAAATTGGCTTTTTGTGCTTTTGAAATTGTTTTTTTTACAATAATATTTATTGACAATCAAAAACTAGAAAAGGTCAAATGTCGTTACACCAATGTTGCGTCATAAAGTAGTAAGGTGGCGTGATCATAAGGCGAGACGTGTGGCGTAATCAAGAGAAAAGCAAGAAACAAAAGCAAAAAAATTACCTATTGATTTTTATAAATGAATGCAAAAAATTAAATTATTTATTTGTCTTGATAAGGTAACTGTGAAAAAATATAAAGTAATTTTTCTATTCTATTAAATGTGCTTGATAATGTCTATTAGATGAAGGTCACGAGACCAATTATTTGCGGTCTCGGTCTCGGCCATTTGTTGATGGTCTCGGTCTCGAGGTAATGTAATCTCGGTTTCATGTTCTTTAAATTGGTCTCGAGACCGGAAATTTTTTGATATTTTTTATTCGATGTTATTTTGATAAGTTTTGCAATTTGCTTAAAAATAACACTCAATTGATCAGCTTTGCCATAATTTGAAAAGGTAAATAGCTTGGAGTCAACCTTCTTTAATCTTTAGTTTTGCGACTTCGTCTATTCCAATGAAGATTTTTATTGTGATTAGGCCTATCCGTCACAAGCTAATCCGATGACAAAAAAACTTTATTTAAATTGCTTTCTTTTGGCAACAAACAAGTCTGGTAGTACTTTGAATGTTTTTATCCACTTCTTTGCCATTGAAACATTTACACCAAATCAGTCCGATTTTAGAAAAATTAAGCAACTTGATTTCGTAAACTAATTTTTTTTTAATTAAACGACAAGCTTTAACAGAAGAACAAAAGAAATAATTCAGAAAAACTAAATTTACAACAGCAAGACAGATTGTGTAGCTTTAATTTAGCCTAAATGCAGCAGTAGCCCCAGAGAACAAACAAGGATTTTTAAATGTTGTTTGTTACAGTTAATTTATAGTTAGTTACATACTTTAAAATTTAGTACGCCTGCCAAAAGTTGCTGTAAAAGTTTGTTTTAAAGCAGATTAAATATGATAAAAATGACTTTAACGTTAACTGGAAGCTAAAGTTTCTAAATATTCAGTTTGAAAAGTAACATTTAGAATCAGACTCCAATAGTGATAACGCTATGTTAACGATAAAGTTTCCCGGAGACTTAAAGCGGGTATAGTAGTATACAATAGTATAGTTTAGACCTGTGCAAAAATGACTTGTGAATGTCCAGAATATGGCTCGTGACAGGAAAAATAAATTTTTTACTTTTAATTTCTTTTAGTTCGATGTGGCAGGAGTGCAGTTAAATAAAATGATGCAATTCTTAAATTACTAACTGTTAAGATTACATCACAAACGCCCAAGTTTTACACGCTGGAAGCCCAATTTTTTTGCAAGTATCTCCTGGGCCGCAATCAGTACAGAATTACAGTGATAAAACTTGTTTTGGTCTTTAATTTTAATAATCAAAACCCTTTCTCCAAAAAAACTTATTATTCAATATTAAGTATTGTTTCCTAAATGAAGCAAACAAGTTTTTGTAGTAATGAAATTTATATATGCAATAATTTGAACACCCTATTTATATATTTATTCATTATGGCGTGCGATTGTTTATAAAAGTAAAGAGGTGGTGGTCCTCTGCGTTACAACACTTTGCACACCCCTATAGTTTGTTTATTTTTTTGTTGTCAGTTGTATTTTCATTTTCCTGCCTTGCAGAAAAAGCGTCGGAGGCGCTATACTTAGGACAAGCAATTAACCCGACCGTCTTACGGAGATGCCAAGATATTACTGGGCCTGGTTAAAATTTTTAGTTTGGTTTTTAGTTTTACAGAGATAAGACTGAAATTTCAACTGCTTGCCATAAGACTGCCAAGCAGGGAAAAGTGCCGTAAAATGTCTTTTCCATGGATACGTATAACAAAATTGCTTGAGTAGGTTCTCAAACGCGGCCGTTTCGATCATGATCACCACACTTTAAACACTCGACCACACTACCTAGGACCCGATTAATAACCGGTAAAAAAGTTGTGATCAATGAATCCATAGGCGCATGCCCGGAAGGGGAAGGGTTGGAGCTTAAAAATCATCTACGAAGAATAATTATTAAAGCTTCGTAGTAGCACTAAAACAGCTTAAAAACTGTTAAAATAAAGTGAAGAATTTATTTAATTAAAACAGAATTAAGGCTACAAAAAAGTGAAGAGTAAAAAAAAGATCTTCATCTTATTTTACATTTGTCGGCAGCATGTTTGAGTGGTTAATAGCCCTGTGATTGATGGCAAACGTAATTGAAGCCGTCACAGTTCAAAGCCTACTCTCGCCATACTGTTGTGTCCTTGAGAAAAACACTTTACGGCACTTTACCCTGTTTGACCTTAGTAAGCAGTGTTAAATTTTTATCATAAAGATAAAAAATACTTAAAAAGAATTTCACCGGACAGCAATATCTTAGCATCTCCAAGCATGCTTAAAATAAAATACTAAATTGCTAATAAGACGAAGTAGAAAAGGAGGAAAATAATTAAAAACTACTTCGATAAACCTACACAAAGATAGACAAACAATAAACATGGGTAATACAGAAAAAAAACCGGCAAGTTATTAAGCAGCTTTTACTAATTCGTCATTATTTCTAATCTTTTTTAGGTGATTAATTAGACTAATTCTATTCTATGTAAACCAAACATAGCCAACAAATACAACAAATACAACGCATCAACACAGATAACCGAGCGCGCCATTCTGTTGTGTCCTTGGGAAAGACACTTTACGATACTTTCCCCTGTTTGATGGTCTTGGAAAGCAATTCTAAATTACAGTAATATCTCTACTAAATTACTAGGGGACAGCAATATCTTGGCATCTCCGGAAGCAGGTCGGGGTAATTGCTTACCTTTATGTGTTAGCGCCTCCGTCGCTTTTTTGCGAGTCAGGAGGATAAATATAGAGATAAAAATAAAAAAAAATAAATAATCAAATATTTGAATAAAGTTTTGGTTCTGGGTATATTCTACTTCGGTGAATTCCACAACGGCACAATCCAGCGAGTTAAATTCCACCACGGTAGCCTATATTCCACCACGATATTACGTTGTTGATGGTTCGTCGTCGTCGTCGTCGTCGTCGTCGTCATCGTCGTCATCGTCGTCGTCGTCGTCGTCGTCATCATCGTTATCGTTTGAAGGGCATCCACTCCAGGCCAGACACAAACAGAACTGGGGCCGAGGGTTTATCCTTTTACTACCCCAGACTGCTGCACTGCCTGGATCAGATGCTGGCAGTGATGTTATTAAGCCAGTATCGAGTTTCGTCATCCAAAACCGTCAGACCGCGTGCTCCATGTGGTGCCCGATGTATGGGGCACATTGTTAGTACATGGTCTGCGGTTTGCTCTGAGGCGCCACACTCGCAATTCGGTGAAGGAGCGAGACCCCATTTGTGCATGGACGAATGGAATCGCTCAACATCACTCCGCAGGCGGTTGAGCTTAACCCAAGCTGCTCGGGGTAAGCCCATCCCAACAGGCCTGACACTGGTCCCGGGCACAAAAGCACGGAGCCTGGAAGCACTTTCACAATACTCCGCGTTCCATTTGTGATTTGTCCATTCAGAGGCGCGGATGCCAAGTCTGGCAAGATTGTCCAAGAGATTCCGCGCACCTGGCACAAACGGGCGTCTGGATCTTAGTCTCACTTGGCCAGTATCTGAGGACCCATTTAACAGACCATGCAAGATATGATCGGGGTCCAGAGATCCACGGTGCGCCAAGGAGAGTGTCGCTCCCAGTCAGCGAAGCTCAGCTGGCTGGATGCCTGAAAGTACAGGTAGGTGGTCCGTTGGAGTGGGACGCAGGCATCCATTAACTATGCGCAAGGCGTCATTCAAGACACTGTCAATGAGGCGAGTGTGAGCACTGCGACACCAGACTGGCGCACAGTACTCAGCTGTTGAGTAGACTAGAGACAAGGTGGCTATGCGTAGTGTTTTAGCACCAGCACCCCATCCCGAGTTCACGAGTCGCCTCAACAGTGTGACGCGCGATGATAGTTTTTTGCGCAATGCCACTAAATGGTGACGAAACGTGAGCGATCTGTCCAGTTTTACCCCAAGGTATGTAGGGGTTGGACAGAACGGTAAAAGTCTATTGTTGTTGTAGACCTTTAGCTCACGTTTGGCCTCTGGGTTATTTAAGTGAAAGGCTGTCGTCACTGTCTTAGTGTGACTGAGTTTCAACCTCCAAGTCTGGAGATACGCTGACAGTGTGGACATGTCTTGGCTTAATGTCCCCTCCAAGTCCTTCCAGTTTCCAGAAGAGTGCAACAATGCTAAATCATCAGCATAAGAAAACTTTCTGGAAATCATGGAAGGAAGATCGTACGTATAGATGTTAAATAGGAGGAGAGCCAAGACCGATCCCTGAGGAACGCCGTTTTTAAGACGGCGTAGCCTGCTTTGCTTGCTGTCACCGGTAGTAAGAGTGAAACTTCGATTTCGGACAAGCTCCATGATCATTTTGACCATGTGCTTATCCGGAAGTAGTCTCAGCAGCTTGCAGGTAAGGCCACGGTGCCAGACAGTGTCATAAGCAGCTGTCAGATCAATAAATACGGCACGGGCCTTCTTTTTAGCCTCGAAAGAATCCTCGATGCTCTGGGTTAGCAGAACAACTTGATCTACGGTTGACTTCCCGCGTCGGAACCCAGCCTGCTCTTTAGGGAGCAGTGGATCGATTAATGGTTCAACGCGGGCGTAGATAAGCCTCTCGAGGATCTTGTAGGGGACACAGAGCAGAGATATCGGTCGATAACTCTTTGGGTCCCCCACGGGCTTTGCTGGTTTTGGGATCGCGACCACAAGCGCTCTTCTCCAGATCTTGGGAATTTTGATTCGGCGCAAACAGGAAGAAAGGAAGTCACGTAACCAGGACTTCAAAGCAGCTCCAGCATGGAGTATAAGCTCGGGGCAGATGGAATCAGGACCCGGAGCTTTACCTGGTTTTAAGTGCTGAAGGGCAGCAGCAAATTCTCTCTGTGAAAATTTGTCAGAGATATTTACTGCGTCTGGTGTTGTGGCCCTCCAAAGGTCAGATACTTCTTGAAAGACAAGTCGAGATGACTTGCGATCAACAGCCTCGTATTTCCCATTTCTAACCAGCTGAGATGCAATAGCATCGGCTGAAACGGGACAATGACGAGGAGAGTGTCGTGACCTACCAGTAAAGTTGTTCAAAATACTCCACGCTTTTCGACTAGAGTGTGAGAAGTCAATGCTCCGAACTGCTTCGGACCATCGATCCCTCCGCTTTCTGTCAAGCTTGGCAAGCAGAGCTATAGCAGCCAAACTTGAGTCGTCTCCCTGAGGAGACTGCAGAAAGGTTTTATAGAGGGATTCACACTCTGCATCCCAACACGGAATATAGTTATTTCGATACCCGCGTGGGATAGTCTTTTTGGCTGCTTTCTTAATGGTGTTACAGAAGTCCTGGTAAGCCGCATCCACATCAAGTGAATCAGGCGGCAACAAAGTCTTTGCGAATTTATTCGTCAAAGCAATGTAGTGACTCCAATTGGCCTTGCGGAAGTTCCATAGCTTAACAGGCATGCTTGGCACTGCCATAGCAAACCTTGTTGGTGTAATAAGCGAGGGTCGATGTTGTGACCTGGGAAACTTCTCAAGGACACGTCTATCCGGTAAGCGACTGTTTGGACCTACGCTAGCGAAAGCTAGGTCTGGATTGGTGCCAGTGCTCCAGCGGCCGGAATAAAAACTGGCAGCGTCCTTGGCATTATATAGCAGGGCAAGACAATTAATGCTTGCCCAGCCAGCCAAGCACTCACCATCCGGACTGTTGTCATCATAACCCCAGTCAGCATGACGATAGTTAAAATCGCCAGCGTACAGACAGGGGTGAGGAAACACTGGGAGATCCAGGGTTCGCAATCGCAATCGCGTTGGCGGTGGTTTGTAGACGTTGACTATTTTATAGCCATCAACGTCCACACACAACCACTCGATCTCCGATGTCGGTGGAGATCGGTCCAAAAGCGTGTATTTCAGTCGCTCGTGGACAAACGTGGCAAGGCCATGCTTCCTGCTTAAAGAAGACCCAGCTAGTTGGTAGTGTGGTAGCACCAACTTCTTTGCATCAGTGCAGTGGGTCTCCTGCAGTAGGATGACGAGTGCCTCAGACTGCATAGCGAGGTGATGAAAACATTCATCTTGCTTGCAGTGAGGCCTTCGATGTTCAGCTGAAAAATAGTGGGTCTTCGGAACTTGTTGGCAATGTGCCCTGAAAAGGGCAGTTTTATCCTGACATTGCCCCGTCCTGAAAAGGACGTTTGCCGATTAACAGACCCACACTGAACATCGGAATGGGTAGATACCCTTCCGTTTTGGTAGGTTCGGTTTCGGTCTGTCATTTTAAAATCAATGAGCAGACTTACTCACGGCCCAGGCTGCGTGAAAGCACCTACCATCTGGGTTGATGGTTCATTTTATTTGTTGATTGTTGTTAATTTATCACGCTATAAGTTGCCAAGTAAAGAGTATAGTAGTTGACAAGTACATTTATTACCCTAACGCTCTCTAACCTTAACCCCTAATTCTATCTCTAACTCTAACTCCAACCGTCTAAACTTAAAAAATTCCAGTGGTAGAATATACAGTGTTGGAATTTATCTATGATGGAATAAATTGGGGTGGAATTTATTGGCCAACCAAGCTTCAACCGTTTTTATGATGAGCGTGAGCTTGGTTTTTAAAGCGGGTTGTTTTATGAGCAATCGTACTTGAGTGATCCTCTTTTCAACATGATAGAGATGCTTGTTTAATTAAAATGTAATTGGGGCATTCAAAATGTAATGCACCCAACTTCATTATGTACAAACAAATTATAATAGCAACATGTATTGTACATCAAAAGAAAGGTACAAGAGTGAGGATTACATTTTTACTTCTCCACATAGTCTCCACCTCTCTCAAGAGCTACAATCCATCTATGAACGAGGGCATGTATACCAGTGTTGTAGAACTCAGCCGGTTGATGTCTAAGCCAATTCAAGACAGCAGTTTTCACTTCATTGTCATTGCCATATCGGTTGCCCCGGAGTCCTTCTTTTATTGGACCAAAGAGGTGGTAGTCTGACGGTGCCAAATCAGGAGAATATGGCGGATGTGATATCACAGTCCATCCAAATGAAGTGATGGCCTCCATTGTCCTGATGCTTGTGTTAGGACGTGCATTGTCATGCTGGAGGAGCACATTTGCCATGTCCAAGTTGGGCCGAACACGTCGAATTTTTGCTTTGAGCTTCCTAAGAGTCTCGATGTATACCTCAGAGTTAATGGTTTCCCCTTTCGACAAAAAATCCACAACAATTACACCTTGAGAATCCCAAAAAACCGTGGCCATAATTTTGCCAGCAGAGTTTTGGGCCTTGAACTTTTTGGTCCTTGGTGAAGTTGGGTGACGCCATTCCATTGATCTCCTTTTAGATTCAGGTTCAAAATGGTATACCCATGTTTCATCTCCAGTAATGATTTTTTCCAGAAAGGTGGGATCTCTATGGTGGTGTTCCAGAAGCTGAGTGCAGCAGCGAACTCTTTCATTCTTGTGGTCCTCCGTCAGCTGTCTGGGTACCCAACGGGCACACACTTTTGAATACCCAAGGGACGCCACAATTGAATGGGCACTGCCTATGCTTACATCAAGCTTGGATGCCAGCTCCTCGACAGTAATGCGCCTGTCAGTTCTTATCAACCCATCAGCATAAGTTTTGTTGTCAGGATTGACAGAGGTGGATGGGCGACCACTACGTGGCTTATCGGCTATGCTGACTTTACCCACCTCTTCATGGTCTTCAGTACTTTTTTTAAATCGCTGTACCCATCTTTTTACATTACTATAGTCTATGGTAGTATCCTTGTAGACATTTTTAAGCCGGTTATAAATCCTCAGAGGGGTTTTTCCCTCTGCAACAAGGAATTCGATTACAGCTCTTTGTTTCTGACGAGCTTCAAGAGGCGCAGCTATTTAAAAAATTAGTTTAAGCTTTAAAAATCAGAAAATAAAAGTAAAACATATAACAATCGCAAAAAGGTGTGTCCTATCATGTTTGTGCCAAATATAAACAAGATTGGTAAAATTCTGTACGAGCAATGCACTTGAGTGCATTACTTTTTGAATGCCCTCGATTAAAAGAATAAAAATTTATTGTTTTTGTAATAATTAAAAACGAATTACATTTTTGTAAAATTTTTCGGTCTCGACGTTTGTGGTCTCGACTACATTACTGTTAGATAAAGTCTGTTTTTGTAATTTTGTTAATTCGCTTTAAGTTACTATTTCCATTTCTTGTTATTACATAGTTTTCTATTATTACATGAATATTTACATGGTTATTACATTGTGGTCAGCAGGTTAATTATGCTTTTTCAAATCAAAGACACCAAAAGAATTTTGGGGAGAGAGGAAGCATTTTTTAAATGGTACTTTTTAAGTTGAAAAAGCATTCTCAACAAACAAAAATTTTTGCTAATTGGAGAGACTTTTTATTTGAAAATTAGGTAAAGATAAAAAAAATTTTTTCATTGGTATAATTTGGCCGTGGTATTTTATTTACTTGGGCCCCGAATGTTTTCGATAAGCCAAAATGGTTCGTGAATCAAAAAAGTTGAACACCCCTATCGTTATTGAAGATTTCTTTATTGGTGATCGCTTTGCATTAACAAAGATTTTTAAGTAAAAGCATTTTTTGGTGTTCAACAAGTTTTCTTGTTTAAATTTTCTTCAGTACGCTAAAATTTGCGTTTGTTAAAGGCGCTTTTTCAAAGAAAAAAAGTGATTTTTTTAAATGTTGTCCTCCATATTAAATTTGTCACTGTTATTTGCAATGTGACATTTCAAAAAAACCTTTGGTGACCATCTGGTTGTCTAAATCAAAATTTTATAAACTTCATAAAATTTACTTTTGTTCGAAATTATATAATCATAGAGACGGATTTGACGCAATGTATTTGTCCACCAAAATCCAAAGTCACTATTTTCTTTCCGGCTGCAGAGTTTAAAAAATGTTTTTGGGAAAGAGAACAATTTTCGCCTTTTCCCGTTTTTTTCCTTTTTCCGGTTTTGGAACCCCTGTTCGTAATATTGCTTTTTAAGCGCTTACTATTCAATAGCTGCCATAGCTTTGAGGACTGATTTGACATCAACATTTTCAAGACTTCAGTAACTTGAATTAAAATTACTATGTAAACTTTATTTTTCACTTCAAATTAAAAGCGAAAATTCCTTGTACAGCATTAACTGTAAACTTGTTGAAATTCTGTATTGAATTTATAAAAAGTCGAATTTTACATTCTGACCGGGAAAAAAATTGACAGAGACGAGCACTGGTTCGCGGACCAGCAATTTAGAAACACTGATCTAACCCATCACATTATATTTTGTTCGTCAAAACTTATTTACAGTAAGCTACACAATCTTTTAACAGCATTTTGACTCGATCTTAAAAATCTGTATTATTAAATCATACATTAAATGTTGTATGAGAGAGATTTCAAGTTGATCGAAGCTTACTTTAAACCAGAGCTTTTCAACCATTTTAACATTGTGCCCCATTTTGTGGTTCATTTTTTACTGAGAATTTATTATACGACCCACAATAAGATATGGTGGCAAAAAACAAAAAGAAACAAAAGAAATTTACTTTTTATGCAGAACTTGACTTGCTTGTTTGGCGATCAAGTCGAGATTTGATAGGAAACAAACTTACACGCAAAGTAACATTCAGATTATCAGTTTTAAGATTGTCTTGTTCATTGCAATTCTTGTTGAGAAACCCGATTCGCACACATTACGTATTATCACCAAAATATTTTCTTGTATGACATCATAATAATTGTATAATTTAATTTATTTAATTTAGGAATTGAGTCGCTTTAATTTGAAAATCCAGCCATCGAAGACAAATTTCTGTGTCTTTTGATGCCGGTCCCAAGCCCGGATAAATGGGGAGGGTTGCGGCAGGAAAGGCATCCGGCGTAAAACTTTTTTTTGCCAAAACAGACAAATGCGTAATCATTATCAATCCATACCGGATTGGTCGCGGCCCGGGTTACCAACGACCGCCTCAGGTGTTGCACTGCAGGGTACTTGTGGAAATTATGCTACTGCTAAACATAGTGTAAATAAGAGTAGAAAGAGAGAAGGAAAGCGAGTGAAGAAGCAGCGAGAAGAATGGAAAGAAAGATGCTCACTCATAAGGGTGGGTACCTTAAATATTAGAACGATGGCTGGAAGGGTAAGAGAGCTGGCAGATATGATGGAGCGAAGGAATGTAGACATATTGTGCGTAAAGGAAACAAAGTCGAAAGGGAGTAAAGCAAGAAACAATGGTGGTGGATGTAAAATATTCTACAGCAGAGCTGATGGAAGAAAAAATGGGATAGGGATAGTGCTGAGGGAGGAGCTGGCTGAAAGTGTCCTGGAGGTGAAGAGGGTGTCAGACAGACTAATGGCCATGAAGCTGGAGGTAAAAGGCTCCATTCTAAATATAGTAAGCGCATATGCTCCACAGGTTAACAACAGCATGGAGGAGAAAAATGATTTTTGGGAAGACCTGGATGGATTGATAGAAAGTATATCAAAAGAAGAGAGGATTTTTCTTGGTGCAGATCTTAAAGGACACGTGGGCAAAGGAAAGATAGGGGATGACAAAATAATAAGGAGGTACGGTGCTGGAACAAGAAATAAGGAAGGATCAATGGTTGTGAATTTTGGGAAAAGGATGGATTTGGCGGTTGTCAATACCTATTTCAAGAAGAAAGATGAACACAGGATGACGTATAAGAGTGGAGGAAAAAGTACCCAAGTAGATTATGTGACGTGCAGAAAAAGAAACCTGAAGGAAATGTGCGATTGTAAGGTAATATTGAATGAGTGTGTTGCAAAGCAGCACCGTATGGTGGTATGGGCAAAATGGTTCTTATGGTGAAAAAGAAAAAAGCAGAGAAAGTAAAACCAAAGATACGATGGTGGAAACTGAAGGAGACAAGCTATCGAAAAGTGTTTAGACAAGAGGTGACCAGGATTCTAGGATGGATTACCTGATGAGTGGGACAAAACAGCAGAAATGCTAAGAAAAACAGCTAAAACTGTACTGGGAGTGACATTTGGGAAACGAAAAGGAGACAGGGAAACATGGTAGTGAAATGAGGAAATTCAGGAGAGCATAAAAGAAAAGAAAGAGGAAAAGAAAGCATGGGACAAAATAAGAAATGAAAATACTAAAAAGATATACAAAGAAAAGAAGAGTAAGGCAAAGAAAGCAGTTGCAATGGCAAAGGGACGTGCTTATGACAATTTGTATGCTAGATTGGAAACAAAAGAAAGTGAAAAGGAGTTGTACAGATTGGCTAGGCAGAGAGACAGAGCAGGGAAAGATGTACTGCACGTGAGGGTTATAAAGGATGAAAACGGTAATGTGATGGTAAATTCGGAGGCAGTGTTAAAGAAATGGAAGGAGTACTTCGAGAAACTGATGAACGAGAAAAATGACAGAGATCCTAGGACAGAGGAAGCAGAAGTGGTTAACGAAGAGGTAAATTGTGTCAGTAGAGAAGAAGTAAAAAACGCACTAAGAAGGATGAAAAAAGGTAAAGCGGTTGGGCCAGATGAGTTGCCAGTAGAAGTTTGGAAGTGCATGGGAGAGATGGGGATGATGTTTTTGACCAGACTGTTCAACAGACTATTAATGGGTGAACGGCTGCCAGAAGAATGGAGAAGGAGTGTGCTTATCCCAATCTATAAAAACAAAAGGGGACGCACAGTTCTGTGGAAACTACAGAGGAATAAAGTTAATGAGCCACACAATGAAGGTATGGGAAAGAATTATTAAAGCCAGGTTAAGGGATTGAGTGGAGATCAGCAAACAGCACTATGGATTTATGCCAGGAAAGGGAACCACCGATGCCGTGTTTGCTCTAAGTACAGGGAAGGTCAAAGAGAGCTACATTGTGTATTTTTGGACCTAGAGAAAGCTTACGACAGGTTCCACAAGACGAGCTGTGGTACTGTATGAGAAAATCACAAATAGTGGAAAAGTATGTACAACTAGTACAGGATATGTATGAGGGAAGCGAAACAGTGTTGAGGTGTGCAGTAGGAACTACAGAAAGTTTCAAGGTTAAGGTTGGACTGCACCAGGAATCAGCATTAAGTCCATTCTTTTGTGCAGTGATAATGGACAGGCTAACGAATAAAGTAAGTAAAGAACCACCATGGACGATGCTGTTTGCTGATGATATTGTGATTTGCGAAGAGACCCGGGAAGAAGTGGAGCGGAGATTAGAATCCTGGAAGTATGCATTGGAAAGAAGAGGGATGAAAGTAAGTAGGTCAAAAACCGAATATCTTTGCATAAATGGAGGAAATGATGACGAAACAGTAAAGATGGATGATACAAAAGCGCAAAGAGTAAAGAAATTTAAGTATTTGAGATCAACAGTGCAAGAAAGTGGTGGTTGTGAGAGGGAGGTAAAGAAGAGAGTACAGGCAGGATGGAACGGATGGAGAAGAGTATCGGGAGTAATCTGCGACAGGAGGTTACCAGCTAGAGTAAAAGGAAAAGTGTACAGTTCAATGGTAAGACCAGCAATGGTGTATGGACTTGAGACGGTGGCAGTCACAAAAAAACAAGTAGAAGAGATGGAAGTCGCAGGGATGAAAATGTTGAGGTTTGCTATGGGAGTGACGAGAAAAGACAAGATTAGAAACGAGCACATCAGGAGTACCGTTAAGGTAGAACAGTTAGGAATGAAGATGAGGGAGGGCAGGCTGAGGTGGTATGGACATGTCATGAGGAGAGACCAAGAGTATATAGGAAGAAAGATGATGGAAATGGAGTTACCGGGAAAGAGGAGAAGAGGGAGACCAAAGAGAAGATTTTTAGATGTAGTAAAAGAAGATATGGGGAAAGTTGGTGAAAAGGAGACGGATTGGTGCAAAAGAGAGAAGATTTTTAGATGTAGTAAAAAAGATATGAGGAAAGTTGGTGCAAAGGAGACGGATGTTAAAAACAGAAATGTTTGGAGAATAATGATACGCTGTGGCCACCCCTGACTGAAGGGAAAGGGCGAAAGGAGAAGAAGAAGAAGTCGCTTTAATTTTAAATAGACAAGTTAGTTGCGAGTATATTCTGTGTTATTAAAATAATCTTGTGCTTACGCTTTGAGATTTAAAATTTAAAAAATGACTGCCGTTGAAGTTAACGTTGCTAACCTGATGAGGACTTGAGTAAGAGCAAAACTTTCGTTTTTTATTTTAATTTTAAATCAAGGCTTCAAAATTCAAGGCCCTCAACAAAATATCAAAATTAGTTGCTCAAATTATCTTAGCAACTTTGCTGAACTTCTAGGTACAATTATTTCAAAGTTTTTTGAACATAGCGAAAATGCGAAACACAATGATAAAAAATCTACGCTCGAAGTCAGCAAACAGCTTTTAGATAAATAGAAACTCAACTACAGCATGATCTATTTTCTATAGGAAGAAGAGAAGTCTTTGGTAGTAATATCTATTTTTCATATCTATTCAATTCAAAAATAGATTCTATATCTATTCAAGAATAGATCGACGACGACGATCTATTCTTGAAACTTACCAGGCTATAGCACTTGCATGCTCAATGATAGAGATATAAAAAGGACAAAGAAATCTGCTTATTTTTTGAATCTTTACTAATTTTCTGTTTAAGTTTGGATTAGCAAACATACCAAAATATTGGGTATAGTCATAAGCGACAATATTCTTTTTGTTATTTACATTATGGTTAGCAACTAAGTAGTCTTCTTTGTAATAAAGGGCGCCTGAAAAACTTTTAGCTAGAGAAAAACAATTAAAAAGAAACCACAGCAAATGTAAAATTTATTGTAATGGAAAAAATATTTATTAAAGAATTGGTAAAGACAAAAAAAGTTCTTCATTCGTAAAATTTAGCCGCAGTGTTTTATTCAATTGGCTTGCGAATATTTTTGATAAACCAAAATGGTTTTGATTCAAAACAAATTAAACGTCGCTGTCGTAAGTGAAATTTTTTTATTTGTTTTCAATTTGCATTAAACAAGATTTTCAATTTGTAACTCAAATGAAGAATTTTTTTGTTTTGAAAAGTTTTTTGGCAAAAATTTTATCAAATGCGCTAAAATTAGCGTTTTTTGGGGGTGCTTTTCAACAAAAAAGTGATTTTTTATAATGCTGTCCTCTATTTTAAATTTGTCATTTATATTTGCTACGTGGCTCTTTAGAAAAAAACGTTTGGTCACTTTTGGTTTAAATCGAAATTTATAAATTTGTTTGATTTAATTTTGATTGAGATGACCATAGAGACACATTTAACTCAATGGTTCTGTTGAGCGAATTTCTAAGGACCTTCTCCCCCGTCAACTGTGTTTTAAAAAAATTACTGATAGTAGGACAATTGTTTCTTTCCCCTTCGGGTTCTGGCACCCCTAATCGTAACATTGCTTTTTCATGGTCGAGTGGTTAAGGGCGCTGGGATTGTGATCAACATGGTCTCGGTTCAAACTTTATGGTTTTTAATCACCTTTTTGGGTCCTCAACTAAATTTGAGCAAAAAATTTAATTTTTAGTAATTATTGGTAATTTATATTTAGCAATTTAGTAATAAATTTAGTAAAAATTCATTAATAAATTTAGTAATTTATATTAAGAAAAAAAATTAAATTTTAGTTTTAACTTATTAAACTTTTTTGTCTTCTTTTGGCTTCTCCCTACTCGGGGTCGCCACAGCGCGACAGAATTTTCCATTTCACTCGATCTACTTCGTCTGCTTCCCTAGCTCCAACTCTTTCCATCTCTTTTCTCACAAAATCCATCCACCTTCTCCTTGGATTTTCTCTTTTCCTTCTGCCTGGCACCGCCATTTCCATCATCCTTTTCTCCACGTAGTCTTCTTCTCTCCTTTTTGCGTGTCCATACCAACGTAGCCTTGCATTCCGAAGTTTGTCTCCCAGCTTTGCAATTTTCGCAGTCTCTCTCACGTATTCGCTTTTTATCTTGTCCTTTCTTGTCACTCTCATTGGCCATCTCATTATTTTCAACTCTGCAACTTCCATTTTTCCCACCTGTCTTTCTGTCACTGCCACCGTTTCCATTCCATAAAGCATGATTGGTCTAACAACACTCTTGTACATTTTACTCTTGACCTTTGCTGATAACTTTCTGTCGCACAGAACTCCAGACACCTTCCTCCAACTCATCCATCCTGTTTGGATCCTTCTCCTTACTTCTTCTTTACATCTTCCATCGCTACTAACTGTTGAACCCAGGTATTTGAAGCTTTTTGCTTTCTTTATCTTTTCTCCTTGCAGATTCAACTCTTCTCCATTATCCACATCCCCAACCCTCAAATATTCGGTCTTGCTCCGGCTGACCTTCAGGCCTCTTTTCTCCAGTGCATTTCTCCAAATCTCCAGATCCTCCTCTAGCTCCCTATAATTTTTTCCAGACAGCACTATGTCATCTGCAAACAGCATATCCCAAGCTGCGTCCTTCCTGGTGTCCTCGGTCAGCCTGTCTATGATGATGGCAAAAAGAAATGGGCTGAGTGCTGAACCTTGGTGGAGTCCAACACCTACCTTGAATTCTTTATTCAACCCTGCTGCACTTCTCACAGTTGTTGTCGCTCCGTCATACATATCCTTGATAATTCTTATGTAGCACTCTGATGTTTCAGCTAACCGCAAGCATTCCCACAGTTCCTGTTTGGGTACCCTGTCATATGCTTTCTCCAAGTCAATAAAGGCACAGTCCACTTTTCCAACAGCATCCTTAGACAAAAGATTGCGAAGATGGTACTCCTTCCTGGCATGAACCCAAATTGTTGCTCAGCGATCGTCACCTCCTTCCTTATTTTAACTTGTTTTAGCTTATTAAACAAAATTTAAAATTAAGCAAAAAATTTTTTGTATGCAAGTGCTCAGAAAAGTAAAGACCAATAAAAGGCTTTGTTTTTTTGTTTTTAGGAAAAGTTTTTGCATGTTTTTGAATGGGGGTCCACTTACTTGTATTTTGATCAAAATTAAGCTATAAAAGATCCATGGGTTAAGAAAGAGTAGGAATTCCTGATTGTTTCAGACTTTATTTGGGAATCCTAAGGGATCAGTTGAGTAAGGTAACCTGAATACCTGCGCTGAAACAAAACTGTGTCTAATTTTATTTTATTCCGGCTCAAGAAGTAATTTGATATGAGTCTGAAGATTTTATACAGTTGATTTCGGCTAAGTTCTAATTGATTCGTCGAAGAATTTTCTCACCAAACAAACAGAGGTCCATAGATTCATAGATCACAACTTTTAAACACACTAGACCAGGGTCGGCAAACTCAGAGGGCTACCTATTCACTTTTATAAGTAATCGCTGGCCATAATTAATAAATGTAGAAATATGAGGTTCAAATTACTGTATACATAAATTTCTTTACAACAAAAACTTGTTTGCTTTATTTACGAAAAAATACGTAAGATCAAGATAATGACGTTTTTTGGTTTGTGTCCAACTTCACATGGAAGATGACTCAATAATAATCGTCAAAATTAAAGTAAAAAAAGCGTCATTACTTTGATTGTTATACCGATAGCAACCCAGGGTATACAAGTAGAAAAAAGATTTGTTCTCCCGCATGTAAAAAGTTGGGCGCCCTTGATGTAATCCAACTGTTGCGATTTAAAACTTGCGTGACCTTAACTGCAAACCTACCATATTGATACCTTATTTAGATGAAAAAGAATTCGGAATCAAAATTTTATTCAGATTTGTCGCGAGCCATGTTCTGAGCATTAGCTGCTATCATAGCTGTAGACCCAGTGATGGATATTAAAAATTAGGGGCTTGAGGCAGAATTCTAATCAGGATAGGCAAAAATTAGTGTTCTCCAAAAAACAGGTCTTCGATCTCGTATTTCCCTATTTTTTTCCCAAAATCATCGTGATCTCTAAAAAAAAAAAAAAAAAAGAAAAAGTCTTCACTTCGAATCGACCTTGAATTTCCCACTTTTCGTCCCAACTTTATAGTGATCTCTAAATTTCCGGAATGAAATCTTGGGGGGCGCGAGGCAACTGCCTCACTCGCCTCACACAATATCCACCACTGAACACACCAAACAATTTTGTGGGCAATATATTTTGCCCAATTTTTTTCAATAATTGGGCAAATCATGATCTCGCATCATATCACGGAGAGGCCCGACGTCACTCAGATTTAATTTAAAGAACTTTTTTAATAACCACTTTAAATAATATTTTAGTAAATGAAATTTTAGCAACTTTATCCTCAACATAGCGTTATCATTATTGGATTCTAGAATTCAATTTATTTTAAAAAGTTTTTAAATCGAATATTTATTTAGAAACTTTCAGCTTCCAGTTTAGCGTTAAAGTTTTTAGCAACTGTAATTAAAACAAATTGTTTATGACGTCATACATTCAAATCAAGGTTCGAAACAAGCATTTTAATTTCTTTTAAAAGCAACTTTTGGCAGGTGCTAAATTTTAATGTATTTGTAGACTAATTGAAACAGACAATATTTAAAAATTTATGTTTGCTTTCTGTTGCTTGTTTTGAGAACAAAAATAAAGATACATAATAATATCAAAAATAAATAAATAATTTTAATTATTTTTTTAAGTAAATATTGAAAGTGGCTCCTTTTTTTTTTGTTGCTTCAAGGTTTCCTTTTGTAAAAAATATTACGAATTATAGTAAATGTGTTTTCGGCTTTCAACCGCCCCCATAACAAATTTCTGCAAACGCTATTGTGTGAATCTAATTGCTTAAAACAAATTACCAAATTGCTAATAAGACGAAGTAGAAAAGAAGAAAAATAACTAAAAATTACTTTGATTAACCTAGCCAAAGATTGACAAAATAAATAGGGGTAATACAAAAAAACTGGAGAATTGTTTGGAAGCTTTTACTGGTTTGAATACGAGTAATTTGTCCTTATTTCTAATCTTTTTTGATTAATTAGACTAATTCTATTCTACGTAAATCAAACATAGTTAGCAAATCCAACAAATACAATGCACCAACACAGATAACCAAGCTAATCAAATATTTGAATGAAGTTTTGGCTCTAGGTGTATTTTATTGCGGTAAGTTCCACTACGACACAGTTCACCGCGGCAAATTCAACCGCTGTAGTTTATATTTTATCACTGTATATTCCAGCACGATATCATACCATGTTGATTGTTCATTTTATTTGTAGATTGTTGTTGAATTATCACGCTATAAGCTGCCAAGACTGAGTACAGTAGTTGGCAAGCACATTTATTTCCCTAACTCCACTAACCCTAATCCCTAATTCTAACTGTAACCCTAACACCTAATCCTAACTTTAACCCTAACTCTCTAAACATAACAAATTTTTGTGGTAGAATATACTGTGTTAGAATTTAACTATGACGGAGTATACCGGTGTGGAATTTACCGGTTACCCAAGTCTCAACCATTTTCGTGATTAGTGTGCCCTCAGCATTGCTGGAGCTGCTTTGAAGTCCTGGTTACGTGACTTTCTTTCTTCCTGTTTGCGCCGACTCAAAATTCCCAAGATCTGGAGAAGAGCGCTTGTAGTCGCGATCCCTAAACCAGCAAAGCCCGTGGGGGACCCAAAGAGTTATCGACCGATATCTCTGCTCTGTGTCTCCTACAATATCATCGATAGGCTTATCTACACCCGGGTTGAACCATTAATTGATCCATTGCACCCTAAAAAGCAGGATGGTTCCGACGCGGGAAGTCAACCGCAGATCAAGTTGTTCTGCTAACCCAGAGCATCGAGGATTCTTTCGAGGCTAAAAAGAAGGCCCGTGCCGTATTTATCGATCTGACAGCTGCTTGTGACACTTTCTAGCACCGTGGCCTTACCTGCAAGCTGCTGAGACTACTTCCGGATAAGCACATGGTCAGAATGATTATGGAGCTTGTCCGAAATCGAAGTTTCACCCTTACCACCGGTGACAGCAAGCAAAGCAGGCTACGCCGTCTTGAAAACGGCGTTCCTCAGGGAATGGTCTTGAATCCCCTCCTATTTAACATCTATACGTACGATCTGCTTTCCATGATTTCCAGAAAGTTTTCTTATGCTGATGATTTAGCATTGTTGCACTCTTCTGGAAACTGGAAGGACTTGGAGGGGACTTTAAGCCAAGATATATCTACACTTTTAGCGTATCTCCAGACTTGGAGGTTGAAACTCAGTCACACTAAGACGGTGACGACAGCCTTTCACTTAAATAACCGAGAGGCCAAATGTGAGCTAAAGGTCTACAACAACAATAGACTTTTACCATTCTGTCCAACCCCTACTTATCTTGGGGTAAAACTGGACAGATTGCTCACGTTTTGTCACTATTTAGTGGCATTGCGAAAAAAACTATCATCGCGCGTCACACTGCTGAGGCAACTTGTGAACTCGGGATGGGGTGCTGGTGCTAAAACACTACGCATAGCCACCTTGTCTCTAGTCTACTCAACAGCTGAGTACTGCTGCTGAGTGCGCCAGTCTGGTGTCGCAGTGCTCACACTCGCCTCATCGACAGTGTCTTGAACGACGCCTAGCGCATAGTTACTGTATGCCTGCGTCTCACTCCAACGGACCACTTACTTATACTCTCACGTATCCAGCCAGCTGAGCTTCGCCGAATGGAAGCGAGACTCTCCTTGGCTCGTCGTGGATCTCTGGATCTCAATCATATCTTGTATGGTCTTTTAAGTGGGTCCTCAGATACTCGTCAAGTGAGACTAAGATCCAGATGCCCGTTTGTGTCAGCTGTGCGGAATCTTTTGGACAATCTTGCCAGACTTGGCATTCGCGCCTCTGAATGGAAAAATCGTAAATGGAAAACGGAGTATTGTGAAAATGCTTCCAGGCTCCGTGCTTTTGTGCCCCGGACCGGTGCCAGGCCTGTTGGGATGGGCTTACCCCGAGCAGCTTGGGTTAAGCTCAACGGCCTGCGGACTGGTGTTGGACGATTCCATTCGTCCATGCACAAATGAGTTTTGCTCCTTCACCGAATTGCAAGTGTGGTGCCTCTGAGCAAACCGCAGACCATGTACTAACAGCGTGCCCTATACATCGGGCACCACATGGAGCACGAGGTTTGACGATTTTGGATGATGAAACTCGATGCTGACTTAATAACACCTCTGCCAGCATCTGATTCAGGGGTAGTAAAAGGATAAACCCTCGGCCCCAGTCCTGTGTGTATCTGACCTGGAGTGGATACCCTTCAAACGACGACGATGAGCATTTTTGAGTTTTAAAAAAAATTTTTAATGATTTTTTCTTAAAGTTTTTCAAGATTGTTTACCGCCGTGCCTTGTATGTTTCGGCTTTCTTTTGCTCTAGTTGAAAGGGTTTTTAAAACGGGTTGTTTTATGATGCAATCACAATTGAGCAAAGCTCTTTTCAACATAATTGAGATGCTTGTTTAATTAAAAAGTAATCTTAAATTGCTCTTTAAAAAATAGAAATTTATGGTTTTTAAAATAATTAAACGGACTATATTTTGGTAAAAATTTTCGGTCTCGATCTTAGTTTCGGTCTCATTTATTTCTGGTCTCGGTCTCGAACCTTAGGTCTCGAAATTTGCCGGTCTCGATCTCGGTCTTGGTCTCGGAAAAATTATCGGGTCTCGGTCTCAGTCTCGACGTTTGTGGTCTCGACTACATCACTGGTGGAGAAAAATGATTTTTGGTAAAACCTGGGTGGGTTGATATAAAGTGTATCAAAACAGAAGATAATAGTGCTAGGTGCGGATCTAAATGAACATGTGGGCGAAGGAAACATAGGGAATGACGAAATAATGGGGAGGTACGGTGCTGGAACACGAAATAAGAAAGAATCAATGGTTGTGGATGGAGGATTGATTTGGCGGTTCTCAACACTTATTTCAAGAAGAAAGACGAACACAGGGTGACGTATAAAAGTCGCAGAAAAAGTATCCAAGTAGATTATGTAATGTGCAGAAGGAGGAAACTGAAGGAAATGTGCGATTGTAAAGTAATGGTGAATGAGTGCATCGTTAAGCAGGACTGTATGGTGGTATGCAAATGGCTCTTATGGTGAAAAGGAAAAAAAGCAGAGAAAGTAAAGCCAAAAAGAAGATGGTGCAAACTGAAGCATACAAGCTGTCAAGAACCGTTTAGACAAGAGGTGACCAAGATTTTGGGAGGCGAGGATGGGTTACCTGATGAGTCACGCTGTTGCCCTGTATTTGGTCTACTCGACAGCCGAGCCACTTTGCAGCGCACTTGCTTGCCTTACAAATAGTATCTTGACTGACGCTTTAAACATTTAGATGCTTAAATCTTTTATTATTTGTTCTAAAGAGTTGTGGGCTTCTACCAGGTGCATTACTGTACTGAAAGAAACGGCATTGTGGATCACGCACGTTGATGACCAGATGCTAGAAATATATCCAGTTGTGGACAGACACCACATAGAATGCCATCTGTGGCATTGTGCCCAAACCCAAGGTCACTGTCCGACCATAGTTTTGAGTTTTAAACTCTTATCAGGGACAGTCTACTTAGCCAGGTTTTGTCGCAGAGCTGGCCATATATAAAGAAAAAAATCTAAGATTTATGGGCTTCTTTTAGATGCGTTGCTACACTGATAGAAGCGGCAAAACCTGGGTAAGCAGACTGTTCCGGATGAGAGTTTAAAACTCGAAACCATGATCGGGCAGTGAGCTCAGGTTCGGCGTGCGAAATGCACTATAAAACAGATGGTAGTTTTTAGTGCCATCTTTCCTATAGCTCAATATATATTTTTTAAATTTTTATTGTGTAATATGACAAAATTTAAAGCAACAAAGTGCCGTAAAGTACCTTTCCACAAGGACACAACAGAATCAAGCGAATAGGATTTAAACCGTGATTGTGTCAATTGCTTAATTCTTACACAAGCAACTTATTATAATGTCATAACAGTGATGTCGAATCTTTTTTGGCAATGGGCCAATCATAAATTAAAGTACGTACATTCAGCGGGCCGCAAAATTACAGGCAGGCCTATATAAAATTTCCTCTTTTTAAATTTATGTGCCGTGACCAAATATAATTAAAATATAAATTTAAGATCAATTACTAATTATGAAATCTAACTAAAATATAAAACTATTAAAATCATTATGTAATTAGTATTAAAAATGTCCATGCTGGAGCTGATTTGAAGTCCCAGTTACGTGAGTTCCTTTCTTCCTGCTTGCACCAACTCAAAATTTCCAAGATCTGAAAAAGAAAGCTTGTAGTCGCAATCACAAAGACGATGAAGATCGTGGAGGACCCAAAGGGTTATCTCTGCTCTGCTCTGTGTTTTCTATAAGATCCTTGAAAAGCTTATGCACATCCGTATCAAATCAATTAGTGATCCATTGCTCCCTAAAAAGCAGGCTGGGTTTCAACACAGAAATCAATCTTGGATCAAGTCATTCAATTGACAGGAAACATCGAGGATTTTTTTTTCAAATAAGTCGATTTGACGGCGGCATAACTAGTGTCTGGGACCATGGCCTTACATGCAAGTTCTTGAGACTTCTGCCAGGGTAAGCACATGGTCAGAATAATCATGGAGCTTGTCCGAAACCAAGGTTTTGCCCTTACTAACAGGGACAGCAAGCCAAACAAGTTTTTTTTAAAACAAAACGGCATTTCTCAGGAATTTTTCTTGGCTCATTTCCTTTTTAACCTCTATATATTTACGTATATATCTGTCCTCCGCGATTGCCAGAAAGTTTACCTACGCAGAAGATCTAGCATTGTTGCACTCCTCTAAAAACTGAAAGAATCTTTGAAAGAATTTTAAGTAAAAACATGACTACACTTTTAGTGTATCATTAGACTTGGAAGCTGAAGCTTAGTCACACTAAGACGGTGGCAGCAGCCGTTAATTTAAACAACGAAAAGGCCAAACTTGAGCTAAATGTTTACGACAGCACCAAAATTTTATAATTTTTTCCAACTCTACTTATTTCGTGGTAAAACCAGACAGATTGCTCATGTTTCATCACAATCTCGAAGCATTGTACAAAAAACTATATTAGCGCGTCACACTATTGAGACAACTTGCAGGCTCAGGATGGGGCGCTGATACTAAGCCCCTGCGCGCAGCTGCTTTATCTCTAGAGTATGGAGCACAAATCTGGTCTCGCAGCGCTCACACTCGCTTTATAGACAGTGTTCTGTGTGACACCTTGTGCATTGTCACTGAATACCTGCGTTCCACTCCAACAAGCCACCTACCAATACTTTCAGGCATCCAGCCAGTTAAGCCTTGCTTTCACCGACTTCCATCATCCTAATAAATCTATACGATCCCCTTTTTTAGCACGAGCAGCATGCTGCTATACTACTGTAATCTTATTCCAAATCACTCCGTATTAGTTCAAAGTTACTATCTTTAATACCACTATACTCATTAACTACTATCATTTGATATTGTAAAAAAGGTTTGAAAATAGCACATTTAATATTAATTTAATCGCAAAAGAATGTGAATACTGAAAATGATGTTGGGTGCAAGCACCTTTATGATAAATCCTGCCCACAAAAGCTTACATCGATCATTTTATTCTTATTGGACCTCACTTGATGCAATAAATTGACGTATTCATTTTGTTTCTCTATACCTTACTATGACAGAGGTGACATCGAATTATATACAGTTATAAAAATAATATAATAGAAAAATTTAAGTAGGCAGTGGGCTGCATAAAAACATTAAGTGGGCCGCAGCTTGGATATCCCTGTCATAGAACAATATTCATTACAATTAAAAGCATCGTGATATAGCCCTTTTCGAGATACCACATTTTCTTATTAAAAATATGAAATGCACGACGTTTAAATGTTGATAAAAACAGTTTTATAATTTCTCGAGCACCTTATACGGTGCCCACGCGTTTTGATTGCCATGCATAAAGATCAAGGTTGCGGAGTTAAAGGTTTTAAGAAGGAGTTGGAGTCGGACTCTTTAGAGTATAAAAATCGCTAGCAGACAAAACTGACACTAGCAATGGAAAGCCACTTTATTTTTTCTGCAAAAAGTTGTGTAAGTAAAGTAAGAACTTTTTTGTCTTCACTTTGATCTAGCATGTTCTTTTAACAAAGTAAAGTGAAAAGGCATTGCTGAGCCACAGCTGTTGCCTTACGGCTTTTCTAGTGCGAAATGTTAAAAAGGTTGAAAAACACTGTTTGATAGCAATCTCATTGCTTACACTTATATTCTTTTTTTTGCTTATTTTTAATAACAAGCCGCTGGAAAAAATTGGTTGTTTACGTCCTAAAAACAAACAAATTTATGCAAATAACCCTCTTTCCTTTTACAATTTTACTAAAGCAGTCTATATTTAAAATTTTTAGCAATAGGTCTACTAAAACTACATCAGACACATAAGTCATCTGTAGACCAAGACTCTAAAACTTTCTGTCAAAACACAAAATTTTCGCGGCACATTTTAATCCCCTTCACGGCACACAGTTTGGGAAACCCAGTTCTAGAAGATGGAGTCGGCATCCTAGAAATTCTAGAAATCGGAGTCAGATCTTGAATCTTTTGACTCCGTAACCCTGATAAAGATTTCCATAATTCTTTTCTACTGTAATTAATGCAAATTTAAAAAGAACCATAACGTTCGAATAACTAAAAAATGTACAAATAATCTATTTTACTAACAATCGTGACATACGTATTTAAAACTCCTATAAGCTTTGTCGACATCGTTGCAATGTCTCGACCTGGATTCGAGACACAGTAATCCGAGACCGAGACGAGACTTTAGGGTTACGAGGCCGAGACTACAAAAAACGTGTTTCGAGGTATCCACCTCTGTAATTTACTAAGTAACGATTCAATGAAGCCAGCAAAACTTAGCAGCATTTAAATAATGTCTAATCGCAAAACAAAGATCTAAAGGCAAAACCTATTTTTAAGGACATAGCAAAGCTTTGAATAAGATGAGACTGAATGCTTCAGGACAATTTTTAGAAGAGAGTTCAAGATTATTGAAGCTTCATGTGTAGTAGTTATTGAAATTGCAAAATACAAAAAGCCCAACACCATTACAGAAACAGTAATCCAGTCTTATTCTAAATCATTCTAAAAATGGTTGATAATGCTGGAAAAACATTCCGAAAAAGCTGGCATTAGTTTCATTTTCTAATAACACAACCTTAAGATTAATCAAAGATTTGTTTAATGACATGAAATTCCAGGTCTTAGATCAAATCAAAACTGCTTCTTTTGATCTATTTGCAATTCCAATTGACGAATCAACAGACATCGTTTGGAGCTCATTAATCATTCTACTGCATGGCAAGTAAACCATAAAAACTGTCTGCTAAAATTCTTGATTGTTGAACAGTCTTACCCAAAACAACAAAAAAACTCTTAACATTCTTACACATTTTGTGTTGACCAATCTGTGCAAGTCAAGATATTTTCACTGCTGCAAATTAAAAGCAATACAAAAATAAACTTGACGTTAAAAATGACTTGCCATGTGCATTCTCTCAGACTGCACCCCGTATTCGACTGCTTTCAAATAAGCAAAGATAAGTATCGCATAAGAAATTTGTTGTCTTTTTTCATTTTGCTAGTGATTCTAGTAGTGTGTACTACGGTTGGGGGGAGTGAAAAAATTCAGAATAAGCAAAAGAAGGCATGCAACAAAAAAGGTTAAGAACCACTGCTCTAAAGCCTAAACGTAAAATGTGATTTGAAGTGGTTGGGTTAAACGTCGCAAACCAAAATAACTCATTAAAATTCAATTAAATTTTATTAACTTGCCTTTCGTTCTCACATTTCATCATTATAATAATTAAGCGAAATGATTAAAGCAATTTGATGAAAAATAGCGTTGAAAATATTAAAAAACATTTTCAAAAGTTACAGCGAAAAATAGGAATAATAAATGGTGAACAAACCTAATCAAAAATCAAATTTGACAACAAATTATAAAAGCAAGGGAGAAAACTTTTGCAACATTTTATGATTTCTTCTCTTTTTTCGTTTTGTGGATATGGACGGGAGCTGGATGGTCTACTAAATGCCCGGATATGTTTCCATCAGCCAGGTCACCAGGTTCTTGTTGACGTTTAAGAGAGCACGGGCTCCTTTTGGATGGTGATAAATGGGGCAAAATGTTATTACGTGCTCAGCTGTCTGCTCCTTTGCGCCACACTCACAGGCCGCCGTAGAAGCCATACTCCATTTGTGCGTTTTTGAGCAAAATAAACCAATGTCGGTTTGAAAAATCGGTTCGCCCATCGTGCTACACTGATGCGTGACTGGGCAAGGTTGTTCAGCAGTTTCAATGCAGCAGGCACAAATGGGTGTCTCAATTTAAGTTTTCCGCAGCTTTTCACGAAATGGAGACAAGAGCCTTTTATATAAGAGGTGTTCTGGCTCCTGAGGGTGGCAATTTGAATGCTTTATTTTTAGTGATTTTTAAAGACTGATGATGGTTTAAACTTAAATCGGCTTTATTATTTTATATGATTTAATTTTTAAGGAAATTAATTTGAAAAAATTTGCTGTGGTGGCTTTCGTGAGATACACGAATGCTTTTGTTTTGATTCAGGTAGAGAGCTTTCTTACTTTAATTTCAACCGTAGGTCGATAAATTTTTTTTTTTCATTTAAAATCAAGGAATCTGCTGTGCAAATGTGTCAGGAAGCAGCAGTTAGAACTATTTTATTTTATTATTTATTTTATCTGTATATTTTTTCTTCAAAGACAAGAAAACTTTGAAGGCGTTATACTTTAGGCAACCGTCAAGCGATTGCTCTGATTTAACTTTGAAGACGCCAAGATATTGTTGTCTGGTCGAAAGTTTTTATTTGATTGTTAATTTTTATTTAAAAATATGACTGAAATTTAAAACTGCTTGTCAAAACCGTCAAACGGTGGAAAGTGCCCAAAAGTGTCTTTTTCAAGACGCAACAAAATAATGAGTGTAGGTTTTGAACCGAAGCTGTGTCAATTGCTTGAGTTATTAATACGGGTCTTCTCCACTCGACCACGCTCTCGGCATTTGTGATAAAAGAATGAAATGCTGCTATTTGTCTTTTATAGCAATTGCAGCCCGCGAAAAATTCGAAGAAAAATTTTGGTCCACAATTCGTAAAAAGTTGGGCAGCCCTGTTCTAAATGTTTGTTAAATAAACTAAAAAATGTTAAACCCGCTCTGGCTGCTGTTCACTATGGTTACATCACAAATCAATAAGTTTTAGTTCAGCCATCTAGTAGTATTGCTATGCTCAACAAGCTTTGTCTTTATTTGTCTGATATTAAGTTTTCACCGCCAAATCATGAAACGATAGCTTATTTTGATGATTTGGATTTGAGTTGACTTTATAAATTAATTTAAATTTTACAATCTGTTAGTAAAGTAATGAATTTCTTGCTTTTAATAAGCTAGACTTTGCTTGTAGTCAGACATGGTAGTTATTTAAAAAAATTTTCTGAACATTTTCTATATCGTATCTCGCGGTAGTTTTGCTTTTTAAATTTGTTTAAATTCAATGTTACATAGCTTAAGTTAAAACCAAAACTAAGTTGACAATGTAACTATTTTGTAATTGTACAGTATTTTATGGTAAGCATATTTTGTTACTTTATTTTTAAAATATTAATCATTTATGTTTGTGTCAACATTTTTTGTAGAAATGAATAAAACAACTACGATTCTTGTTTTAAATAATATTTTGTTTGTTTCTTGCGCTTGTATGTGTATTCTTCTAACTTTTTGTATCTCCAATCCTATTGCAGTCAAATTGCACGACATGCATGACTTTCAGTTAATTTTTGTTAATATGTTGAGACAATTGTTTAAAGACACGCATCACCACGCCAATATTTTGCTGGTGGTAACAAAATTACAAAATTGTAAAAATTACTTACTTCCACACATCCCAATCTGGATCCTCGCATTTGCAGTTAAACTCGCCGGAGCAACTATCATAGTGGCACCAATCTACAAAAAGAATTTCAAACTATTTCCCAAGTAAAATAAAACTAAAATTTTTCAATCACAAAATACTGTATATGTTTAACAAAAAGTAAGTGATAAAAAAATTGTGATAAAAGTAGCAAAATATTAAAACATATGTAAATGCCATGTAATAAATAATATATTCAGAAAATTCTGAAAAAAATAAAAATAAAAACAGCGAAGTCACGAGCACGCAGTGTACGCGGTGCGAGTCGCGAGCACCCGGTGCATACCAGAGCCATCCGTGCATTCCGACCGCATCGTGTCCATGCGCCTCCCTCTGAAGAACAAGCAGTATGCAACGCTTTTTAGCGTATATGCTCCGACTCTTCAAGCTGAGCCAGCAGAAAAAGATAAGTTTTACTCAGAACTCCGAAGCTTCCCCCAAGGCACCCCTGCAGACGACAAGCTGTTAATTCTTGGCGACTTAAATGTTAGAGTGGGCCAAGGCGCAGTTACCTGGAAAGGAATACTTGGCAGACACGGCGTTGGAAACTGCAATGACAACGGGCGCTTACTGCTGGAGTTCTGCACGGAGCAACAACTCGTCATCACCAACACTATCTTTCAAAAAAAGGACAGTCTGAAGACAACCTGGATACATCCTCAATCTAAACACTGGCACCTAATTGACTATGTCCTAGCGCGCCAAAGAGACCTCAAAGACATTCTGTACATCAGAGTGATGCCCAGCGAAGAATTTCATACTGATCATTGCCTAGTGCGCTGCAAACTCAAGTTGCACTTCAAACCTACGCCAAGGAAGGGAGGGCCCCCAAGAAAAAGTTTAAGCTCAGCGAGCTACAGTCAGCTGAAGTGAAAGCTGACTTTCAGGGAGACTTACAGGCCAAGCTTGAAAACAACAGGTGCCCAGAAAATCCCTCTCCCAAAATACTCTGGGACAAATTGAAAAATGCTATCCTGTAGACATCTGAAGAAGTCCTTGGGTTTACCACTAAAAGGAATAAAGACTGGTTTGACGAAAACAACAAAGAAATTCAGAAATTGCTGGCGGAGAAGAGATCACCCCACTAGGCCCACCTGGCCCACCCGTCCTGTCCTGTGAAGAAGGTTGCTTTTCGCCACATTTGCAGCAACCTCCAGCTCAAGCTTGGAGTGATGCAAAACAAATGGTGGACCACCATCGTAGTTAGAACTCAGCAGTACGCAGATGCTGGTGATTTCAGAAGCTTTTATGAAGGTCTCAAGGCAGTGTATGGCCCGACACACTATCCGTGCGAAATTTGGTGTTTTATAACAAAAAGAAGTTGAAGAAATCTCAAGAAAAGCTCTCGATTACGGAGTCCCTGACAAAAAAAAGACTTCTACTGGTAATGGAAGCCAAGAAAGCTTTTGGGTTTAACAATTTTTGGACCAATAATGGCATAATATATTGTTTTTACAAAGAAAAAAGGCAAGTACTTAAGGATTTTAGTGATATAAATAAGTTAATTTCTAAGTGATTTTTTATTTATTAAACTATCTTTTATTAAATAAAATTATTAATAATTTATTAAATAACTTTTTATTTATTTTATTTTTTTAACTAAGTGATATAGTAGCCTAAAATGCCATTCTCTGCAAAGAAAAACAAAAAAGCACTTCTCTGGAATTTTATTTATTTTTCTTCTGACTTTTTATAATTTTTCTGCTTTAATTTTTTATCTCTTATGACCAACAAAAAAATTAAAAAATTCTTTGTTTGCCTTAAATTAGTTAAAAAGAACCAAAAAATATTATCATGCTCTAAATGTTTGCAGACTTTTCATCTTAATTGCATCAAAGATAAATATTGTATCACCAAAAACATGCAATGGAAGTGCACTTTTTGTTCATTTACATTTCCTTTTAGTTCTTGTTCTGATAAAGAATTTGCTGAATTATTTGATTTTGGTAATTCCAACCTTTTTTATTCTGCTAAAAATCTAAATGACTATTCAAAAACATATCTACATATAATGAACAGTCTGGCAGTTTTATTTTTTAAAGTTTTTTCAGTTTTTTTCTATTGTTTTTTTTCTATTTTTTTTCTATTGTTTTCTATTCTTTCTGGCAGTTTTATTTTATTTATTTTATTTTATTTTATTTTACTTTTTAGATACCCCTGATGATCCCTTTTGTGGGTGAAACAGTCTATAGGGCTTTTAACTTTGTTTTTATTCCCGTGTTTTTGCTATTGTTATAATGAACATTCAATAGCAAATCAAAATTCTTGCAATGATAATGAGATTAACTTTTTTCAAAATGTAGATAACCAATACTTATTCAGTAAAGATGCTAATTCTCTACTGTTTAACACTTTTAATGAAAACAGTAATATTTCAGTTTTATGTTTAAATATTAGATCATTAAGCAATCTTAAAAATTTTTCAAAATTAGGACTATTATCTTCTTTAACTTTAGCACCTAGCCTCATAGCTGTAACTGAAACTTTGTTAAAGTCAAATTATTCAGAGTCAATTGTAAATCTTCCTGGCTACTCATTCATTTCTAATCCAAGAATTCAAACTCAGGGAGGTGGTGTTGGATTCTATGTGAAAGAAAATCTAGTTTATTCAACACGACTAGATTTAAATAGAATGGAGGAAAAATTTTTTGAATCTCTATTCATTGATGTTAAATTTAAAAATAAAATCATTACATTTGGATGCATTTACAGGGCTCCATGCAATGATATTGTATCAAATTCTTCTTTTTTAGATATTCTAAATAATACTTTAAAACGTATAAAAAAGAGAGATTATTTTTTATTAGGTGACTTTAATTACAATATACTTGATTGTGAAAAACCTCAAATTTCAGATTTTGTAGATCAAATGTTTAGTAATGGGTTTGCCCCTCTTATCAATAAACCTACAAGAATTTCACAAAATAATGGAACTCTTTGATATATGGAGCAATTCATTGGTAAGCATGAAAATAAACTGTGGCATTTTAACCCACTGTATATCTGATCACCTTCCTGTCATAATGTGCACTTCCATTAGCAAAATTTTCAACAATGTTCAACAATGTCGACATTTCTCAGATCAAAATGTTAATCTATTCTCTAAAGCTCTTTCAAAAAGTGATATTACTCCTATATTATGTGATACTGACCCAAACTCCAGCTACCAAAAATTATAAAAACTTTATATGAATGAATTTGAAAATTTCTTACAAAAAAACAAATAATCAATGGTTTCATCTTGATCTTCACACTCTATTAAACAAAAAAGAAAAATTGTATAAAAAATATATAAATAATAAAAACCCACAAACAAGACAAACATTTACACAAGCCAGAAATTTGTATTTTTTCACTATCAAAACAAGAAAACAGGAATATTATAATTTAAAATTTAAAAATTGTAAAAAAGACATTAAAAGCACTTGGAAATTAATTAATTCTATTATAGGAAAAAAACATAAATCTAATTGCAGAAGCCTCAATATTGATGGAAAAATTGTTCATGATACTTTAAAAATAGCAAACTATTTTAATAAACATTTTGCTAATGTCCCCAATGAATTAGTGAAATCTTTACCTCCCAAGAAAAAACATTTCTCAGAATATTTAAAATCTTCTACATGCCAATCAATGTTTACTTGGCCAACATGTCCTCAAAAACTCTCTAACATTCTGAAAACTTCAAAAAACAAATAAGTGCAGGGCCAGATCACATTCCAACCAAAATTCTTAAATCCTCACCTCACAATATTCCACTAGCACTTAGCCATGTCTTCAATCTTTCTTTGCGTAAAGGTGAATTCATAAATTGCTTTAAGCTAGCTACTGTATGCCCTGTGTTCAAAAAAGGCGATTCTAACAATATTAATAACTATCGACCAGTTAGTTTATTATCAAATATTTCAAAATTACTTAAAAAAGTTATGTATAATAGATTATACTCTTTCTTAGAAAAGCAAAATTTTTTTTACAACTATCAATTTGGTTTTAGAAAAAATCATTCTACTGCACATACAATTTCAATTTTAGTGGAAAAAATATCACAATCATTTGCCTGCAAAAAGTTTACCCTTGGAATTTTCTTGGATTTCTTTAAAGCATTTTATACGATTGATCAATTATTATTACTTTCCAAACTTAATCATTTTGGGATTAGAGGCAATGCACTAAAGTGGTTTACTAGTTACTTAACAGGACGTACGCAACAAGTAAAATATGCAGGAATTCTTTCCACAACTACCCTTGAAGTTAAAAGTGGTGTACCTCAGGGCTCTAATCTAGGACCACTTCTCTTTTTGATATATGTCAACGATTTCAAAAATTATCTAAATAATTGTAATTCTTTGATGTTCGCTGATGATACAAGCATTTTTTACAAAATAATAACATCAAAAAGCTTTCTGAGGCTGGTAATAAAGAACTTCAACTAGTTGACCAGCGGTTGATAGCAAATAGATTATCAGTTAATGTCTCTAAAACTAAGTACGTTTTATTTAGGACTGCACAATCCAAATTAACAACAAAAAAGCAAGATCTCGTATTGCGACAAAATAAAATTGAACAAGTTGAATGTATTAAATTTCTTGGTGTTTATCTACAAGAGCACTTAACATGGTCAAGACACATAAATTACCTAATATCTAAACTACGTAGTGTTCTTGGAACTGTTATTAAAGTGAAATCACTGTTAAGCAAAATATCCCTTCTCCTACTCTATCAATCTCTTATAAACAGTCAGCTTTCTTATTGCATTCTAAACTGGTATTATGGCAATAAAACCTTGCTTAAAAGATTACAACGAATGTGCTATAAATTTGTTGAATTAATTTCTGGTATTAACAGTAACTCATCTGTTTGTGATATTATGAAAAAAATAAATTGTTAACGATAGATCAACTTGTAACTAAAGAACTAATTTTGTTTATGTTTAAGCAAAAAAATGGTAAAAACCCAATTGCATTTAAAGATATTTTTACTAAAAACGAATCTAAGTACAATACTAGAAACAAGTCTATCTTTATTCCAAAGAAATGTTCTAGCACAGTATGTCAGCAAGCTATTTCACACCGTGGTCCAGCATATTGGAATTGCTTTCCTTTCGACTTAAGAAATAAGAAACAAAGCGTTCGATCTTTTACTGTTAACGTTTATAAATACCTCTTAAGTAATGAGAATAATATTTTATTTTAGTGTTAAAACACGATAGTGCTCTATATATTTTTGATTACAGGTTCTGGAAAAAAGGCAATGGAAATGGTACAAAAACTTTTGAATTCAATCCTTGGAAGAAAAACTTAAACGATCAAGATAACCAGTCTTATCACAAAGATATAAAGAACTCTTTTCTTAAATACTGTTTGTCTGCATAATTCAAATCAATCACTAAATCAAATTGACTCTTTTTCACCCTTATCTTTGCTCTTTAATTAAAGTTTCTTTTTGGCAATGATCTACTATTTCATTTTAGCAATTATTTTTCATTTTTAAAATTCTTATATAAATTTCTGTGCAGTTAATAAATACTATTGACTTTGTTTAACTTGTTTATTTTGCTATTATGCTGGTCTGTAAAAATTTAGTGAATATAAAATTTTTTTATTTTTTATTTTTATTTATTTTTTTATTTATTTATAATTGTATTGTTAATCATACATAATTTTTTTATCCATCACTTTGACTAACATAATAGTTTGTTTTTTTATGTTACGTTATGTTATTTTTAATATTGTTATTATCTGCTTTTTATTTCTTTTTGTATGTATTTATTCTTCTTATTATCGTTTGTATGTCACCAGATTCATTCAGAAAAGGTTTCCGGACCTGGTGAGGTTTCTTTTTATAGATGGTTTTTCTTTACTCACCTTGCTCAGTTGAGCTAAATTTCCATCGTAGCTAGCTGTGCCACCCATCATCATTACGCAGCCTAGTCATGCACTGGTTATTCAATCTCTCCATTTGTTTGATAATATTATTATTATACTGTATTTTCTTTTTTCTTTCTCATTTCTTATATTTTTATCTGATTAAGGTGTTGAGGCCATGCTTTCTACTGTTTTGTACTTTCACTTTTTGATTATCTTATGCATGTTTTAAAGTCTGACGTTGTGCTGCTTCTTCCTTTTCTTGATCTTTCTAATATTTATAATTTTTAGTGTTAAACTGTTTACTAATGATTGAGAATAAAATGAAATGAATGAATGAATGAATAATGCAAGAGACTCACTGCACTGATGCGGAGAAGTTGGTACTTTCAAACTACCAACTAGCTGGGTCTTCTTTAAGCAGGAAGCATGGCCTTGCCACGTTTTTCTACGAGCGACTGAGATACACGCTTTTGGACCAATCTCCACCAACATCGGAGATCGAGTGGTTGTGTGTGGACGTTGATAACTATAAAATAGTCAATGTCTACAAACCACCGCCAACGCGATTGCGAACCCTGGATCTCCCAGTGTTTCCTCACCCTGTCTTTACGCTGGCGATTTTAACTGTCGTCATGCTGATTGGGGTTACGATGACAACAGTCCGGATGGTGAGTGCTTGGCTGGCTGGGCAAGCATTAATTGTCTTGCCATCCTATATAATGCCAAAGACGCTGCCAGTTATTATTTCGGCCGCTGGAACACTGGCACCAATCCAGATCTAGTTTTTGCTAGCGTAGGTCCAAACAGTCGCTTACCGGATAGACGTGTCTTGAAAAGTTCCCCAGGTCAAAACATCGACCTTCGCTTATTACACCTCCAAGGTTTACTATGGCAGTTCTAAGCATGCCTGTTAAGTGATGGAACTTCTGCAAGGCCAAATGGAGTGACTACATTGCTTTGACGAATAAATTCTCAAAGACTTCGTTGCCGCCTGATTCACTTGATGTGGATGCGGCTTACCAGGACTTCTGTAACACCACTATTCTCAATTTATGTAAATGATTTAAATAATTGCTTGACCTTAGGAAAATGCATCATGTACGCAGACGACACTAACATATTTTTAAAAAGTAATTGCTATGAAACCTTATATGAAGCTGCAAACAAGGAGTTAGTGAACATAGATAAGTGGCTTCTAGCAAATCGGCTATTTCTAAACACTGACAAAACACATTATGTGATCTTTCGCACACCCAAAACAAAGCCTCCATCAAAAAAACTGACAATTTCAATCAGAAATAAATTTATTTCTCAGCAACCAAAAACGAAATTTTTGGGAATAATATTTCATGAACATTTAAGTTGGAAATTGCATATGGACTTTGTTCTACAAAAAATCTGCGTAAGTTATGGTACTATCAAAAAAACGTTGACAAAAAAACGTTGCTTGTATTGTATAACTCCCAGATAATCAGTCATATAAGATATTGTATTACAACTTGGCATATTGGTAATAAAACCACAGCCTCAAAAATTTAACGAATCGCTAATAAATTTATACGATTGACATTTGGATTACATCACAGAGCTAAAGTTACTGACATCTTGCGAAACAACAACATAATGACAATTGATCAAATAATCGAATTAGAAATAACTTGTTTTACTGTATGTATAAATATATAAAAGGCGTGTTACCACCATGTTTTGATCATTTTTTTCAAAATAACCTGGTACGCGACAATTTCACTAAATGTACAAGAAGCCAGTCCAAATTTTATCCTTCATTTTGTAGATTAAATATAACTAAACAATCTTTAAGATACAGAGGTCCTCTTGCTTGGAATAAAGTCCCATCAAGCATTAAACAGATAAAATCATATAGTAAATTTTGTACAGAATTTCAAAAGCACCTTATAGCAACGTAATTTTTAATGGTAATAGACTTTACAAATTTTAAAACATCTGCTGCTGGTTTTTATTATTACAGGTAACTCCACCTAATTGGACAAAGAAATTGAAGGTGATAAAAGCCCGATGCGACTTCAAAGGCAACATCCAGATCATTACGGCCCATCCAGTTCGATGAAAATTCACATAATTTACTTCTTTTCCATCTATTCTTGTTTGCTATTTGTATGTTTTATTTTACGTATATAAATTTTTTTCCAGCCATATGCTTTTGAAATGGTCCTTTTGACTCGTGGCAGGATTTCTTTTGGTGGGTTTCTTTGCCTGCCTGACCCTTTTTGGTCCAGACCCTTTTGGTCTTTGAGTTTGTTGTTTCTCCCACCCATGATTATACAACATTCTCTGAATATGGCTCGGATGTGTGTATTAATTATCATCTTTTCGCTTTCCTTTTCTTATTAACATCAAGCTTTGTTCAAAGGTACGGCGACCATGCACAACGTCAGTTGTATCTTTGATTAATTTCAAGTTGATTAAATTTCAAGTTGATTGTGAGTAAAAATGAAAATAAATAAAATAAATAAAAAAAAAAAACATTAAGAAAGCAGCCAAAAAGACTATTCCACGCGGGTATCGAAATAACTATATTCCGTGTTGAGATGCAGAGTGTGAATCCCTCTATAAAACCTTCCTGCAGTCTCCTCAGGGAGACGACTCAAGTTTGGCTGCTACAGCTCTGCTTGCCAAGCTTGACAGAAAGCGTAGGGATTGATGGTCCGAGGCAATTCGGAGCATTGACTTCTCACACTCTAGTCGAAAAGCGTGGATTATTTTGAACAACCTTACTGGTAAATCACGACACTCTCCTAGTCACTGTCCCGTTTCAGCCAATGCTATTGCATCTCAGCTGGTTATAAATGGGAAATACGAGGCTGTTGACCGCAAGTCATCTAGACTTGTCTCTAAGGAAGTGTCTGATCTTTGGAGGGTCACAACACCAGACGCAGTAAATATCTCCGACAATTTTTCACAGAGAGAATTTGCTGCTGCCCTTCAACATTTAAAACCAAGTAAAGCTCTGGGACCTGATTCCATCTGCTCAGAGCTGATAATCCATGCTGGATCTGCTTTGAAGTCCTGGTTACGTGACTTCTTTTCTTCCTGTTTGCTCCGACTCAAAATTCCCAAGATCTGGAGAAGAGCGCTTGTGGTCGCGATCCTAAAACCAACAAAGCCCGTGGGGGACCCAAAGAGTTATCGACCGATATCTCTGCTCTGTATCTCCTACGAGATTCTCGAGAGGCTTATCTACGACCGCGTTGAACCATTAATTGATCCACTGCACCCTAAAGAGCAGGCTGGGTTCCGACACGGGAAGTCAACCGTAGATCAAGTTGTTCTGCTAACCCAGAACATGAAGGATTCTTTTGAGGCTAAAAAGAAGGCCCGTGCCGTATTTGTCAATCTGACAGCTGCTTGTGACACTGTCTGGCACCGTGGTCTTACCTGCAAGCTGCTGAGACTACTTCCGGATAAGCACATGGTCAAAATGATTATGGAGCTTGTCCGAAATCAAAGTTTCACCCTTACCACCGGTGACAGCAAGCAAAGCAGGCTACGCCGTCTTAAAAACGGCGTTTTTCAGGGAACGGTCTTGGCTCCCCTCCTATTTAACATCTATACGTACGATCTGCTTTCCATGATTTCCAGAAAGTTTGCTTATGCTAATGATTTAGCATTGTTGCACTCTTCTAAAAACTGAAAGGACTTGGAGGGGACTTTAAGCCAAGACATGTCTACACTTTTATTGTATCTCCAGATTTGGAGGTTGAAACTCAGTCACACTAAGACGGTGACGGCAGCCTTTCACTTAAATAACCGAGAGGCCAAATGTGAGCTAAAGGTCTACAACAACGGTAGACTTTTACCGTTCCTCCAACCCCTACTTATCTTAGAATAAAATTCGATCACATCGCTCATGTTTCGTCACCATTCGGTGGCATTGCGCAATCCTCGCGCGTTACACTGCTGAGGCAACTCGTGGGCTCGGGATGGGGTGCTGGTGCTAAAACATTACGCATAGCCATCTTATCTCTAGTCTACTCAACAGCTGAGTACTGTGCGCCAGTCTGATGCGCAGTGCTCACACTCGCCTCATCGACAGTGTCTTGAACGACGCCTTGCGCATGGTTACTGTATGCCTGCGTCCCACTCCAGCGGACCACTTACCTATACTCTCACGTATCCAGCCAGTTGAGCTTCGCCGAATGGGAGCGAGACTCTCCTTGGCTCGTCGTGGATCTCTGGATCCCAATCATATCTTGTATGGTCTTTTAACTGGATCCTCAGATACTCGTCAAGTGAGACTAAGATCCGGATGCCCGTTTGTGTCAGCTGCGCGGAATCTTTTGGACAACCTTGCCAGACTTGGCATCCGCGCCTCTGAATGGAAAAATCGTAAATGGAAAACGGAGTATTGTGAAAATGCTTCCAGGCTCCGTGCTTTTGTGCCCCGGACCGGTGCCAGGCCTGTTGGGATGGGCTTACCCTGAGTAGCTTGGGTTAAGCTCAACCGCCTGCGGACTGGTGTTGGACGATTCCATTCGTCCATACACAAATGGGGTCTCGCTCCTTCACCGAATTAAGGATGATTCAGGAAACATGTGCATCTGAATAGCGGTGCACTTGCTTCCAAAACCGCTGACCATGGTTTAACAGCGTGCCTTATACATCGGGCACCACATGGAACACGAGGTCTGATGGGTTTTGGATGACAAAACTCGGTGTTGGCTTAATAACATCACTGCCAGCATCTGATTCAGACAGTGCAGTAGTCTGGGGTAGTAAAAGCATAAACCCTCGCCCCCAGTCCTGTTTGTGTCTGACCTGGAGTGAATACCCTTCAAACAACGACAACGAGGCCATACTGCTGAAATCACAATTACGTTGGGCAGGGCAAGTCTCCAGAATGGACAATACTACTACTAACCAAAATACTACTAACCAAGATAGCCCTGTAAGGCAAACTTTCTACAGGCCACCGCAACAGAGGGGCACAAAATAAGCGATACAAGGACTACCTGAAGAAGTCCCTTGGGTGCCTGCCACATTGACCATCGCCAGTGGTCTACTCTACTACACTACACTTCGGTACATTTGAAGATGGTTCCAGCGGCATGTTCTGCGATGTAATTGAAGTTCTGTATTGTGTTTCTACTTCTGAAAAGTTAAGTGTTAAAGCCCGGTTTGATGCCAGTGTTGTGTTAGATAATATGATTCGATACCAACATGTTTTGACAGCGATTACTTATCTACGCATCATGGAGATAACCTCTGCACTTTTAGAGTACTTGCAGACCTCTGGACTGTATTTCATTAATGCTTTTAATATGGTGGAAGCTACGAAAAAGGATATTCAACTGATTCATCGCGATTTTGCAATAGTTGTAACCAAAACTGACCATTTTGTTCAACATGCCAATAAAGTTTTGGATGAACATGAATGTGATGTCTTGATTGAAAGCAGCTTTCCTACTAAGCGGATTCGAAAAAGTAAAAATGAACCCTTGGATAAATGTCTTTCAGACTCAATGAAAACCTTTGAGGTTGATGTACATAACAAAATTCTAGATCAAGTGGTTTAAAGTTTGCGTAGAAGATTTGCTATGCATAAAAATTTATGCTGACTTAAGCTACTTCGATCCCAAACGCTTTTCAGAAACAGTTCTTCATGGGATTCCTATCTCAGCTGTAAATATGATATGCAACCTTTTGTCAAATAAAAGTTCAGATTCTCCTGTTCAGCAAGATCTTCGGCAAGAGCTCTTGGATTTCGCATCAAAATGGCCGGAATTAAAAAAGATCTTACCTCAGCACTGCACTGAATTGGATGAAGCAGGTGATCATTTTTTTTATTTTATTATTGATAAATTATTTACAGGTTAATATTTTGACCTTTTATCTCACTGTATGATACAACCCGAGCCTATAATTACTTGATGCCTATTTTCCATACCGATGGAAATGTTATTATTTGATCAAAATTTTGTTCTGATATTATCATCCAGCACTTTTCGCAGGTCAACTGTCCTGATACTAATAAATTTTCTTTCATTCAACTTAAATTTTAATTTGTTTTTAAAACACAGATGACAAAGATGTGAGATCGGACGAAAGCCCCAACATTCGAAAATTTCGATGACAAAATTGTTTTCTATGTTATTATAATGCGATTCGGAGATATAGAATGTACTGCAAAAGTTATCCTCTTCTATATCAGGCATACAAAGTAATCTTTACTCTTTCCGTTACCCAAGTTGGTTGTGAAAAAGCCTTTGGTAAGCTGAGATATGTGAAGAATTGTTTAAGAAATCAGCTAAGCGAAGATCGCTTGGATTCCCTTCTTTGGATGTGCGTAGAACGAGACGTTTTACTACGCATTTCAAACCATACCATGATCGACGAACTAGAAAAAATGAACACAGAAATGCAAAGACTGTTGCTCTATAAATAGTATTTGATAATGTTTGTTTGTTAATTTTATACAGTATATTCTTTTTTGAAATGGGCTAAATATAATGTAGTTGGTAAGATGAACCGTGTAACGTTTTAGTAAGATTTGCAATTAGTTGTCAAAAATGGGCCGGTTTTATTTCAAAGTTTCCGGGCCGGTTGAATTTACTAATCCGCCCCTGTCTCTGGGCAGTTTTTTAAATGTATAAAGACGTTTTATTTTTTGCAATACGTCATGAATTGCATAATGTTTTTTGTATTGGAAAAATAATCCAAACGTTTAAAATCTCTGAGCAGATTACTGATCTTTGCAACAGAAGAACATTGTTAAAATCTTTGACCAGATAACTGATCTTTGCAATAGAAAAGCATTGTTAAAATCTCTGTTTAGATTTTAAACACGGCTTTGTTGCTCAGCATAAATTGTGTTTAGACACGACTGAGTTGCTCTGAGTAAAAATTAAACTCGCAGATAAACACAATTTTGTTGCTCTGGGTGGGAATTAAACTCACATATAAACACAACTTTGCTGCTCAGCTTACAAAAGAAACTGTGGTTAGACGCAACTTCGTCGTTCTGGGTAAAAATCGAACTCTTTTCTAGACGCGACTTCGTTGCTCTGGGTGAGAAGCAAAGCCATGGTTGGTCGCAACTTCTTTGTTCAGCTTAAAGAAAGAGTTAAACAAAACTTCGTTGCTCTTGGTGGTAATTAAACTCGTGGTTGGTTGCAACGTTGTTGCTCAGCATAGGTTGTGTTTAGACGCGCTGCGTCGCTCTGAGTAAAAATCAAACTCACATAAAAACGCAACTTTGTTTCTCAGCTTAAAAACAAACCTGTAGTTAGACGCGACTTAGATAGCCGACGATTAGACGCGGCTGCGTCGCTCTGCCTGGGAATCTGTTGTGATATTGTGCAATCGATGACGTAGTGTTTTCCTAAACGCTTAATCTTAATCAGCGCCTTCTGCTCGATCAATTATTGGACACGCGCATCTCCAAGCATAATTGTTACAAGTTAAATTTGCGCATCTATTTCGGTTCATCAGTCAGTTCAAAGTTATCAAGCTGCTACAGCAAACGAACTAAAAGCATTCTATTTCAATACGGTTGTTTTTGGCTAAGTACTTTTTGTGAATTTTAATTATTGTTTTTTAATAAACCTGTGTATTCGTGCAAAGATACAACAGGCAAAAGTGGCGACGAGGATTCAAGTAACTCATCTGCGTCAAGAAAAAAAGAAAATTTGTTGAATTTGCATTAACAGCTTGAATTTTCGATATGAGTGAAATTTCTGAACTAATTTTGTTGTTAAATAAGCAACACCAAGAGCAAATGGCAGTTTTACGCGACGAGCATCGAGAGCAGAACAAGCAACACCAAGAGCAAATGACAATGTTTCAAGAGCAGCTGAAAACTTTACAAAGCAGCTTGAAGAACCCGCGAGAAAATTTTCCAACACCGATGGCAAGTTTTCAACCATTCGATTCCACATCTGAGTTATGGACTGATTATTTGGCAAGGTTCCGAACATTCGTCACTGCTAACTCTATTCCTGACAACAAGCAAGCACAAATTTTTCTTACCAACCAATCTAACTCCGTTTACAAAATGCTTAGCAACTTAGCGGCTCAGCAACAACCTTTCAAAAGCATACACGAGCTAACAATGAATGATATTCAGACGTTTATGGCAGAGCAGTTTGATCCAAAACGGTTTGTTGTCAGAGAACGTTTCAAGTTTTGGTCTGACATGAAACGCAAACCTGGGGAAACTATTCCTGAACTGGCAAGAAGAATACGACAAGATGCTGCTACATGTGATTTTCAATCCATTAAAGATCCTTTAGATGAAGCCTTGTGAACTAAATTCATCTGTTCAGTAGACAACGAAGCAGTTTTGAAGACACTCTTCAAGCTCAAGGACGATGAACTGAAGTTTAGCAACGCCATCAGAGTGGCTCAAGAAGTGGAAGAAGCGGCCAAGGTAGCAAAGGAAACCGTACACGGTCAACCTTCTACGTCGGTGCAGAAAGTTTATCACGCAAAGTCCAAAACTTCCAAAACGCAAAAGAAAACCGCCTGCTTCAGGTGTGGAAATTCTGGACATTTTAGCAAAGCTTGTCCTCACATCAAAGCTATTTGCAGCTTCTGCAAGAAAACAGGTCATCTGCAATCTGTATGCATGTCTCGACTAAGAGATAACAGTAAGCTTGTGAAACAACAGGTGAATACTGCAACGATAGAGCACGTCACTACAAGTGGTCCAGAAAACTCTTTACATGCGGCATGTATTCAATTATGTGGAGAGTTTCCTACTTTATTTGAATCAACATTGGGTTGTCTAAAAGATTTTTCACTGGACATACGGTTTAAACCTGAAGCTAAACCTATTTTCAAAAAGCCAAGACCTGTTCCGTTCTCAATCCTACAAGATTTAAATGAAGCATACGAAGCAGGAATTAAGAGAGGTGTATCGAAAGTCTCCTTTTCCAGGTCAAGCAAAAGCAAGCATCCGAGTTTGTGGAGATTATTCGGTGACTGTGAACTCGCAACTGGAAGATGATCGTCAACCAATCCCTCTCCCAGAAGATCTTATGCGCAAGCTAGGACGTGGTTACTGCTTTAGTAAGATTGATCTAGCGAATGCCTATAATCAAATCTGTCTTTCTCCTGACACCCAGAAGAAGCTGGCTCTCAGCACTCACAAAGGAGTTTTACTTCAGAAAAGACTTCCTTTCGGAATTAAATCCGCACCAGGGTATTTCCAAGAAATCATGGAACAGTTAACGCAAAATTTGCGAGGAGTTGCCGTGTATTTCGATAATATTTTGGTAAGTGGTGACAACGCAAAAGATCATTTGATGAACCTGCGAGCTTTGTTCAAAAGAAATCTTTTTTAGCATCTGTGCAGTTTTATTCTAAATTCTTACCTCCATATTTTTCGGAAATCACCGAGCCGTTGTACAAGCTTACACGCAAAGGACAACAGTGGAAGTGGGGTGAAGAGGAAGCTACATCTTTCAAAGAGATCAAACGGTTACTATGCACAGAGACTGTACTTGCGCACTATGACCCATCTCTTCGTTGGGTTTATCTTGTGACGCCTCGGAATGCGGAATTGGAGCGGTATTATTTCATCGTTTTGCAGACGGAAGCGAGCGCCCGATTCTCAATATTTCTAAAATCTTATCGGCGACACAAAGACGCTACAGCCAAATACAGAAAGAAGCACTATCCTTAGTGTACGCTTTGAAGAAATTTCATCAGTTTCTGTACGGTCGTAAGTTCATTGTGGTTACCGATCACAAACCTTTAGTGACCTTGTTTGCCCCTGATAAAGGTACTCCTGCAATGGCTGCAAATCGACTTGCACGATGGACATTATTAGTCCATCAATATGACTACACGGTGGAATACCGTAGAAGCAAGGACCATGGTAATGCCGATGCTCTTAGCCGCTTGCCATTTTCAAATGACACAAGTTTTGATGGGGAGGAGATGGAAGAAGATGTCGATAGCGTTTGTTTGGTTCGAACCATCAGTTGTCAAATCAATCCTGACAATCCATTGCTTGTGGTCAGAGAAACTGCCAAGGATCCAATTCTTTCCCAACTAATGCGATTTGTGAAGGAAGGATGGCCGCATGCATTTTCGGAAGAGCTTAAAGACTTCAAAAAGTTGGAAAATTCGTTGTCAACAGAGAATGGTTGCCTTTTTTACGGCTTACGGGTAATAATTCCTTCAACTCTACGTAATCATATTCTTAAATTATTACACCTTGGACATTTCGGCATGCAACGGATGAAACAACTTGCCAGGTCAACTGTCTATTGGCCAAGAATTGACTTTGACATTGAGGATTTATGTCGCAAATGCACTTCCTGTGGCCAATTTCAAAATAAGCCGGCTAAACCTTCAATCCATCCATGGATGATGCCAGAAAAACCATGGTCAAGACTCCACTTGGACCATGCGATCAACTTTCTGGGAAGAAACTGGTTAGTCCTTGTAGACGCTTATTCAAAATATCCTTGCATTCACCCAACAACCTCAACGTCTTCGAATAGTATGACTGCTATACTTGAACAAGAATTTGCTCATTTCGGATATCCCCACACGTTGGTGACCGATAATGCCACAACATTCATGTCTCAAGAGTTCCAAGCTTGGTGCAAACAACGAGGCATTGTACATCTCACCGGAGCACCTTATTATCCAGCAACAAACGGTGCTGCCGAGCGTTTGATACAATCGTTCAAACAGGCCTTGAGAAAATCCTCGTTACCTCCAAAGGAAGCTTTGCAAGAATTTCTAATGCAATATAGAAGGATTCCTTTTGCATCGGGACTGTCACCAAGCGAATTGTTGAATGGGAGAAGAATTCACACCAAAATTGACACTTTGGTTCCATCTATTCCACATCTCCTGCAGGAAAGACAGTCTAGACAATCAGGCAAGCATTCAAATGCTGAAGACTTGGAAGTGGTTTCGAAAGTCGAACATCATTATGCACTAGGAGACCCTTGTTATGCACTGTACTTCGGCCCTAGAAAAGATCGTGACCCACGATGGGTGCCTGCGATAGTTACGAAAGTCCATGGTACAGGAAGCGTCAATGTACGAGTCATTCCTCGAGGACCAACTTGGAGAAGACATCTTGATCAACTTCGACCTCGATACGGTTCGGATTAAGAATATGATCCCTGTGAAATCCCAACGAGCGTTTTGTCTACAGAAACACTTCCAGCCGGGACTGACCACGCATCTAGTTCTTCTTCAATGAACCAACGCAACAATCCGAGATTACCAACCGGAGACGAGTACGGGCGACACAATCCACGACGATCAGCGAGAACAAAGAGACCTCCAAAAAAATATTGTTGCTAATATGTATATATTTTTTTTTTGTCGTAGTTTATTTGGGGAGGTGTTGTGATATTGTGCAATCGATGACGTAGTGTTTTCCTAAACGCTTAATCTTAATCAGCGCCTTCTGCTCGATCAATTATTGGACACGCGCATCTCCAAGCATAATTGTTACAAGTTAAATTTGCGCATCTATTTCGGTTCATCAGTCAGTTCAAAGTTATCAAGCTGCTACAGCAAACGAACTAAAAGCATTCTATTTCAATACGGTTGTTTTTGGCTAAGTACTTTTTGTGAATTTTAATTATTGTTTTTTAATAAACCTGTGTATTCGTGCAAAGATACAACAGAATCAAATTCATGATTCCAGTTAGGGCTAGGGTTATGGTTAGGGTTAGGATTAGATTAGAATCTCTCGCTAGATCCGTTGCTTATCCGACATTGATCCGACGCAATTCACGTGAAACGTTTCCTCTTAAATTACTCACAATTCTCAACTTCAACATTCTCCTTCGTCTCGGCCACCGTCGCCACGATCTCCGAATCATTTCTGCGTCTCTCGCAGTCTTCTATCTCCAGCCCTCTGTCCGGTCTCTCTCAGTGACCCAGTATCTCTGTTTTTCTACGCATACCACAAGGTGGAACAAAATATGCCTATACGTTCCCGGCGGGTGACGTTGGAGGACGAAAAATGCAAAAAAATAAGTAAAAAAAATCAAAGCTGAACCTCAATGTTGCAAAAACCAGAACAAGACACAAAGCAAAACAGAAAATTTATTTGCATAGTCTTCCCATGCAATAAGCCTTTATTTCGTGATGCTTAGAATAATTACGAAAAATGGTGTTCAGAGTTTGCAACAATGAATTAAGTTAATTATAACCTATTAAAGTTTAACCCAGCCATCGGAGGCACTTTTTTGTGTCTCTTGATGCCGGTCCCAAGCCCGGATAAATGGGGAGGGTTGCGGCAGGAAGGGCATCCGGCGTAAAAATTTTTTGCCAAAACAGACAAATGCGTAATCATTGTCAATCCATACCGGATCGGTCGAGGCCCGGGTTACCAACGACCGCCTCAGGTGTCGCACAGCAGGGCACCTGTGGAAATTATGCTACTGCTAAACATTGTGAAAATAAAAGCAAAAAAAGAGGAGGAAAGCGAGTGAAGAAGCAGCAAGAAGCATGGAAAGGAAGATGCTCACTCATTAGGATGGGTACTTTAAATATTGGAACGATGACTGGAAGGGTAAGAGAGCTGGCAGATATGATGGAACGAAGAAATGTAGACATATTGTGTCTACAGGAAACAAGATGGAAAGGTAGTAAAGCAAGGAACATTGGAGGTGGATGCAAAATATTCTACAACGGAGCTGATGGAAGAAAAAATGGGATAGGGATAGTGCTGAGGGAAGAGCTGGCTGAAAGTGTCTTGGAAGTGAAGAGGGTGTCAGACAGACTGATGGCCATGAAGCTGGAGGTAAATGGGTCCATCCTAAATATAGTAAGCGCATATGCTCCACAGGTTAACAACAGCATGGAGGAGAAAAATGATTTTTGGGAAGACCTGGATGGATTGATAGAAAGTATATCAAAAGAAGAGAGGATAGTTCTTGGTGCAGATCTTAATGGACATGTGGGCGAAGGAAACATAGGGGATGAGGAAATAATGGGGAGGTACGTTGCTGGAACAAGAAATAAGGAAGGGTCAATGGTTGTGGATTTTGGGAAAAGGATGGATTTGGCGATTGTCAATACTTATTTGAAGAAAAAAGATGAACACAGAGTGACATATAAGAGTGGAGGAAAAAGTACCCAAGTAGATTATGTAATGTGCAGAAGGAAAAACTTGAAGGAAATGTGTGATTGTAAGGTAATATTGAATGAGTGTGTCGCAAAGCAGCACCGTATGGTGGTATGCAAAATGGCTCTTATGGTGAAAAAGAAAAAAGCAGAGAAAGTAAAGCCAAAGATACGATGGTGGAAACTAAAAGAGACAAGCTGTCAAGAAGCGTTTAGACAAGAGGTGACCAGGATTTTGGGAGGCAAGGATGGGTTACCTGATGAGTGGGACAAAACAGCAGAAATGCTAAGAAAAACAGCTGAAACTGTACTGGGAGTGACATTCGGAAAACGAAAAGGAGACAGGGAGACTTGGTGGTGGAATGAGGAAGTTCAAAAAAGCATAAAAGAAAAGAAAGAGGAAAAGAAAGCATGGGACAAAATAAGAAATGAAAATACTAAAAAGATATACAAAGAAAAGAAGAGTAAGGCAAAGAAGGCAGTTGCAATGGCAAAGGGACGTGCATATGACAATTTGTATGCTAGATTGAAAACAAAAGAAGGTGAAAAGGAGTTGTACAAATTGGCTAGGCAGAGAAACAGAGCAGGGAAAGATGTACAGCATGTGAGGGTTATAAAGGATGAAAACGGTAATGTTATGGTAAATTCGGAAGCAGTGTTAAAGAAATGGAAGGAGTACTTTGAGAAACTGATGAACGAGGAAAATAACAGAGACCCTAGGACAGAGGAAACAGAAGTGGTTAACGAAGAGGTAAATTGTGTCAGTAGAGAAGAAGTAAAAAATGCACTAAGAAGGATGAAAAAAGGTAAAGCGGTTGGGCCAGATGAGTTGCCAGTAGAAGTTTGGAAGTGCATGGGAGAGATGGGGATAAAGTTTTTGACCAGACTGTACAACAGACTATTAATGGGTGAACGGATGCCTGAAGAATGGAGAAGGAGTGTGCTTATCCCAATCTATAAAAACAAAGGGGACGCACAGTTCTATGGAAACTACAGAGGAATAAAGCTAATGAGCCATACAATGAAGGTATGGGAAAGGATTATTGAAGCAAGGTTAAGAGATAGAGTGGAGATCAGCAAACAGCAATATGGATTTATGCCAGGAAAGGGAACCACCGATGCCATGTTTGCTCTAAGAATGTTGATGGAAAAGTACAGGGAAGGTCAAAGAGAGCTACATTGTGTATTCGTGGACCTAGAGAAGGCTTATGACAGGGTTCCACGGGAAGAGCTGTGGTACTGTATGAGAAAATCTGGAATAGTGGAAAAGTATGTACAACTAGTACAGGATATGTATGAGGGAAGCGAAACAGCGGTGAGGTGTGCAGTAGGTACTACAGAAAGTTTCAAGGTTAAGGTTGGACTGCACCAGGGATCAGCATTAAGTCCATTCCTTTTTGCAGTGATAATGGACAGGCTAACGGATGAAGTAGGGAGAGAAGCACCATGGACGATGCTGTTTGCTGATGATATTGTGATTTGTGAAGAGACCAGGGAAGAAGTGGAGCGAAGATTAGAATCCTGGAAGTATGCATTGGAAAGAAGAGGGATGAAAGTAAGTAGGTCAAAAACCGAATATCTTTGCATAAATGGAGAAAATGATGACGAAACAGTAAAGATGGAGGATGCAAAAGTGCCAAGAGTAAAGGAATTTAAGTATTTGGGATCAACGGTGAAAGAAAGTGGTGGTTGTGAGAGGGAGGTAAAGAAGAGAGTACAGGCAGGATGGAACGGATGGAGAAGAGTATCAGGAGTAATCTGCGACAGGAGGTTACCAGCTAGAGTAAAAGGAAAAGTGTACAGTTCAATGGTAAGACCAGCAATGGTGTATGGACTTGAGACGGTGGCAGTCACAAAAAAACAAGTAGAAGAGATGGAAGTCGCAGAGATGAAAATGTTGAGGTTTGTTATGGGAGTGACAAGAAAAGACAAGATTAGAAACGAGCACATCAGGAGTACTGTTAAGGTAGAACGGTTAGGAATGAAGATGAGGGAGGGAAGGCTGAGGTGGTATGGACATGTCATGAGGAGAGACCAAGAGTAGGTAGGAAGAAAAATGATGGAAATGGAGTTACCGGGAAAGAGGAGAAGAGGGAGACCAAACAGAAGATTTTTAGATGCAATAAAGGAAGATATGCAGGAAGTTGGTGTGAAGGAGACGGATGTTGAAGACAGAAAGATGTGGAGAATGATGATACGCTGTGGCCACCCCTGACTGAAGGGAAAGGCTGAAAGGAGAAGAAGAATATAACCTATTAAAGTTTAATGAATAAGAATGAAAGCAAAACGTCTAAGCAAATGCAACAATGGAAGTCGAGAAACTGAAATAAAAGAAATGAGCTCAAACTAAATTTTGTAAAGCAATTAATTAAGATTCGAAATCGTAAAATGCTAGTTTTATTTCAGCTTTATAATAAGAAACACATACAGTAATAAAATTTCTTTTTTTCGAAGCAATTAAAACGCGAAACGTAAGAAACCAAAGCGGCTCATCTAAATCCAGAAAATGAGGTTAATCCCGACCTCGCATATTTCAATAGGCCACTAACACTGCATAGATAGACATTAACTATGCACAAAACACAACTAAGATTAATATTTTGACCGACCAAATTAATGATCTTTGTAAAAACTCTTCATTTCATTTAATGAATTAAATTTGTAATTGAAGCTGTTTATTGCAAAAATTAGTTTAAAGAATCAACCAGTGTTTCTAATTCATTGCTTCAGTAAACACTTCTCAGTTTAAGTCTTTTCAACTGATCATTTCATAAAGCAGCAAAATTGTTTTGTGACGTAATAAACCAATACAATGACGTCTCACAGCATTAATAATATTTAAAAGTTTACTTACACAAATTATTCCAATTCATTTCAAAACTTTCCAATCTTCGATTCGAAGCAGAACTCACAAATAACAACGCAATTAACTTTAACAACTTCATTATGACCAAACAATAACTTTCAAAACTTTATAATTTCTCTGACAAATATTAACAAAACTTTATAATTTCTCTGACAAATATTAACAAATATTCTTTGATGATAGAATGCAAAGCACAGCAAATCAAAGCCGACTCAAATGGAATATTATTGATACTACGAAGGAAATTGCTAAAGTAAGATCAGATATTTTCTTCTTATCTAAATCCAAGCAAAATAATGTTATACCTAAAGGCTTAATCATCAAGAATCCGTTAGCAAGTACGTACAATACTTTTTACAGTCGAAAATTATGCCAAGATTTTGAGATTAAATTAAGAAATCATCTAATTAAAGTATTATACAGCAAACGAAAACATTTAGTGTCACAATTAAAATCTTTAAAAAGTAATTTTTGTGCAAGTAACCCGTATTCTAACATTGAAACTGTTGTTAAAGACGTTTACAACAAGAAGATTTCTGAACTCTTAAAAAATAAATTGGCTAAACTGCAAAGACTAAATCCCTTTTCTTATAAAAATGCTCCTCCTTCGAATAAAATTGTTAATTAATCCGATTATAAACCTAGCCCACACGAACTAGCAATTCTCGAAAAAGGTTTATCTTTTCGCCCATCAAAAAAAATTGATGAAATACAATTCTTCTGTGATATTGAGTTGTATTTTCGCCTTTTGAGACTTAAAGAATTTTTCTGCAATAACACTTCTCCCAACACTCCGACCAACTCTGTAAGTACGCTTAACCAAAATCAACCACAATCAAAATTGAATAACAGTAACTGGACCCCACCAAGTGGCCGTCACCAAACCCTGGATCTTTATATCGAATGCTTCAGAAAACAATCGCATGCCGAAATCATGAAATTAGATCAGAAATCACACGACAACATTAATTGTAAAGAAAGAGCAGCTATACAAAGCCTAAAAAGAAACAAAAATATCGTAATTAAACCAGCTGACAAAGGCGGAGCTACCGTAATTTTAAACAGATACGATTATATAAAGGAAGGAAAAAATCAACTCAACCACCAACAAAACTACCAACCACTTTCTTTAGACCCAACTAAAAATTTCAAATTAGAGCTAAGTAAACTTATTAAATCTTTTCCAGATCCCTATAAATCCCAACTCTTATCCTACATTCCCCCAATCCACAACCTGGAAAATTTTACCTTCTACCCAAAATCCACAAACCTAACAATCCTGGCCGACCCATCATTTCTAACAATAACACTCTCACTGAACATTTATCACATTTCGTAGAGACCCTACTCAAACCTTATGCATAGGCTGCCAATAGTTTTATCCAAGATACTACCGACTTTTTAAACAAGCTAAAGAAAATCAAAACAGTACCGCAAAATACCATTCTGGCTACCCTGGATGTTTCCTCGCTTTACACTAACATAACCCACAACAACGGCCTAAAAGCTCTTAAGAACCGACTTCCTGACAACCAACTAACTGACGTCATCATGCAATCCACTGAATTTATTTCAAAACATAACTATTTCAACTTTGGAAACCAACAATTTTTACTAGTTAAAGGTACCGCAATGGGAACAAAAATGGCTCCTCAGTATGCTAATATCTTCATGGCCAACCTGGAAGAAAACTTTTTACAAAATACCCGTAATAAACCATTAATATATCTCAGATACATTGATGACATCTTTCTGTTATGGACACACGGAGAGGAAAAACTATTGCAATTTTACAAAGATTTCAACTCAAAGGACCCGGACATTCATGTTACAATAAAGCACTCGACCGAAGAAGTTAATTTTCTGGACACCACTATTAGACTAAAAAATAACACACTCCAAACTTCATTATATAAAAAACCCACCCGTTTCCAAACCTATTTACACCCCACCAGCTCCCATCCCCCACAAATCTTCGCCTCCATAATTTTTAGCCAAACTCTACGCTACAAGCGTATCTGCTCTGATAAAGAAGAATTAAATTTACAATTGACTACATTAAAAAATGCGTTTACCGCACTTGGATACAAACCCAAAACTGTCAAAAACCAAATCATTAAGGCCATGTCCACTCCCCGAGAAGCCCTTCTCAAATACCAAACCAAACTAGAATCTTATCGCACACCCCTAGTCCTGACTTACCACCCCTATCTTAGACCTATCAACAAAATCGTCAAAAATTTGCAACCTTTACTAAACAAAGACCCATATCTTAGCCAAATCTTCCCTGCACCACCACTTATATCATATCGTCAACCTCCTAACCTCAAACTTCTACTTACATCTGCCTCCTTACCAAATGAACGTTTCATCACGGGCACCTTTCCCTGCAATTCTCCTGAATGCCATCTCTGCCCCAACATAAATACTAATCCTACAATAACGGGTCCTAACGGAGTCCCTATAAAAATCTCCGGAAATTTTAGCTGCAATTCATCAAATATCATATATGCAATTTCATGCAATCTTTGCCCTAAAGCAATCTATATTGGAGAAACAAGCAACTCAATCAGACAACGGATGAACGGACACAGAAGCGACATTAAACACAATAGAAACAAACCAGTAGCCGAACATTTCAATAAACCCGACCATAGTTTGGACAATCTCAAATTAGCAGTAATCAAGAAAGTTAAAGGCAAAACAAAGCAACAACGGGAAGTGGAAGAACAAAAAATTATTTTCAAACTCGATTGTGTTAACCAAGGTTTAAATAAAGATTATTCATTTATGTCTAACTACGTGTAATATTTATTTTTATTTTTGTAAACTTGAGGGTCATTTATGTTGTTCACTTCTTTCTCCATTTCGCATCGTTTTATACTTGCATGCAGTTTTTTCGCATTTGTTTTTTGCTTAAATTGCTGTAATTTACCGTACTGCCATATTTTCTCAAACTTAGTCTTTTTTACCGATATTTTCATATTTCATTACGTCACATATATCTGTTTGTTACGTTTCATGCCGTTGTGTAAAACTTGTTTTGATTGCATTTTCATTCCATTGCACCTGACGAAGTGGGCAGTAGCCCACGAAAGCTTGTGCTCAATAATAAAAATAGTCAACTTCAGTGCACAATGTTCTGTTTTTCTCATTCAAATATTAACAAGTTTTATTCAATCGATGAAACAATTTTGTTGATTTAAGTTTTGCAGAAAATTAATTTGTGAATATAACTTTCTAACTTGCAGAAAATTAATTAAAAATTAATATAACCTTCTATAGTAAATTAATTTAAAACTATAGACACAATATAACTAAGTCGTATTTATAAAAAGACCGGAGTCTTCACACCCCTGTACTGTAAAAGTAGAAAACTTTTTGAATCAAAAGATTATTTTAACATAAGTTTATTATCTTTTAAAAATTTTATTTTAATGTTATAAAAAAGTGACGTAGCCGCTGTTATAACGTAAAATAATATTAAAGCTTAATTTGATTAGATTGAATAGATTTGAATATAATTTATTGAAACATTAGATTGAAATAAAATTGCTTGAGATTGTCACGCTTTTGTATTAGAATTGTGGAGTCAGAGTCGCACGAGTTATATGTTTTTGGGCTGTGTCAAAGTTCTTTTTTAGATAAACTGAAGTCGGAGTCACTATTACTTTTGGTGACTCCGATTTTCAAATTTTCGTTAAATTACTTGTAAGCTATAGTCAGATTTACCATCTCAATTGACTAGATAATAATCGCGTTCAAATATGGTGAATATATTTTTGAGAACTGGGCCGCTTTTTGGCCTTCAATTCAAAGTGAAGACAAAAAAACGGTTTTCGCTTGAAAATTATTTTTAATACAAAAAAGTAAATTCAACTTTGATTCGGGATTTGTTTTGTAAAATTTAACAAAAATTAAGGAAGAAAAATTAAAAAAGTTGGTCAAAGTTGTAGTTTTCGTCTTTAAAAGTCAAGTTACGACAAAAAAAGTCTTCACATTTTACTCAAAAATCAGCCTTTTTAAAAACTTGTGAATCTTGAAGAATCAAGGTCTTTGCTGAAGCTACCGGCTCGACTTAATTTCTCTTTCAAATACCGTAAGTATGACGTAACTATAAACTCTTGATTATATTTTGAAATTTTGAACCTTGTTTCGGCGCAAGCAGACTAGCCTATTTTCTGCTATGTATTTTAAAAGCAGACTTTAAGCGAGATATGGGCATTTTACGGCCGTGGGCCGCGGGGCACATGCGGTTCTTTGTTTGGCTCTGATCAGCTTGTGAAAGAATCATAAGAAATTGCAAAATAAACAATTCTTTTATTCTAGTGATGCCTGGATTGAATGTAAATTGCTTTGATTTTGAATTGTTTTATTTACATCGCGCATGCGTGTTACTTAGTTGACGTAGTTGAAAGCAAGTTGCAAATATTAAGACAACTTTTATCGCCACAATGTCAACTAAAAAAAGAAAAATAATTAGGGGCGTATAGTCCATACGTGCGGAGTGTGGGGCGCACACCTTGTACTTTTCTACAGCAAAATGTAAGAAGTATTTTCTTAAATTTTAAATCAAATACATGTATAATGATATTTTTATCAACGCAATTATATAAATATATTCATGTCAATCTTAAACGAGAAAATTATTGTTGTGTAATTGTAATTGTAATTGTGCGTGGTTAAGCCCGAAGCATGTTCTTGATTTGAGTTTTTGTACTGTGCTTTTTATCTCTCTCGTGGTTACTGCAGAACGCTGTCAGAGCGACGCGTGGTTGTTAAGGTGTGTTGCTCTTTAAGTTGTGTTGCTTGTTTCTCTGTTAGGTTTAGGGTTAGTGTTAGGATTAGGGTTAGGGTTAGGGTTAGGGTTAGTAATTAAACTAACCCTAACACTAACCCTAACCATAACCTTTAAAACAATTAACCCTAACTAACCCTAACCCGTGGTTGTTAAGGTGTGTTGCTCTTTAAGTTGTGTTGCTTGTTTCTCTGTTAACGTGCATTTCTGTTTAGATAACTACGTTTCCTAGTTGATTAAAACCTAAATTCGTTGTGTTTTGAGTAATTTCAGAACAATTTAATCAACTAAGATTCATCCAGTATGAACAGACTTATGCAGCCTTCTCGCCTCGATTTAGACGCTAACTCGTCCTCTGCATCGAAAGAATGGTGTCATTGGTTTGTAACGTTCGAAAATTATATTGAAGTATTAGATGCATCACTAGCGGGAGAACGACGGAAGAACAAATTAAAAGCATTGGTAAATTGCGTCTCGCACCGTGTGCTTGAATATATTGCTGATTGTGATTCGTATGATGAGGCAATAACAGTTTTGCGGAACCTTTAAAAAAAGGCGCCCAACGGAGTCTTTGCTCGCCATCTTTTGGCCACCGCCAAGCAACAACCAGAAGAAACTTTGGATGAATTTTATCTCACGCTACAAATGCTTGCAAGAGACTGCAATTTCCGTCAAGTTACAAGCGAGCAGTACAGGCAAGAAATGGTTTGTGGCGCCCTTATAAATGGTCTTTCTTCCCATGGAATACGTCAGAAACTGTTAAAAAATCGCGACCTTAACCTCGAAAATGCAGTTGAAAAAGCTCGATCAATGGAACTTGCCCAAAAAAACTCTGAATTCTACTCGCTCAATCAAGAATATCGATCTAATTTAACAGTTACTGTTGCTGATAAATCCTCAACGCTTTCAACTACGGACAACGTATCAGAAGCTACATCGAGCGTGAGTAAATTGTGTACCTTTTGTGGGCGATCTATCTACGCAAGAAGCATGTGCCCCGCTAAAAATGCAGTATGTTTTAAGTGCCAAAGAAGAGGACACTTTGCAAATGTATGTAAATCAAAAGTATTTAAAAATATTAATGCTCGGGTTTCGAGTTCTACCTCGTGTGTTATTCATGAAATCCCTAACTGTTTGACCCAAGCGAGTCTAACCGCAAAAATAGCAGATACTGAAGTGTCAGCATTAATTGACTCTGGTAGCTCGATGAGTTTTATCAACAAAGACAGAGCTAAGCGCTTAGACATTGAAATTAATCCGTGTTTTGATAATGTTTCAATGGCAACTACTTCGTTGACCGAGAATATTTATGGTTGCTGTAATGTCGATATTACTGTTAATGATAGTAACTATAGTAATGTCAAATTAAGAGTTTTAAAAAACTTGTGTACAGATATCCTACTAGGACAAGACTTTCAGTCACTACATAAACAAGTAATTTTTCGATATGAAGGGAAAAGAGATGGTTTTATTGTTTCTCGGAGTACGTGTGCATTGGCACCAGCTTTAGCCAAGCACCCTTCGCTATTTCATTATTTGTCGAAAGCTTGTAAACCTATAGCTATAAAATTGAGGCTTTTTAACAGCAATGATCAAATGTTTATCAATAAAGAAATCGATCGCTTGTATTGTGAGGGAATAATTAAACCTAGTATGTCTCCCTGGCGTGCGCAAATCGCTGTCGTTAAAGATGCAAGTAACAATAAGCGACGTATGTGCGTTGATTACTCTCAAACTGTAAACTTATTTACCCAGCTCGATGCTTATCCTTTACCTAGAATTGAGACTTTAATTAACGATCTTGCAAATTATTATGTGTTTCAACGTTTGATCTACACAGTGAATACCATCAAATCCAAATAACTGAGAAAGACCGTCCCTTTACCGCCTTTGAAGCTTGTGGAAAACTTTGGGAGTTTACGAGAATACCTTTTGGTGTAACGAACGGGGTTCCTGCCTTTCAAAGAGAGATGGATAATTAGTGCAAGTTGAGGGCCTGAAGGATACCTTTCCTCATTTGGACAACATCACTGTTGCAGGTCATACTCAGGAAAAACATGACAGAAACGTAAAACGTTTGTTAGAGTCTCTTCAACGTAGAAATTGGACTTTAAACAATAGTAAAACAATTAATTCTGTTTCTTCAATAAATATCCTAGGCTATTTGGTTGGCAATGGAATAATCAAACCAGACCCCGAAAGGTTACGTCCCTTAGAACAACTTCCTCCTCCTACAAATCCAAAATCTTTGAAATGTTTATTAGGTCTTTTTGCTTACTACGCAAAATGGATAAAGGAATTTTCTGAAAAAATTAAACGTTTGAAAGAAGCAAATCCTTCCCACTCAATGATTCTCAAATAAACGATTTTCAAAACTTGAAAAAAGAAATTGCGAGGGCAGCTTTACGATTAATTTTCAAAAATGTGGTTGAATGTGACGCTTCAGATGTTGCAATTTCGGCAACCTTAAATCAAGGAGGTCGTTCCGTGGCGTTTATGTCAAGAACATTGCATGGAAGTGAATTACATTATCCGGCTGTAGAAAAAGAAGCAACTGCTATTATTGAAGCTGTTCGAAAATGGACTCATTTTCTCTCCCGACAGCACCTCACCCTGGTAACTGATCAGAGGTCAGTCTCATTTATGTTAGATAACCGGAAACGCACAAAAATAAAAAACAACAAAATTCAATGCTGGCGACTAGAATTAGCCTCTTACAGCTACAATATTTTGTATGGACCTGGAAAAGAAAATGTTGCTGCGGACTCACAAGAGGATTCTGTAGTTCGACGTTGATCTCCAGCCTAGCCGAAATTCATGCCTCCCCTTGCCACCCTGGAGTCACCGGACTTTTACATTTTGTACGCACTAAAAACTTACTCTTTTCTACAGGCGATGTCCGTAAAGTCTGCTCCTCATGCCGCATTTGTGCCGAACTCAAGTCATCATTTTACAAACGAGAAGAGAGCCATCTCGTTAAAGCATCAAAACCATTCGAGCGAATCGATATAGATTTCAAGGGACCTCTACCAAGTTCATCGCGTAATAAGTATCTGCTAGTAATAATCGACAAATATTCAAGGTTTCCGTTTGCTTTTCTATGCCCCAACATGTATTCCTCAACTGTAATCAGTTGTCTAGAAAAACTTTTTAGTTTATGTAGAACGCCACAATTTGTGCACTCCGATAACGCTCCTTCATTTTCGTCAAGAAGCATAAAAGAATTTTTATTAAAGCATGGTGTTGCCTCAAGCAAATCAAGTCCGTACCATCCCACTGGTAACTCTCAAGCAGAGCGGTATATCGGTATTGTCTGGAAATCAATACGTCTTTCTCTGAAATCCAATAATTTACCTTTATCTTGTTGGGAAACTGTTTTACCTAATGCTTTACATTCTATTCGATCTCTATCAAATACTGCAACAAATGCCACTCCACACGAATTATTCTTTAACTTTAATAGACCTTCTCGTTGCGGGAGATCTTTGCCAGCATGGCTGTCCACCCCAGGCTCGGTGATGCTCTGCAAATTCCTCCGAAATCATAAAAATGATGACCTCGTAGAGGAAGTGCAACTTCTGGACGCTAACCCCCAATACGAAACATTCGTTACAGGAATGGTTGAACTTGGATAGTTGATTTGAACAGGGATGGATGTTAAGTGACCTGTCTCCATGCCCACAAGGGTTAAACTCGCGTGAAATAGAATCGCGATTTCCTATACTCGACGAAGAGGATCCTCAAACATCACCAGTGCAACAAGGAAAGGATGATTTACTACGCACTACTCTGTCGAAATCTACCATACAAAGGCAAAGTGGTGATGCTCCCCCTCATCAACACGAAGATTCGCTGCAACAGGACAACCACAACTCTTTTCTCTCTGCCCCTTCCGAACCAACTGTGCGCAGATCGACTCGGTCAACTAAGGATGTTCCACCCATTCGATATGGAGAGCCGATTTCTTATTAAGAGGGGAAGATTGTTGTGTAATTGTAATTGTAATTGTGCGTGGTTAAGCCCGAAGCATGTTCTTGATTTGAGTTTTTGTACTGTGCTTTTTTATCTCTCTCGTGGTTACTGCAGAACGCTGTCAGAGCGACGCGTGGTTGTTAAGGTGTGTTGCTCTTTAAGTTGTGTTGCTTGTTTCTCTGTTAACGTGCATTTCTGTTTGATAACTACGTTTCTTAGTTGATTAAAACCTAAATTCGTTGTGTTTTGGGTAATTTCAGAACAATTATGACGTAACAATAAACTCTTTATGATATTTTAAAATTTTGAACTTCAATTCGGCGCACGCAGATAAGCCGATCTTTTATTTTGTATTTTCAAAGCTACCTTTAGCGGACATTGGCTTTTCTTGTTTTAGGAAAACGCTTTTAATTCATATAGGCTCTTGGTGTCCTCAAAAGTTTAACATAGTGTAAAGCCAAAAATTGTGCACTAAAGTTGACCTAGTTTTTATTAATGGCACAAGCTTTCGTGAGCAACTGCTCACTTCGTCAGGTGCAAAACAACATATATTTAATAAAAACTAAGTCAACTTTAGTGCACAATTTTTTGTTCTTTTCTGATTGATTTCAAGAATTGACACGGCTTTCCCAATTTTTATTCCTTCCAATCCTTTGATGATAGTGTAAACCACAGATTAGGGTTGCCATACCGTTCGGAATTTTTTGTTAAATTTTGTGTTCGGAAGGAATTTTAAAAAAAGACCCAAATATCCGGAATTTTAGTATTAACTAAAAACAACGTGCAATTTTTTAAGAAAACACATTGATTATGGGACAAAAATAGCAAATTCCAAAACCGATTCTAAGTGAAGACCTTTTTTTTTGGTCTTCGTTCTAGATTCTAAAACAAATTTATTTTGTCCGCCTGTTCAAAAACTTTTTCGTTGGTGCGCCTATGTGTGTCCCGAATTCCGCCTATTCAGATATGGCAATCCTAGCGTAGATTGAGTTTCTCTTTTTTATGAAAAAAATCAATTTTAATTGACTTTTTCATATGATTAGAAGTGACGTGTCAAGCTTCACAATACCAAAAAAATTCAAAGAAATCCAATAAAATCTTAATAGTTTGCCATTTCGTACTCACATTCAATAATAATAACAATTTAGCTAAATGATAAAAATAGTTTGACGGAAAATAGTTGAAAGTATTCAAAAGCGTTTTCAAGCAGAAATTATTGCAAAAAACTAGAAATAATAAGTGCTGGGCAAACCTAAATCAAATTAAAGCTTGCAATAAATTATAAAACTAAGGAAGAAGAACTTTTTGCAGCACTTTTATGACTTCACATATTTTTAGTAAAAGAGACAACAAAAGCATTGTCAGCAGTGTAATCGAGTGGTTAAAGCGCCGTGCTTATGATCAACATGATCTCGGTTCAAAACCCACTTACGCCATTCCATTGTGTCCTTGGGAAAGCCACTTTACGGCACTTTCCCCTGTTTGGTGGTCTTGACAAGCAGTTCTAAATTAAAGTCATATCACTATTAAATTTCAAGCGGACAGCAATATCTTGCATCTCCGGAAGCAGGTCGGGGTAATTGCTTACCCTACGTATTAGTGTTTCCGTCGCTTTCCTGCGAGTCAGGAGGATAAATATAAAGATAAAAAAAATTTTTTAATTATTTTGTAGTATCTCTAGCAACATGTCTATACAGATAGGACTAGATATTCGTCACTTTCAAAATTTGAATTTTTTTATAACTGCAGCACGTTGAATACACAGAATATAAAACCAAGTTAGCGAATTGGTTTTTTTCGACTAGACCTACTGGATAGGTCGCTACGGATCCCCAGTATAGAAACCCTGCTTAAAAATCCAATTTAGAAATCCTGTACCGAGCCAAAAAATTTGCTGGAAAGCATAATCACGAGCAAACTAAATTTATTTGAAATAAGAATTTTTACAAGAATCTTCAAATTAGATTAAAAGAAGTAGATAAGCTTTCTTAATTGATTTCTACTATGCTCAACAATCTGCATCAGCTAAAAAATTATTTTCTGCTTTGAAGCAACAATATGACAACCTGCTATCAAGGAAAACAAGATCTAGGACTGGGTTTTTAAACGGGGTCCAAAGAATTTTTCTATAAAACAATAATTTGCTATCTACATTCAACTTTATCCGAAAACATTTCTAAAATCATAAGAACTTGTCAGTGATAAGCGCATTACCCAAAAAAGTTTAAACTCGTGGTCTTTACTTGTGGTTAAAGCATCAAATTTTTTCCCTAAAGTTGAATAAAGCGTCAAAAAAGATCATCAATTAAAGTTCGGGTACTGTTATTAGTAAACGTAAGAAAAGACTTTTTTCTTTCCTTGAATTTTAGAAAAAAAATTTCAGACTTGGAGTTTATAGAGTTTTACAAAATTACCCCAGAGTTTTACGTGATTCAACAAACTTATCTGTATAGACATGTTGCTTATGATACTATAAAATAATCTGGAATAGTTTTGGTATTTTTCCACTAAAAGTATGTCAAATCATAAAATGTTGCTATAGTTCTTTTTTTTTAGTTTTATAATTTGTGTGTTCCAACCAATTTAGAAAGCCTCATCTAGGATGTTGAACCCGTCTTAATTTAAGAAAACATTACAATTGAATTAAAAGAAAAGATTTGTTATAATTTTCATCCGTGATGTTAAAAAGGTTGAAAAGCACTGTTGTAACCAATTCTGCATTAAATGGCTAGCTAGCTTATAACTATTTTTAATTGTGATTAAATCATCGAAAAGTAACCACTCAATCAAATAAATTTTTCATAGTTTTTGTTTCTATCGATAAACAATATTTAATATTAGATCTTAAAATTTTTCTTGTAGCTTATTTAATTTGGTGTTAGCAACTGAGGTTTGACTTCCCAAACTTGCATTTTAACATGTTGATTGACACAAATACGTTTAATGGCTGTAATATAGCCCGTGTAGCAAAAAATGTTGTTTTTCGTTTTTCTCTGAAATAACCGCGATATTATACAGTATACGCGTATTTCAGTTTAAGCGTACACCTTAAAAAAGGCTCATCGTCTTCCACGGAAGGTAATTGCAATAAAACATTTACACTTACCGGTCTTTCCAACTTATCACAAACTGTTTTATTTAAAGAAAAACAATTCAATTTTGCAGATTTTAGCTCAACTTTTTGATCCGGCTTTTTCGAATATTTTATCGTTGTCATGTGACCCCATGTAAAAAATAATTTTCATCATTGTTTTAAAAGGACAGTTGTTTCAAATTTTTACAAAAAACTTGTGCATTTTAAATGGTTGTTTGTACGCTGTAATACTTGAACGTAAAGTACGAGCTAAAAAAATCTAAAGCAAGCATTACTATTATTTTTTTTTTTTTGAGAAAGAATAAAAATAATTTATAGTGTTACAGTTACTTGCTGCATTGCTATTTGCTAGATTGAAGTCCGTTTTAGTTTGCTTTTATTAAATATTTAGGCAATTTTTGTTCGAAATTTAAGAAGTTGTAAATTTTACTTATGTCATAATAATTTTTCGTTCTTGAATTTTATGGAATTAATCCTAAAGTTTACACTGACGCTAACACCTTCAAATTTTGTTGGCGCAAACGCTTTAGCTGACGCTATTAAGATTTTGAGTAGTTGACGTTGACGCTGGCGCCTTTAACATGTTTTGTTGACACGCACAAGACTGTGTGCTTGCATTGTGTGCTTGCAATGGGCTCATAATTGGCATGCCTTTCAAGAAAGAATAAATTTTTTGTCCCAGAGAATTTTGGCCATGAGCACTTTGCTTAATCGAATAAATACAGTAGTTTTATTCCTATGCAATTAAAAGGATTATGACAGAAATCGGTATGCAATTAACCTTAATTTTTGTCATGCTGTGAATAGGAGTCTCTTATTAAGACAAATTGTTATTCTTTTAAACACAGTAAAGAACATCATACATTCAGCTTTCAACATATTACAAAAATTTTCTATAAGCATGAAGCATGAAAAAAATTGATTAAAGAAAACTATGGTCTATAAATCGTGAAAAAAACGAGAACAGGATATTCCTATTTTGCCCAAAACTTTCAAAACTCTTCAAATTTTGTTATTGTGTCGTTATACCAGCCATCAGAATTGTCCACAATGTTTTGAAAAAATTCAATTAATTGAAGTCGGTGCTTGAATAACATATTTCTTATTTGTGAAGTAAAGTTCTATCTTGTGATTATCTCTCCAACTTTAACACTATACGTTCGAGTGTTACAGCACACAAACAACCATTAAATATTTATTTTGTTCTCATAAAAAAAACAAACAATACATTTCAAAATGTTTATATCTTGTGCTACTTTTTTTTATCTTAAATGTTTTTGCTCATGCAAAAAAGACGCTTTACTGAGATACTAGAAAAAATAAAAGTATTAGATCTTATAAATAAACCTTCAAATTTTTCATTTTGGAAACGGTTTGAGTCGAAACTTTTTAAAGAATTATTTCTTTAAATTGCTTCAATTAAGTTTAAGCAAGATTATTTTTTGAGATTTTCGTAAAGATTATGCTTCAATTTTTCTTCCGCATCTTTGGCATCGCTTTGATTTTCTGTGACGCTATGGATTAAAATTGCAATAGCTTATACTATAGTTATAAAAAACTAGTTATAATAGCTAGCTTATAAATTGATTTACAAGTTATTCAAAACGAAAAATTATACGTAAGAATCAGGTAAAAAATTTTTTCATAAGAGGCAATAGAAAATTAAAACAATAACTTGATGAAACTTTAATACTTTTAAATGTTTCGATATTATTCTCTTCTAGTGTAAACAAAAATCGAATCGATTTTGATAGTTATATTTAAATTTCGACCAATTCTTACGACTGCTGCTAAAAGCATATACATGACTTCTGCTAAAATTTCGATTAAACACTTAATGTACCAACAACGTTTTAATTTATAGCTTGTTGATTAAATTATATAACAAAAAATAATTTTCAATTTGTTGAGTAGATGTTTCCGCGCCTCCAACTCCCTCAGTCTTAAGCGGGATTTCAAAAAAAAGCTTTCGGGCACGAGACTTGGTCTATTTTTAGACATCGTTAGTTTGCAGCATTGTATTAATTTTAAGATTAACTAATCCAAGCTAACCTTTATCCACTCGCCAGATCTGAGGTCACACAAATATGTTTTATAAAAAGTTGTATGTAGCGCAATCATTTCTACCAAGAGATCAATACAAAGAAGTTCCACATACAAGCGCACTAACTAAAGAATAATGATAATTGAATTCACATGAGGTTTCTCATATACTGTCACTTTTTCTACATTTTATTTAAAAAAACAATTAAAGACAGTTTCAGATAATAGATCTTTATTACAACAAACTTCACTGTCCAAGTTTTGGACACAAAAAACCCAAAAGACGTCTTTATTGTTAGAAATAGATGCAATTGAGAGTTAATTTCGTTTAGAATTGTTTGTTATTGTTTTTCCGATAGATTAACCTAGTATTGCCAAATATAATTTATATATTCATAGACCAAGCTGTGAGTTTTACTCAAATGAAACTAAAGTTAAATAAAATTTGCCTTAATTCTCGCTACGACTTTGACAGTTTCAAACTTTTATTTTATTTTTTGTGATTTCGCAAATTTTTAATTAAATCCATGCAGCAGCAAAATATTTCCCAACTGCAAGTTGTCATTGTGTGAAGAGGATTATTTTCGTGGAATGCAAGCTTGTGTTCGAAACAGCTGCGAATTCAAAGCAAGAATGCAACAGTTGCTACAATGACTGATTTTGAAGACAGTTTTGATGGACGTCGCCCAAAAAATTACAAAATGAAACTGATTTCTGCTCAACGCTGCAATTTTTTCTTATATTTTTTAAGCGACCGCTTTCAGTTTTTCAGTAATAATTTACTTTATTTTATTCAAAGAAAAATTTGGAAATGCAGCATAAAAATATTGGACGTTTGATGCTAAAAATGAATAAAAGGTTAGGGCGAAACTTCTCCATAAATTAAAAAAATCAGTGGCATAAACGTCTGCGCAATCAAAAAATTGTCACCGACAATTGACGCCGTTAACGCACAACATTGGTCTTTTAGGTGGTTGAAAAATTGAAAACATGTGATTATATATTAGTACGCAATCTTGGTATTCAAGCATTTGTTCTTTTAAATTTGCGGTTTTCATTTAGCAAAGTTTTTACTTCACAAAATCCTATTAAATTTTTGAAGGCCTAGACACGAACACATTTTTTTGTTTAAAAAGCAAGTGCAAAAAAAGAACCAGCTAAACAAACAGCAAAATTGCGCAGTATTTTAAGCAATAAAACAATGCTTTGCTTTATTCCCTGGTTGTTTGCGCGTTTTTTTACTAATTTAAAATCAATGCATAAAAAAACTACGCAAATTTATTATTCGATTATTTGGGTTCGTCAATAATATATTTCTGAAGATTTAAAATTTTCGCGCATTACGTTCTGAAGATTAAGATTTTGCGCTTTACGTGTCTGTACGCAAGCATTTGTGTGTGTACGTTTTACATTTGTTTACATAATTGTAGTAATTTGATTTTAATGCCGATTTATTATTTTTTAAAAATTATTTGCTTGGGATCTTGCGGGCCGTAGTTTGCCCAACTCAATATAATTTGTTGTAGACCTACGTAAATCATTAGAAAGCCAGAGTTCAATAAGTTAAAATTTGAAATTTATCTATTTCCTATTGATATTATTATCTTTACATTTATTTTTCTGACTTACAGGAAAACGTTGTAGATGTTGTACTTAGGGCACTAATTAAGTAGTTATCCCGATCTGCTGCAAAGATGCCGAGACATTGCTGCCCGGTCGGAAGTTTTCATTTGGTTTTTATTTTCTATTTAGAGCAGTGATTCTCAACCTTTTTGCGCCTTCGGCACACTTTGAGATCTTTTCAAAATTCGCGGCACACTTGGATGAGAGTGCAAATCTTAATTTTCTAACGTAAATATTCTCTAAAAGTAATGTTCTTAAAAAAAAGTCTTCACTTTGAATTTATCTCGCAGTTTTTGGTTTTCGTCCCTAAAAAGTAGTGTTTACTAAAAAAAGTTGCCCAGTAATGAACAAATGGTTTTTAAAATCTTTCATGGCACACTTAAAAATCTCTCGCGGCACACAGGTTGAAAACCGTTGATTTAGATACAAATAAAATATGGATCCGCTTACTAAGACCGCCAAGCAAAAGAAAGTGTTGTAAATTGTCTTTCCCAAGGACACAACAGAATCACGCAAGTGAGGTTTGAACTGCGACAGTGTCAATCGCCATCGGCATCAATACAGCGCTTCTACCAACTCGACCACGCTACCAACGCAATTAATCATAATAAGGTTCATCGTGATTATCAAACGCACATTGCAAGCTTCTATTAACTATTGATGTTATTATCTTGATATCAACTTTTGCATGTTAGTTTTTATTTGGAGACGAGACTGAAATATGGAGATGCTTACTGAGACCCCAAGTTTGCTAGACTGCCAAGCACAAAACAAGCAAATGTAAAAGTCATATGTGTTAACTCGCCTTCGATGCTTTCCTGCAAGTTAGAAGGATGAATATACAGATGAAATAAAATGAACGAACTTTACCTCAGCCATAATTAATATCAAGCTTAATCACAACCTAAAGTTATCAGCAAATTTTTTAAAGTAAAAAAATACATAAAATTGTATATATGCTTGCAAACTTTTTAAAGCATAACTTTCTTATATTTATTCTCTGGAATGCGACTAACATTTGTTAAAGTAAAATCAGTTAGTTATTTAATCATAAAGTTGTTTAAAACCTCCCTTTCAATAGTGAATTGCATAGTCACAGCGGTAGATAGAAAGGTATTTTGACTCAGTCATCTTACAGAACTGATCAGAGCTGATGCGTCTTATATACGGGTCACTATTGAAAGGGAGGTTTTAAACATCCAAAAGAAGGTGCGGCTTTTACACGGGTATATACGGTACGTAGATAGCAAACCGAGTTAATAAAGTCTTCTAATATTGATTTATTGAAGTCAGCAGTAACATTGCATTGCGCATTATGCTGAACTTTTACATGTGCAATTACTGACATAATCAATAATAATTAATTATCAATTTTACTCTTTGGTGATATCAAGCGTAAGGTTACTTATGGCGCCCCTATAAATATATATATTTTTGGTTCTTCGATGGTAAAAAAATTATATAAAAAGTTATTCGAGTTACCGAAGATATTAAATTTACCAATTTTCTAGAAAAGGGTAGGAAAAGTTACCAATTTTCTGCGAGGGCAATTTTTTGGAAAAGCTGTTTTTTTTACCTACGTGGTTTCTTTGTTCTACAAATGCAAAGTTGATAAAAACAATGTGCTGAAAAATTTTCCTTCTTACGTAAGAACTTTTAACAAAAAGAGAAAACAATCATCGACAAATTAAATGAACTTGCATGGCGTTATGGGAAGTTTCGATTCCGTGCTCAACGAGGTTACTTCCATTTGTCCGAGCGGCTGCTTCAAAAGAGATGAATCGATTTCTGGGTAATTTTCGGAATGAAATGCTCATTGTAATATAGCTGAACATCTTGTCTTCATAATAATAACTAATACTTTTGGATAAAGTACTGTAATATTAATATGGACCAATATTTTTAGGTTCATATTTTGCTGTTTGGTGAAGCGTGTTTGCTTTAATGCAAGATAATGGTCTTGGTAATGTTTTTAGTGTTGTCCAGTTAAGTATAATTTATCGTGTATTTTGAATATTTGTAATTACATTCATTTTTTGGAGCATAAAAATATATCAAAATAATTTTTTTGTCACTGTCTGTGAATATTGAGCTAATACTATTACTATTGAGCAGGGGTTGGAAATTTTTTTGGGTAGGAGAGCCATAAAACTATATATTTTTAAATGTATTTCCGTGAGAACCATAAAATGTTCCTCTAATTTTTAGCTCTATGTGTGTGTGGCCAGAAATTTGTTTGTGAGCAAACTTTGGTCTTTTTTTACGAGGCAAAACTTGTATTATTGACTATTGACTCTGATTTCTCGATTTTCGTCTTGAAAACTACTGATCTCTTAAAAAAGGGTCTTCACTTTTGAAATCTTGTGAGCGCAGATCTTTTTTTTATGTGCGCTTGTTTATGCTTGTCAACAAAAGAGCCAGCTGCAATTATCAAAAGAGCCACATCTGCCTCACGAGCCATAATTTCCAAACCCCAGGCTATTGAGTATTATTTTTTATCAGCAAAATTTATAATAACACAAGAATTTAGATTATGTTAAGAACCAAGTCACATAAGCAAAATGTCCGATTGTCGTCCAGTTGAATGGTCTATGTGGAGTAATCACTGTGCGTGGGACAGCATCTAGTCAGTTCGAATGCCAGTGGGATATGTATCCTTGACGAGCTCTATCAAGAGCAAAACTCAACTCTGGAGCTTCTCGTTTTAAGTGGCTTAGTTTTTGATCAGCAAAGTAGTAGAACTGATTGTACTCCACTAAATTTTTACTGCAAAGGTAATTGGAACAATCGCCATTGTAAACAAAATGTATTCTTTCCAAGTTTTATAACTGAAAATGTATAACTAAAATCGAAAACAACCAGCCAAATATTTTGTCGACCCTAAAAATAATTCCCAAACAAAAAAAATTCTAATCTTTGAATGGTTCTTTATCTTAACATTGTGTTAATTTCTTTTGATTAATGTTACAAGCTCTATAAGCCTTTTGATGCCATGGCAGTACGTGAGTTGTTCTGTGATGTCATTTTATGTAGTAACAGAGCTGCGAATTCAAACTTGAATTTGAAAAATTAAAACAAAGAACTCGAACGAAAATGAATACTCGATGATAAAGGTATCAAGTTTGTAGCTTTGGGAAACATAGTGCTACATTGCACTGCAAGCAGAATGCTTAATGAATTTTTCCTACAACTTTACTATATTTTACAAATAAAAGTTAAATGTGATTTTCCTCTCGACCATTTGCTAGTATTGGTTTAGTTTGGTTAGTCTAAACACAAACCAAAATTTTTTTTTTTGAAAGCTCAGTAAATGATAATTTTCCAGTTAGAGTATTTTTAGAAATTTTCAACTTGAAACATTTACTATGTTTACGCAATTGCAATAAACTCTACAAAAAAATTTTTTCAATTTTTTGGTTTTTGCTAACCTGTTAAGTGTGGACGGATAAAATTATGTTTGCAATTGTAAGAAGCGCTTTACAGCAATTAAATCTTTTTGATAAAAATTCTTTAAGAAAATGTTTTCAATGAAAAATTACACAAAGTGTTTGGCAGCATGGGCGTAGTCACGGGTAATCATAAAAGTATCTTTGGATCGTTGAAAGCAACTTGCAAGATGAATTGCCGCGTTGCATTTTGCACACAAACACACCAATGCATGTTTGCATAACTCGCAATGTTGGTTGTTAGAATAAATGATTCTTTGTGCTGTCGTGCATGACTACGTCTAATTATCTATGTTCAAGTTATGTGGCCCATTTATAGATCTGAAACTGACATATCGTTTTGCAGGTGAAATTTAGACAGCAACGTTGTCAAACGTTTACATCAAGCTTGTGTGTGTTTAATTATTAAAATTATTACATGAAGAAAAATACTTTTTCTATGAAACAAAAGTCAAAAACATAATGCACAACTATACAGAAAACAAACCTAATCAAAGAAGTATTTGCATTGTTGTCATAATTTTGTAACTGCAGGCCAAGGACAATGTGATTTAAGCAGCCGTTTTTTTATTTCTCAAAAATAATTTACCAGATTTTTATTTCAATGGCAAACAAATTTCAAAATGAAATTTTATTTAAGAACGCTATTGGTTCATGTTAATTTAAAGATATAATAAAAAGCAAAAGCAAGTTTAACAGCCTAATTATTTAACAACTTACTGATATCCCTTCTTCATGTAAATGCAACCAGCGAAACTTTAAAAAATATCTAACGAAATTAATAGCATTTTAAATCAGGAAATTAAAAAAGGATATTTTTTTTGGTAAAATTAGTTGTCAATAAACATTATCTAGGTCAGTATGGACCGAGTTCTTTACCCCAGCGGGCCACTTTTTAAAATTGTTTGAACTTGCTAACTTGCAAACTTGCTAACGAGTCGGTTTGAAATTTACAGTATTTTATTAATTTCATCTTTATTTTTATCCTCTTGACTCGCAAGAAAGCGTCGGAGGCGCTATACAAAGAACAAATAATTATTCTAACTTGATTGTGTCGATCACAACCACAGTGATTTTTACCACTTGACTACGTTGCTAACTTAAATTGGTAATTGACTTAAATGAGAGTGAACGTTTTTTCATTTTTGGAAAGTGAAGAACTTTTTTTGCTCTTCGTTTGGACATAAAAAAGCGTTCGAGATTAAGCAAAGACCAAAAAATGGTCTTTTTCACTAGTCGAAAAGTCAAAAACTTGACACTTTTTGGTCATTCGGTTACTTGGAAAATTGTGCTGCCCTAATTGACAAGTTTTGAAATATTTAAAATTGTTTAGCCGGCCACTGAAATCATGTGGTAGGCCACATGTTGGCCGCGGAGGACAGTTTACTCGAGCTTGATCCAGTTTTAAGTTTAATTGATTCTATATGTACTGACCGTGTTCCGGCTATGACAGGACATAGATAAGGCTTTGTTGATCTTGTTGAAGACAAAAGTCTCAACACTGAAAGCTACAGATCCACTGTATGATTTACATTCAGGTTCCTGAGTCACAAACTCACGTTAAATTTTAATAACACGATTTTTAAACATTAAAAGTTTCGATCTTTTAGAAACAACAAGTTATTTTTGCAACATCGAAATTCCGCATGCATAGCTAAAGTAACTATTGATGTGGATGGAGATCGGCTACAATTTCTTAAACACAAAGCAACAACTTCTTTTATAACAACTAAATTTTGATCTGACTGTCTGACTTGAAAAAATTAAATTGTCGCAAAGTGTGGCGTATATCGTCTATATGTTATTAATCAATTGCGGTATAAGCAACCTAAACATGTAACAATCAATTTTACAATTAACAAATAAGATTTTCACTGAAACAAAGTTAACGTTTTGGGGTTATATAATAATGTATAATTCAGGTTAAAATTATAATTTTATATTATTATAAGCTTAAAATTGAAACTTTGGAATTAAATCTATAACTGGCCTATATCTTGAAGTGAAGTAAAGATATAACATTTAGTTTCAAAATGGCGCCTTTGGGGTAAGTTGGGATATATTCATGAGGCAAGTGGGCCACTGACGTATTAAAATCTTATTAAAAGCAAGAAATATAACCTACCGGTTAAAAGCTATCAATTATGATGTTATCTGCAAGTAGAAACAAAAATAATAAAAAAAATTAAAAGCAACCAAAACAAATAATAAAAAGAATGCTTATTTTGAATTGCTTATATCATCTTTTCTAGGTGGAAGAGTGTTAGCCTACGCCTCGAAAATGTACAAGGAAGACCAACAGAGGACAGACTCCAATAGATATCCTGAAAAGGGGAGCAGGTACCTTACGCGAAGTGGTAAGCTGCGGCAGTCTGCTTGAGAGTTTAACGTGACTAAAACCATACTGAAGCGCTTTGTCGATCAGATGCCAATTGATGAGGATACAGCAAAAAAGTCAGGCTACAAGCATGTGGATGACAGGCATGGCATTTTTCTACAAAAATGGAAGAAGACCTTGGAAACCAAATCAAATCTTAAGTAAGATGTTTTATGGACTCGCAACAAACAAATGTCACCGCCTAGCTTTCCAATTCACAATTTGTATGATCGCTACAAATTTGAAATGCACGATATTTACAACTTAGACAAAACGAGTTGCACAACTGTGCAACAATCGGGGGGCGTGGTTGCAGCCACAGATAAAAGCACATTGAGTCAGTGACTAGTGCTGAGCGTGGAGAACTGGTCACTGTCTTATACGCAGTGTAGCATCTGGAGTTGTAATGCCACCAATGTTTGTCTTTCTTACGGTTAATTTTTGGAATAGTTTTATGAAATGCAACATAATATAAGATTATGTTGCAAACCATGCAAAGATAACAGGTGACTTTTCTGAATCTCTGTAGCCAAATAACAGGATTTTTGCATCTTTAAAAACAACAATTATTTTTATAGAATCGAAATTCTCCATGCTTACACAAAAAAGTTTTTAGAATCTTATGCTATGCAATTACACGATTTTTTTACAGCATCAAAATTTTCCAGGCTTACTCAAAATAAATTATCAGAGTTCTATGTAATAACATGATTTTTTTACTTTTAAATCATTTATGAAGAATCGAAATTCTGGATCCTTACGCAATGTGAGGTTTAGTATTAACACGACTTTTTAGTTTTACAAGTAACATTTATTTAAAAATAGACTAGTAATTTTAACTGCTACAAAATTCTACATTTTAAACTAAAATAACTTTTGGTAAAAAATTTGACACGATTTGTAAAATATCAAAATGTTTTTACTTGATTGTCCTAGGTGAAAACAATAAATTTTGCAAAGTATTGTTTTCATCATGGACGTCCAAATTTTGAGCCCAGGACAACTTGGCTTAACCAAAATATTTACGGATTAAGTTCATAAAACACCGCAGCTGAATTCACAAGAGAAGACCTGTTTTTTTTGGTTTTCAGTTCGCGTGAAATATACGTATATACTTTTTTTTAAAAGCACTATTAATTTATAACTTATTTTGCTTATTTAAAGTTTAATTTTATCATAACTATTCAATTAGCTGATTAAAGCATTTTACCAACTCCGCTATTAACCTGCAAGTCAGAAAGATAAATAAATGATGGATGATAGACCTATTAGCGGAGTTATCACTAGGGTAAGTTTTTGTTGCAATAAAGTTGTGAGAAATTTGCATTTATTTTTAACAGAAACTGCAGTAAAAAGTTGTATTTATGCACAAGCATTTTAAACGATATTGATTTACTCAAACGATTCCTTTGCATATAATATTAAAGATTTTCAAACACTATCAGGAGAAAAATTTTTGCGAACAGCTTGTGTAGCATGCTAAAACTTCTTTTCACAAGCTTGCTTGACAATTTAACAATTGGCCTACAGTTCTGGAGTGATGTTTGGCAAGGTCATTTCTACAATAACTTTTAGGTCGATATTAAGTTCAAATCGGTGATCCACGTACAATTATATGATTTATCTGGGTTTGCCACTTAAAGATCAGGAAAAACTCCGATGATAAAAAAAATAATCATGATTTTTGAAATTTTAAAGAAAACTGAATAAATGTTAATCAAAATAACTTTTTAACTTTACTAGCTTCAACGTTATTCGATATTCTGCCTACAATGTATTGATTGTTGTATTATTTTTTGAAATCTTACGTGTATGTCTTTTCTATTTCAGGTGTATAGTTATTACAACTAGAACAAAAATACATAAGAATTGCAGTGCTTTTAATGAGTAATTAAGTTTAGTCACATACTGTATCAATTTTTTTTTGTATATTTTTCCTTTTCATCAATAACAGTACCCTATTAAATTGAATATCATCAATAACAGTACAAAGTAACTTTTTTAGTGCTCCCTCTACAAAATAGAATTGCATTTTCAGGGTACTTTTAACAATAAACGTTAATTTAAAAAAAGTTTGTTTTTCCAAAAACGGGAAAAATCGTCCAAAGGTTGATGTTTGTCGGACAAAAGGAGCATCAGGAAAGTGAAGTTAAATCACCATGCTAACGTTGGAGAAGTAAAGTTAAATTACCGTATTAACGTCTTGTAGGAACAACATTATAAGGAGTTTTTATAATTAATGAAACAAAAAATAAAAGTCTTTTTTTACTTTAAAAAAGAATGTTTTAAATTAACTTTTTTTCGCGACACACTTAGCGTCGTCTTGCGGTACACAACTTTGCCGCGACTCACCGGTTGCGGAGCACTGCCTTATTCAGTGCTTTGTTTGCGTGTTTTTTATTGATTTTAAGTAAATACATAATTCACTTAATTGTATGGAAAAGCTTGGAAATTGACTATGTGATTAACCAGATGCGTCAGTAAGATATTTTTTAATATTAAGATTTCGCACATAACGTGTCTGGGCGCCCTACGTAAGCAAGTACTTATGTAATCGTTTCGCATTTGTTTACACAATTGTAATAATTTAATTTTTTATGCCAATTTGATATTTTTTTAATTATTTGCTTATGGCTTCTATGGACCACACAGAAATTTGTCGCAGGCCGTAATTTGCTTATCTCTGCTGCAGGGAACAACTTGTTCAAAAACTCAAAAAACCTGTCGATTGTTTTGTATTGCTGCAATTTTTAGATAGAAGCTTAGTTTAGTGACCTACAAAGTATTTTTTAATTTTTTTTACTTATACATAAATTTTTGTTTCATACCCTTCTTGAAAAGCGACATTTTTTGCAGAAGCATTAAAGTCATTTTGATTTGCAAAAAACGCATAAAATATTGTGCTATTCGTAAAAATTGAATTTTGTGTTATTCGTATTTCATTAATACTTAAAAATTGCTTTATTCGTATTTGATTTTAACCACTCGACCACGCTGCCTTTTGCAACACACGATTAAAGTCGCGATAATAAGATAAGCATATTAATAAACTCGTACTCATATATTAACGTCTTTTTCCATCCGACGATTAAAATCGTGTGTTATGTATAACTTTCTAAAGCAATTTTAAAAGTTTTAAAACAACAAACTTCATTGAAGTGAGTCTATAAAGATGTCGATGTGTATGCGGAAAAATTATTTTTAAGCAAATCTTGAAAATTTAAAGAAAGCGGTAACGCGTTTTGTCATCTTACTTAAAGATTTGTTTGTGACTGTTGAATTTTTAGTCAAAATTTACAGTGTCTAGTAACATTGTTGCAATCAGCTAAATTGACTACAACGTGGCGCGGGGGAACTCCAAGGCCTTCATCTACTGCACTTCTAAAAGGCAACATCAGGAAAGCAAAACTAAAAACTTTATTCCAAATTAACTGTAAACAGAAATTCAAAAACAACGGCACAGCTAGAACACAATGCTTGTTGGCAAATTCAAAAAGTAATGGCTCTTCCCGGCAACCAAAAACGATAACTGAAGTTAATAATAGAACACAAAGTCCAAAGCAATAACCAAAGGAAAAATCACTTGTTTTACCGAAAACCAAATGTAACAACCAAATAGAAGCGAGGACTAATTATAACCTAAAATCAAACCCGGGATGAGACTGAGTTCGAATCCTGAAGAAGTTACAAAGTGAAAAGCTGATTCTCCAACAAACATCACCTTCATTTTTGCTTATTCATGACCATGCAAGAGTATTATCATAAAGCTTTATTTGAGATAAATTTCATTAAAAAAAATTAATAAAATCCGTATGAATGTCAATAAAATTTTTTCATGCAACAAATTTCTTAAAAAGACTTATAAAAGTATTCTTGAGATTGATAGAGATGCTGCATTGTCGGAGAGAGGAGATTTGGTTGCAAACTTGCGTGTGAAAGCAGGAAACTACGCTCGGTGGCTGTTTTACTTGCATGCGCTGTATAACGAAACCGTCTTTTGTCTACGTTTTCGCTTAGCGCCGCTAAAGAGTTGTTTATTTCAAAACTTTTTTTTTTATTTTATTTTTATCTCTATATTTATCCTCGTGACTCTCAGGAAAGCGACGGAGGTGCTAATATATAGGGTAGGCAGTTACCCCGACCTGCTTCTGGAGATGCCAAGTTATTGCTGTCCGCTTGTAATTTTGTCGTCAGCGTGGTCGAGTAGTTAAAGCACCTAACTGATGATCAACATGGTCTGGGTTCAAAACCCACTTGCGCTATTCTGTTGTGTCCTTGGAAAAAACACTTTATGGCATATTCCCCTGCTTGGTGGTCTTGGCAAGCAGTTCTAAATTACAGTCATATCTCTATTAAATTACTAGCGGATAGCAATATCTTGGCATCTCCAGAAGCAGGTCGGGGTAATTGCTTACCCTATGTATAGAGCCTCCGTCGCTTTCCTGCGAGTCAGGAGGATAAATATAGAAATAAAAATAAAAAATAAAAATAAAGTTAATAGAGATATGACTGTACGTTAGAACTGTTTGCCAAGACCACCAAGCAAAGGAATGTGCCGTAAAGTGTCTTTCCCAAAGACACAACAGAATGGCGCGAGTGGGTTTTAAACCGAGACCGTATTGGTTACGAGCCCGGCGCTTTAACCACTCGACCACGCCGTCAACTTAATAAATAAAAAAGTCAATCAAATGTGAAAATCAAACGAAATCGATAGAGATGCTGCATTCTTGGGATAAAAGAGATTTAGTTGCAGACTTGCGCTGTGACAGCCGAAGATTAGGCTGTAGGGCCGCAAGTTAAAAATTCTAATCAATTGTTTTTTGATTAAAGCATCGTCTCATTCATAGTTGCAGCATTTTGTTATTCAAGTGTTTACTGAAAAATTCTAAAAAAGTTTGATGGAGCCGACCAGGCGAACATGTTCCATCTTATAGTTGAAGAATAATGAGGATTTAGAATTACTTAAAACAAGTCGCTTAAAGATGAGAAGCACCAGACTCGAGTTTTACTCATGTTAGAGATCGCCAGTGATGCTTATTGATATTATATAATTGATAAGATTCGTTATACTGTATTATTGATATGCTTATTGATATTATATTATTGATAATATACGTTATTGTATTATTGATATGATTAATAGTAAAATTTTTGGTTCGATTTACAGTGAGATAAGCATCACTGGCGAGCTATAACAAGAGCGAAACTCGAGTCTGGTGCTTCTCATCTTTAAGCGGCTTGTTTTAAATATTCCATCTATACTATTTTGACTTATGTTTACTTCTATTTAAACATTTCACCCATAACCATGAACAATTGAGTCATCCATTGAAGCATTTTTTTAAATTCTTTGTTCAATGACATAAAAAGTAGGCCTAATTGAGTTGATATGAATGACAAGCTGCACTTGGCAAGAAGTAATTGTAACGGTAAACGGCGCTCAAGTTGCCGATTGCCGCAAAGTGAAGAGTCGATCAACGCGCTTCCGGCTTCGTCAAATTAAAAGGACGATAACTAAGGAAATAATTTAATATAAAATAAGTTATAACTGAAACGCTGATACGTGAAAATGAAAGCAAAAACGAAAGCGGAAACGAAAGCGGAAACGGTAATCTGTAAATAAATAAAAACGAACTAAAAATTAAACACAAAAAGAAAACGCATAGGCGTCTTACCGAGCAGTTCACTTAGGTGCTGACTCACGGGGAAAACGGGAAATATCTTAAACTGCACGCTAAGTCTACTCAGACTTCAACCAGCTGCCCACAAACACTGCAGCTGGTCGCCTCACAAATTGAGAAGTGTGAACAAACGCAAAAAAAGCCAGCTCTAAAATCAACGCGCTGCAGACACAACTATGCTTCAAGGTGAGATTAATTAAAAATAAAGCGTAAAACAAAAAAGGCGCTGGCAGCGAGTGCTCGCGCAAATTATGATTAGAAACTCAATAGAAATAAAATAAAACACGTGCGTTGGTAATT
>OY796894.1:94912-445496 GCA_963680785.1 Diplosoma virens
ACTTCATTTTTGTTTAAGTTACAGTAATTATTTCTTCAAATCATTTTATTCATTTGAAGAGGACTGACGCAAGCCGAAAACATTCATTATGGTTTCTTTTTTTTATATTTTTTTATATTTTGTTAGTAATTTTATGTTAGGATGAATGTATTTATGCTGTTATATGTGATTGTGGTATGGATGAAGAAAACATTATACTCTCTCCCTAAATTGTATTTTTATAGTAACAGCAAGAGAGATATTACAGTGAATGAGCTGAGACAGATTGAAAAACTTGGTTACAAAACTGGCAAGCTAAAACTAGACGTGAGATATTTAGAAACATGCTGTGATCTTCGAATCTGTCCTGAATTTTTAAAGTTTAAACCCCCAAATTTAAAGGTTTATGCTCCATCTAAAGATTTATGTGTAAACATACTGATAAAAAATTTAAAGAAGTAAAAACCTTATTGACAAAAACTGAAAGAAAGTTTGTAATTCAAAAATCAAAAATTTTCTCAAGACTCAGTTTAATTGAAAGATTGTGCTTAGTTTCTGTTTCAAATGAGTATTACAACAAAAATTTAAATACAATTTTGATGAAGCAACACTATAAGCTAATGAACTTATGGATAAAACAACGAGACAAGAGTCCAGACTGTATAAAAACTATAGCAAGTGAGAATTAACAATCGCAGAAGAAGAAGCACTACGTTATGGCTTAAACCATCATATTCTACCTAAAAATTTTGATAAAAATACAATGAAAGTGAGTATTGAACAATTGACCTATTTAATCAAGAAGAATGAGAATATAAAATTTGATGAAGATACTTCGGATGAAATTAAATTTGCCTTAAAAAGATTTTCTACTAATGCCAAAAGAATATGTTCTTTGCACAGAAATCGTGTGCTTCATAAGACTTTAAAAAACCTATCAAATGATAATGCAATTAAGATTTGTAAATTCGACAAAGGTAAAGGCATAGCAATTCTTGACTCATCTGACTATTATTCAAAATTAGATTCCATAGTATGTGATCAATCCAAATTTATACAAATCAATCAAAATACAAAAGTACATCCAATAATTTCAAAAGAAAAATCTGTTACTTATTATATATGTAAATATTTGAAAAATTATGATCCTAAAGTAATTCGAAAATTAATACCATCTGGCAGCAAACCCGAAAGAATATATGGTTTAGTAAAGTTTATAAGAATAACTATCCTCTCTGCCTGGTAATGTCGATGATTGATTCACCTGAGTACGAACTTGCAAAATTTATGTATTCCTTGATTAAACTACTTGTTCCCAATAAATGCATGTTGTATTCTACTTATGATTTTTTAATGAAGTTAAATAATTCTAATATTTCTTCTGATGACATATTGGTTAGTTTTGATGTTGTGTCTCTTTTCACCAATATACCGCTAAATGAAACAATCAATATTATTGCTGATTATGTTTTTTCAGATGAAAATATCCAAAAACCATTAATGGAAAAACATATTTTTTGTAAAATTGTTATGGTTAGCTTGTGAAGGATTGTTTTTTCTATAAAGATTGTTTATATAAGCAAATTGATGGTGTCACTATGAGGTCTCCATCAGGACCAACATTAGCTAATTTCTTTTTGGCTCATATTGAAACAAAATTATTAGATTCTTATGTGTGTCCACCCAAATTTTACTCACGATTTGTTGATGATTGTTTTGCAGTTTTTAATAATGACAGTTCTTCCTTAAAATTTTTAAAATTTGCTTAATTCCCAACATCATAACGTAAAATTTACTATGGAATCTGCAGTACAGTGTATTTTGTTTTTAGATGTTTGCATTAAAGTTAATAATGATAACATTGAGACATGGATATGGCACAAACCTACACACACTGATTTACTTTTAAATTACAATGCGAATTGCCCTAAAAATTGGAAATCTGGATTAATATCTTGTTTATTATATAGAGCTAAATTAATATGTTCTAACAATTTTTTATTTCTTAATGAAATTGGTTTGCTTAGAAATATGTTTGCGTCTAATGGTTACCTAATTTGGTTTTTTGAAAAATGTTTAAAAAAGTTTAATGAAAAAATTGTACATTCCCATTCTTTGTCTCCTGATTATGTTTATAACCTTAATATCCCATATTTTGGCTATGACTCCAGACGTTTTTTAATTAAACTAAAAAACATTATCAAATCTAAAGTTAAAATAACTTTGAAAATAAATCCTATTTATAAAACATTTAAAGTTTCACATTATTTTCAATTGAAGACTCGTGTTCCCCTGCACTATGTTCAAACATTGTTTATCAGTTTTCGTGTTTGTGTAATTCGAACCTGACGTACATTGGTATGTCAACCCGTCATTTGAGGACTAGGGTGGGTGAACACTTAAGTTTCCAGTTGAAGACTGAGAGCTTCATTAAGGAACATATCATATCGTGTGATATTTGCTCCAATACTAAATTCAATGTAAACTCGTTTAAAATAATTAAAAAATGTAATTCCAATTTTGAAACCAAATTTCATGAAGCTTTATTGATAAAAAAGCATAACCCCAAACTCAACCGACAATTATTTGCAAATGGGTCTGTTGTATCTTTGCACGAATACACAGGTTTATTAAAAAAACAATAGTAAATATTCACAAAAGTACTTAGCCAAAAAACAACCGTATTGAAATACAATGCTATTAGTTAGTTTGCTGTAGTAGCTTGATAGCTTTGAACTGACTGCTGAATCAAAATAAAGGCGCATATTTAAATTGTAACAATTATGCTTGGAGATGCGCGTGTCCAATAATTGTTTGAGCAGAAGGCGCTGATTAAGATTAGAGCGTTTAAGAAAAACACTACGTCATCTATTGCACAATATCACAACACCTCCCCAAATAAACTACGACAAAAAAATATATACGATACATTTTAGCAACAATATTTTTTTGGAGGTCTCTTTGTTCTCGCTGATCGTCGTAGATTGTGTCGCCCGTACTCGTCTCCGGTTGGTAGTCTCGGATTGTTGCGTTGGTTCATCGAAGAAGAACTAGATGCGTGATCAGTCCCGGCTGGAAGTGTTTCTGTAGACAAAACGCTCGTTGGAATTTCACAGGGATCATCATCTTGATCCGAACCGTATCGAGGTCGAAGTTGATCAAGATGTCGTCTCCAAGTTGGTCCTCGAGGAATGACTCGTACATTGACGCTTCGTGTACCATGGACTTTCGTAACTATTGCAGGCACCCATCGTGGGTCACGATCTCTTCTAGGGCCGAAGTACAGTGCGTAACAAGGGTCTCCTAGTGAGTAGTGATGTTCGACTTTCGAAACCACTTCCGAGTCTTCAGCATTTGAATGCTTGCTTGCTTGTTTTGACTGTCTTCCCTGCAGGAGATGTGGAATGGATGGAACCAAAGTGTCAATTTTGGTGCGAATTCTTCTTCCATTCAACAATTCGCTTGGTGACAGTCCCGATGCAAAAGGAATTCTTCTATATTGCATTAGAAATTCTTGCAAAGCTTCCTTTGGAGGTAACGAGGATTTTCTCAATGCCTGTTTGAACGATTGTATCAAACGCTCGGCAGCACCGTTTGTTGCTGGATGATAAGGTGCTCCGGTGAGATGTACAATGCCTCGTTGTTTGCACCAAGCTTGGAACTCTTGAGACATGAATGTTGTGGCATTATCTGTCACCAACGTGTGGGGATATCCGAAATGAGCAAATTCTTGTTCAAGTATAGCAGTAGTACTTTTCGAAGACGTTGAGGTTGTTGGATGAATGCAAGGATATTTTGAATAAGCGTCTACAAGGACTAACCAGTTTCTTCCCAGAAAGTTGATCACATGGTCCAAGTGGAGTCTTGACCATGGTTTTTCTGGCATCATCCACGGATGGATTGAAGGTTTATCCGGCTTATTTTGAAATTGGCCACAGGAAGTGCATTTGCGACATAAATCCTCAATGTCAAAGTCAATTCTAGGCCAATAGACAGTTGACCTGGCAAGTTGTTTCATCCGTTGCATGCCGAAATGTCCAAGGTGTAATAATTTAAGAATATGATTACGTAGGGTTGAAGGAATTATTACCCGTATGCCGTAAAAAACGCAACCATTCTCTGTTGACAACGAATTTTCCAACTTTTTGAAGTCTTTAAGCTCTTCCGAAAATGCATGCGGCCATCCTTCCTTCACAAATCGCATTAGTTGAGAAAGAATTGGATCCTTGGCAGTCTCTCTGACCACAAGCAATGGATTGTCAGGATTGATTTGACGACTGATTGTTCGAACTAAACAAACGCTATCGACATCATCTTCCATCTCCTCCCCATCAAAACTTGTGTCATTTGAAAATGGCAAGCGACTAAGAGCATCGGCATTGCCATGGTCTTTGCTTCTACGGTATTCCACCGTGTAGTCATATTGATGGACTAGTAATGCCCATCGTGCAAGTCGATTCGCGGCCATTGCAGGAGTACCTTTATCAGGGGCAAACAAGGTCACTAAAGGTTTGTGATCGGTAACCACAATGAACTTACGACCGTAGAGAAACTGATGAAATTTCTTCAAAGCGTACACTAAGGATAGTGCTTCTTTCTGTATTTGGCTGTAGCGTCTTTGTGTTGCCGATAGAATTTTAGAAATATTGAGAATCGGACGCTCGCTTCCGTCTGCAAAGCGATGAAATAATACCGCTCCAATTCCGCATTCTGAGGCGTCACAAGATAAACCCAACGGAAGAGATGGGTCATAGTGCGCAAGTACAGTCTCTGTGCATAGTAACCGTTTGATTTCTTTGAAAGATGTCGCTTCTTCTTCACCCCACTTCCACTGTTGTCCTTTGCGTGTAAGCTTGTACAACGGCTCGGTGATTTCCGAAAAATATGGAGGTAAGAATTTGGAATAAAACTGCACAGATGCTAAAAAAGATTTTAACATAGAAATGTTCTTGGGTGTAGGCATTTCTAGTATGGCATCAACTTTGGACCCTTTTGCAATTCCTCGACTTGATAAAGTGTGACCCAGGTAATCAATTGATACTTGGGCGAAAACGCATTTCTCACGGTTGCAGCGAAGACCTTTTTCTTCTAGTCTTTTGAACAAAGCTCGCAGGTTCATCAAATGATCTTTTGCGTTGTCACCACTTACCAAAATATCATCGAAATACACGGCAACTCCTCGCAAATTTTGCGTTAACTGTTCCATGATTTCTTGGAAATACCCTGGTGCGGATTTAATTCCGAAAGGAAGTCTTTTCTGCAGTAAAACTCCTTTGTGAGTGCTGAGAGCCAGCTTCTTCTGGCTGTCAGGAGAAAGACAGATTTGATTATATGCATTAGCTAGATCAATCTTACTAAAGCAGTAACCACGTCCTAGCTTGCGCATTAGATCTTCTGGGAGAGGGATTGGTTGACGATGGTCTTCCAGTTGCGAGTTTACAGTCACCGAATAATCTCCACAAACTCGGATGCTTGCTTTTGCTTGACCAGGCAAAGGAGACTTTCGAATAGGAACCACGGGGGTGCCGTACGAGTTAAAATCTGTAAGCTCCCATACACCTCTCTTAATTCCTGCTTCGTATGCTTCGTTTAAATCTTGTAGGATTGAGAACGGAACAGGTCTTGGCTTCTTGAAAATAGGTTTAGCTTCAGGTTTAAACCGTATGTCTAGTGAAAAATCTTTTAGACAACCCAATGTAGATTCAAATAAAGTAGGAAACTCTCCACATAATTGAATACATGCCGCATGTAAAGAGTTTTCTGGACCAGTTGTAGTGACGTGCTCTATCGTTGCAGTAGATTCAGCACAACTTAGGTTTTCTCTGAAGTGATCAGTTAAGTTGGTGAGTTTCAACTTCATCATCGCCAGACGACCTAGTAAATTTAGATTGGGCACCTTAGTGACAATTACAGGAAAGGTCACGTCAGGTGATTTTCCATCAATACTTGCAGTTGATTGGAATTGTCCCACGACGGGTAGCGGGCTACCTTCAGCAACTTGATATTGAACTGATACAGGTTGTAGAATGGGTTTACCCAGCGTTTGCCACGTCGCTTCACAGCAAAATGTGTCACTGGCTCCGCTATCAATTTCAAACTTAATTCTGTGGTCATTAAGTCTAATAGTTTGATAGATGGGTGAAACAGAACATTGGACTTTGTGCACCAATTTCATCTGTTGTTTCACAAGCTTGCTGTTATCTCTGAGTCGAGACATGCATACAGATTGCAGATGACCTGTTTTCTTGCAGAAGCTGCAAATAGCTTTAATGTGGGGACAAGCTTTGCTAAAATGTCCAGAATTTCCACACCTGAAGCAGGCGGTTTTCTTTTCTTGCGTTTTGGAAGTTTTGGACTTTGCGTGATAAACTTTCTGCACCGACGTAGAAGGTTGACCGTGTACGGTTTCCTTTGCTACCTTGGCTGCTTCTTCCACTTCTTGAGCCACTCTGATGGCGTTGCTAAACTTCAGTTCATCGTCCTTGAGCTTGAAGAGTGTCTTCAAAACTGCTTCGTTGTCGACTGAACAGATAAATTTAGTTCGCAAGGCTTCATCTAATGGATCTTTAATGGATTGAAAATCACATGTAGCTGCATCTTGTCGTATTCTGCTTGCCAGTTCAGGAATAGTTTCGCCAGGTTTGCGTTTCATGTCAGACCAGAACTTGAAACGTTCTCTGACAACAAATCGTTTTGGATCAAACTTCTCTGCCATAAACGTCTGAATATCATTCATCGTTAGCTCATGTATGCTTTTGACAGGTTGTTGCTGAGCCGCTAAGTTGCTAAGCATTTTGTAAACCGAGTTAGATTGGTTGGTAAGAAAAATTTGTGCTTGCTTGTTGTCGGGAACAGAGTTAGCAGTGACGAATGTTCGAAACCTTGCCAAATAATCAGTCCATAACTCAGATGTGGAATCGAATGGTTGAAAACTTGCCATCGGTGTTGGAACATTTTCTCGCCGGTTGTTCAAGCTGCTTTGTAGAATTTTCAGCTGCTCTTGAAGCATTGTCATTTGCTCTTGGTGTCGCTTGTTCTGCTCTTGGTGTTGCTTATTCTGCTCGCGATGCTCGTCGCGTAAAACTGCCATTTGCTCTTGGTGTCGCTTGTTCTGCTCTTGGTGTTGCTTATTTAACAACAAAATTAGTTCAGAAATTTCACTCATTGTCGACAATTCAAGCTGTAATGCAAAATCAACAAATTTTCTTTTTTCTTTCTTGACGCAGTTGAGTTTCTTGAATCCTCGTCGCCACTTTTGCCTGTTGTATCTTTGCACGAATACACAGGTTTATTAAAAAAACAATAGTAAATATTCACAAAAGTACTTAGCCAAAAAACAACCGTATTGAAATACAATGCTATTAGTTAGTTTGCTGTAGTAGCTTGATAGCTTTGAACTGACTGCTGAATCAAAATAAAGGCGCATATTTAAATTGTAACAATTATGCTTGGAGATGCGCGTGTCCAATAATTGTTTGAGCAGAAGGCGCTGATTAAGATTAGAGCGTTTAAGAAAAACACTACGTCATCTATTGCACAATATCACAACAGGGTCATCATTTTTATTAAATATATTTTAGATTATTATTTTGTGTTAGTTGGATTTGCTCAGTGTATTGGCGTTGTTGTTGTCATTTTGGCAGTTGCATTTTAAATTTAAATTAATTTTCTTTATGAGAAAAAAACGCGTGCAAGAAAAACGATTTGTTGAACAATTGCATAATTCAGATCATTGACTTCGTTTTTGTTTAAATTACAGTAGTTATTTCTTCAAATCATTTTATTCATTTGAAGAGGGCTGACGCAAGCCGAAAACATTCATTATGGTTTCTTTTGTTTTGTTTTTTTTTATATTTTTTTATATTTTGTTAGTAATTTTATGTTAGGATGAATGTATTTATGCTGTTATATGTGGTCGTGGTATGAAAAAGATAAGCGTTTTCAATATAGCTGTGACAGTGCTCAATGATGAGAATATTATTGTTGGTGCAAATTGATGGTGAAAAAAGTGTTGGCAAATGGTGTAGTGGAGATGATGTAGTGGAGCCCAAGAGTATAACAACAAAAATTGTTGTACAGAAAAAGATTTGTCAATTACACTATGCTGTGTTCGAAATTTTTTTCAAGGTAAAAAATGTTTTAAATGTTCCTGGTTTAGTTTATTGAACTGAACTAAAATATGTAATTAGTTTTTCTTTCCTGATCAGGTCAAATTCTTTCTCAATCATATTTTTAAATTTTCAAGTTTCGACTTTGGGCATATTACAACAAAACTAATTTCTGTGGTAGCTTATTTGGTTATGCATGTTGCTCATTTTTGCAAGTAAGATGTTACTTTTATTTGCATGCAAATTTTTTGCAACAAGGGGTTCTAAATGCTACAAAAGTGCACAGCATAGCTAAAACAAAGGCAATTACAACCAACCAATATGTTTTTCTGACACGTAATTGTGTTTAACTGCATTCATACAGGCATTGCCCCATTCTGAAAAGGACGTTTGGACATTTGCCCATTAGCAAACCCATGCTGAACATTGGAATGGGTGGATACCTTTCCATTTTGGTAGGTTTGGTTTTGGTCTGTCATTTTGACATCAATGAACAGACTTACTCACAACCCAGGCTGCGAGAAAGCACCTACCACCTACCATTTGTGTCTGACCTGGAGTGGATACCCTTCAAATGATGACAACAACAACTGCACTCATACAAATATGTGAAGTTAATAAGTTACACTGTAGACATGTAATCACTCAAGATCACAAATTTGTTTTAAATGCTTAAGGCTTGCAAACATGAGTTGGCAAAACAAGAAACAAAGTCTTTAAAAGGACTCTAACACAGACGACATTGTATGGGACATCTGGTGTCTCAACAATAAACATTTTATGATAACAAGAAGTGTCCCTTCAAAGATTTTCTCTTATGTGGGGAATTGAAAAGGTCTCTTTTTAAGCACCAACAGCAATCTGCAAGCATGTTTACATTCCAGCATCCTTGATACCTCTCTTTCATCTTCCAACAGTCCTGACAAGATCCCTTTCCCTGTGCTTTGCAGTAGTTGCAACATTCTCAGGAAAGTAATTAAGTGCAAGCTTAAGAAGTACATCCAGGCTCTAAGGAATCAAAACCTTTCAAGTTCTTTGTAATTAGGGATTCTGTGCTTAACAAAAAAGTTTGAAATCACTACTTGAAAAGTTGTTCATGCTCTTTTCCCTACAGCACTCTTGTGTCCAGTAAAGCCTTTGTCCTTGGTTAGTTCACAAATCTGTGACCCATCAAAGACTTCTGCTCATAGCTTCATTTCAGAAAAATTAGGAATTTTCTTTGTAAGAACCTGAAGGTTGGGCCTTGACTTAGTTTTTCATGAGACCAAGCTTAATGTAAAGAGGTGGAAAAAGAATATTTTGGGGATTGACTAAGCAATCAGATTTGACATTCTCAAGACCAGGTGTAAAACTTGTTCTAGGCAGCCAGCTAATTTGCATGTAATTCATCTGCTCTCAAGTCCCACAGACATAAAACCATGTTGCGCCCCATGGGTTACTGAAATCATCTTTAAATTGTGTTGACTATACTGAAGAGATTCCAAAATATATTTTATATCTTGTGTGAATTTTAAAACTGTATGTAGAAAAAAAACTACAAGAATTGTGGTGGCAGCCAAAGAAAAGAAAATAAGGAATAGAGTGGAGAAGATAGTGAGAAGAAATGAAAATGCTCTATGGCAGGTCTGCAAGATGCTAAACTGTGTAAGAGATACAGAAGGGGCATTGTTGGAATATATAAATGAGTGGTTGCCAATTTAAAGATAGCTTTGAAAGATAAGATGAAAGTGCAGAAAAAAAATACTTAATAAAAAAATAAGTTTATTGGAAAATTAGGGCAGACAAAAATAATGACCCATGTTCACATGTTAGTGAGAATGATAGATAGAATAGAAGAAAGATAGCAGCGCTGTGCTGTATAAAAGAAAAAAATGATGTGATAGAAGTGCTGTGCCATATAAACACAAAGGAATGATGTGGTGGAAGGACTGTGCATATGAAAGCAGGGGAATGACGTGGTGAAAGTGAAACTATTCCATCACTTTGTTAAGCTTTCTTTTTTTTTGCATTTGTTTATCATATTTTTGATTATCCCCAGATGAGTCTAATTGGTGAAGCAAATTGTTAGAGCTAATACAATATAGTTAAAATAATTGTAATATTTTGATAGTTTAATGATGTGTGCCAACTAGGAAAGATTTGTAAAAAAATGTGTATTGTATAATGCTTATTATGATGTCATGGTTGTCATGCTTATTAGTTATGATAGCATTAAAACAAAAATTAGTGAACTTAAATTGAAATTTATTATTTTCTTGCCAAATTGGCTTGCAGAAAAATTTGTTCCACTGAACATTGTTACTTTGTACATACTTTAGGTTCTTCTCACAATTAGGTATTGAAAACAACTTCTTTTTTCAACTCTTCCTGATTTGGGGATATCACAGCATATTGCCTTTTTTCAAATTTCTCTTTTCCTTGCATTTTCCAGAATCATACCCACTACATTTTGTCCTCATTTACCCCATCCATAAATCTTCACTAAGGTATGCCTCTAGATCTTTTGCCTGGCAACTTCATTTGTAGCATTCTTCTCTCAGGTCTCCTGTCTCCTTTAACATGACCAAAGGATACAATTATGGCAAATAAAATGGCGATCTCATTGGAAAGGTGTTGGTGTCGGCATGTTTTAATTCTACTTTCTGTGTTTTAGTAAGTGCAACTGGTTCCAATCCATACATCATTACTAATCTCACTAGCACCTTGCACACTTTCGTTTTCATTATAGCTGATAGCTTTCTCTGTTGCCAATTACATCTGTCTTATCCATCCATGCCACCTTGTTGGGGCATGTCTTTTAACTTCATGGTTACATCCTTTATTGCACTGAACTGTAAATCTTAAATTCTTCTCTTTTCTGAGTCCTTGCATCTTGTAACTTTCTTTTTTGGCTTGGCAAAAAAATCAAAAATTTGACACCTTTATAAGTTAGCCCTATTCTTTAAAAGATTCCTTTGAAAATTGTGTTAAATCTCTCATTGTCGTCATCATCGTTTAAAGGGCATCCACTCCAGGTATGACAAAAGCAGGACTGGAGCCAAGAGTTTATCCTTTTACTACCCCAGACTGCTGCACTGCCTGAATCAGATGCTGGCAGTGGTGTTATTAAGCCAACATTGAGTTTCATCATCCAAAACCATCAGACCTCGGCCCAGATGGTAGGTGCTTTCTCGCAGCCTGGGCCATGAGTAATTCTGTTCATTGTTGTTTATATAACAGACCGAAACTGAACCTACAAAAATGAAAGGGTATCCACCCATTCCAATGTTCAGTGTGGGTCTACTAGTCGGCAAAAATCTTTTACAGAACGGGGCAATGTCAGCATAAAACTGCCCTTTTCAGGGCACATTGCCAACAAGTTTTAAAGACCCACTATTCTTCAGCTGAACATCGAAGGCCTCACTGCAAACAAAATGAACGTTAAAGTATTAATCACATTACAAGACAAGAGTTTAACTCCAATTTTACACAGATGAATCCAGGAAAAAAAGTAATGGGAAAGAAATCATGATAATAGAAAGCCTCAATACTCAACAGTGAAAGAATTTATTAATAGCTAAAAAAAAAACTCAAATTGTGGTGATTGGCCAAAGGATTATTTTATAGAATTTACATTTCATTTCTGTTTAAATTACTTTTAAAGTTTAGTAACACTGATGCAAATAAAGCCAAAAGAAAAAAAAATTCAATTTAAATACTATTATACAGGTTTAACTAGTGTTAATTTTAATACAAACTAACAACAATACCAATCTACTTATTAATAAAACACGTGCGTTGGTAATTTTCTACAGTAATAATTTTCTACAGTAATAGAAATAAAATAAAACACGTGCGTTGGTAATTTTCTACAGTAATAGTTTTCACAAAAGCTTTACAAGTGATTTAATTGGGTTTGTTCTGGAGTCGCAAAACTTTTTTGATGTAAATATATTGTAGCGGAAAAACTATGCAAGACATTGCAGAATAGCCTACGTTTATTAGACATTTTAGTATTTTTTTCAAACGGGTCCTTCCGACCAATCTTTAATACTGGAATGGCTTTAGATGTTAATGAAAACTGCCGACGCGTTATCAACAAAACAAAATTTGACAAAGATTTAGGAAAAGTTGAAATTTTAATGTTTTCCACATTGACTTCAACAAATTAAGATAAAAACGATTAAAATCGAAAGCGTTTAAATTGACCGCTCTAATAATTCTAGTTTGTCCAATAATTTTATTGTTTGGACTTTACAAATATGCAATGACTTGGTATCAATATTGCATTTAATGTCCTTAGAATACACTTGAACGCAAGGAACAATTTGTTTATTTATTTCCGCCAGACACGGCAATACAGAATATTGAAATCAAATTAAAACACGTTTGAACATATTTCAACGGAATGTATTTGGTACTACATCTGATTTTTGTTGAGCATTTTCAAGTGCCACCAGTAAAATAATTATCGGTAAATGAGTGTGGATTGTTAACTTCTTCAAAGTTCTTGCTATATAGCCTTTGCAAGAACGGGAAAGTTTAAAATAGAAAATTAAATTTAGTTTAAGTTGCAACTGAAAGCCTAATACGGGTACAAGCGATGTAGGGGAGACCGCGGCAAGCTGTAACATTCGTATTTGTCAAAATCTAACATAAATCAACAAAATTTTAAATAGCCCCAATAGCAGTCATATTATGACCGATTGCTAGCAAATAAAATTGTTTAGTTCCAATGACTAAAAATAGGTTTACTGTTAAAACAAGCTTTTTGAGTAGGAAAAGTAAATTTTTCGAAATTTAATTTATGTCCTCTGAAGAGATAGCGGGTGCGGTTTTATTGAAATGTTTTATATCAGTCGAACCACAAAACAATAGGCTATTAAATGCCTAACAAGGTTTAGTAACTACAACTTAATTCTTTGGGGTATTTACAAAAATTTGACTAAGTATGAGATGGGTTAAGTTGTAACATAGGCTGATGGGGCAATAGTAACACATATTTTTGTGCATAGGTTTAACTAGCTTACATTAAAAGCAACTTCGGCAACAACATTTGTAAATAATATGAGAAATTATGAAAGAAAGACTAAAAAGAACACCAGCTCATCATTACAAGACAACTTAAGAGCTGTGGCAGCAGTTGCTACAACTTAAAAGAGACCAATAATGGGAGTAGCAAAACATTGGTGTTTGCCATGTAAAACACTACAGACTGCTAAAAAAACTTAAAGATGTAAAACACTACATACTGCTAAACTTGGTGCAAAACAAGAAAAGGTCTAAAAAGTGTGCCATGTTAACAGACACACCAGAAAAGGACAATCTGTTACAGCTCCAAACAAAGAGAGACCAATTTTTAAAAAAACCTCAAAAGCAAAAAAAGTAGTTTTGCATTACATTTTTTGAGCCCTATTTTAACAGTCTTCCTGATGAGGAGTAAGTGGTACAATGCTATGGTTACCTTAAAGTGGTCACATTTAGCTTGTGCCGAAGATTTGAATACATATTTTTGTCACAAATGTGATTCTGAAATTTATGATTGGGCTCATCCAGCAGTGAAAAAAAACTGTTTTAACATTTTTAGGCAGCGGTTAAATACTTCATTTTTTGTGCTTGATACTCGTGTCTATGAGTAGGCTAGGCCTATGTGTAATTACATTGTGTTTACTTTTTCAAATTGTTATTTCTTCAAATTACATTTATGAAACATTTATTAGTGATTTTGTTGCTGTTACAACTTACATCTTTGACAGGGCACATTGTAACGTTTTATTAAATATTTAAATCGTAATTTTAACCGCTAAGCTTCAAAAAATTATTATTTTTTGATATTAGTTAACAGTGATCTAAATTTTTCATATTAAACAAGAATTTTGAAAAAAAATTATTATGAGAGAAACAGCAAAAAAAAAAAGTGTTACTACGTGCCCCGGTCTCCCCTATTGAGATCTACAGGGGTTGGACAATATAATGGAAGCAAGTAAAAAATTGAAACAAATTTTAATATGGTGTAGAATTACCTTTGGCAGCAATTACAGCCTCAATCCTACGAGGTATTGACTTATACAAAATTTGAATAGTTTCCAAAGGTATTTTAACCCATTCTTCAGCCAATCTTCAATTCTTTTAAGCACAATGGCGGAGAGTATCGACTGCTTACTTGTTTTTCTGTTATGGACCATAAATGTTTAATAATATTTAGGTCTGGGAACTATGGTGTTCAGGTAAGAGGCTATACTTTACTAAAATGTTCCTCATACCATTTAGTTACAATTAAGCTGTGTGCTTTGGTGCATCATCATTTTAAAAGATTGCGTTTTCCTCCGAAAAAAACTCCTAAACTATTGGTTGAAGTTGATTGGCCAAAATTTTTAAATTGTTTCGGCTATTAATTCTGCCATAAAGAGAAATTATTGGGTCTGCCGATTTCCCAAATGTAGCCCCTCAGATCATCACAGACCCTCCTCTATGCGTAATAAGTGAAAAACATTAAAATGTACATTTTTACATTATTTATGTTTCAAAATTTTGATGCGACGGCACTAAGTTTCTGTTATTTTGTTCGATCCTTGAATTGCTTTGAGAACGAGACTGAATATTTTTTTGTGACCAAGACCGCAAATTTTTTTGTAAGGATAATTTTAAAAAGCAATAATTTTCTATTCTTTTAAAATTACAAGATTGCTTTTCTTTATTGTTTTTAGTTTTTATAATTTTTTTGTGTAACTTATTTAATAAGGATTAGGAGTAAATATAATTAAGCATATCATATTTTTAAAAGGGCTAACCAGGACGCTTATTAATAGAAAAAATTATCGCAAAAATAGTATTTTTCAAAAAAAAAAGTTTAAATCATTCTTAGATTTTATGGTTTTTTTTTAAATGAAGTGTTATCTAAAAAAAAAAGGAAAAAACTCTTTACTTTGAATAAGTATACGATTTCTTAATTTTTGTTTCAAAACTGAAGTGCTTTCTAAAAAAAGGTTTTTCACCTTAAACCTTTCTTAGATTTTGATTTTTGAAAAAAAAAAGGGGGACTGCTCATAAAATCTGTCTTTAATTTCTGGAGGGAAAAGCCTTAAAAACTGGGACTATGCCGCCAAAATCAGAACGAACGGTAGACCTAAAGATAATAAATTAATTAAATGAAATGCATTACTTAGGAGCACTTTATTCTGCTTGGCAGTTTTGCAAGCAGCTCTAAATTTTAGTCATAACTATAAATATACAACTAAAAAGAGAGAAATTTAACCGGAAGAGCAATATCTTGAGATATGCTGGTCGAAACAATCGCTTGACGGTTATTTTAAGTCAGTGCTTTTCAACCCCTGTGTTGCCGACGACAGTAGTTGTGTAAAAATTAAATCAGTAGTTTTTAGGGACGAAAATTAAGAAATACGATATAGATTCAAAAAGACCTTTTTTTTAAAGATTACTTTGATTTTGATACAAAAATAGAGATTTTGGTCATTGATTTAAAGTGATAATTTTTTTCAGGAAATTTTGGACACTGATTAAAAGAGATAATCTTTTTTTAGCATTTTTAAAAGCGATTGCTTTGCACGGGCCAGCAAGATGGTGTTTAAAGCTATTTGACGTTCTTTCGCAGTTACACGACCACCGACAGGACAGCTCTCGAATACAAAAGTAACCAAAATCGAAGCAACCATGCTACTACAAGTTTAAATTTGTCTAAAGACAAATAGCGCACGAACAAGCAACTCTTGATTTGATTTGCTACGAACATCTCAAATCGCTAAAAGAATTTAAAATATAACGCAATACGATAGATACGATAGATACATCGGTCCAAACACGCAGCACTAGAAAGTGAAATCTATCTTACTTTGAACCATACTGCACAATTTTGCGGACATTATCGCAGCAGCAGGTCCAAGCGGTGGCAGACACCCGCTTCAAAGGGTCGACACGAGATTTTCGCATCACCAATTAACATAGCACAGAAGCGTCCGCATAAACATAACAAATATATGCACAAGCTTCATAACCATGTGCACTGGCTTTAAAAAAAGCATGCGATTATACACTTTTTCCCTCCTTAGCAAAAAACACCTCGGCACACTTGCTTGCTGTAAATCCGATAAAGATTTAAAGCATTCGCGCCACCTAAGCCCGAACACGGTAACACATCTATACTTTCATCCCACCCCAATTGAGTCGAACAGGCCTGCTGCAGGTGCTGCCTAGCCGGCAACAAAAAAGTTGAATGATGCCTATCGGATCATAGGTTTGCGTTATCATGGAAAAAAGTCCTCGTCTCGTACATGTTCTCATCGACATCAACGCGAAACTTCAGCTCATTCGTTGCATGATCCCACACAACTCCATGAGTTTTCAAAATCGAAGTCTCCGAAAGCCAACTTCAATTCCTTCAGCTCAGTCTTCCTGCAGAACATTCATCAAAACATTTTTCTCCTTAAAAAGAATCTTCGTCAACCGAAGCTGAGTCGCTGATTTAACATTCTCTTACTTAGTCGAACAAGATTTATATAAACCATCGACATAAATATTACTTCAAATTGTTTCTACCGCATTAGTTTCGTTGTCATTTGCCACCTTCCGAAGAGTGTACACTGCACAAGCCTCGAAGACGTGCGATCGCATTCATATTCAACTAGCGATCCATCTAAATCATGTTTCTCGAACCACAATAAAGCGCATCTCTATTTTCCACCGCAACCAACATCTACTAAAACATGCCTTTTATATATCGCCTACAACCGCAAATGGATACTGTCGTAAACAAAGCAAGATACCGACAAAATAGTTCATCAAATCCGAACCATGCAGTAACTAATGCTTAAACATATACCATCTGTTCTAGCGCTACAATCGAAAACCACCTTAAATTTAACAGATCCTGAAGTGCAGTGATGCGTAATATAATTTACTTTCTTCAAAATAGCACATCCTTCACTTACTGATGCAAGAGAAAGATTCCTTGAAGAAAAAGTTTTATAAAAGTTCTGAAATTACCTTCAATTCTTAGGAGACATAAAGGCAATTTTGGGGTTATTTTGAGACAAGCTTTTTAACAAAGTCCCTGGACTTAGTTTGTGACAAGCTTTATCAACAAAATTACAGACGGATTTTTTTGTTGTAAATTAAATTCGTGAGCATTGAAACCAGTTGACTGGTTTGATTAAACAGGAGGTCTAGTGCCCTCTAATTTTTTTTGTTCCACCGACCCCATATACGACGTTTTATACTTTCAGCACTATTAAAATTTCACATATCTTGGGTCCCGGGTAATGGGGTTTTGGGTAACAAATCTAGACCAGTGGTTCTCAACCTTTTTATTATTGCGGACCCTTTAATTATTTTGCAAGTAATCGCGGACCCCTTGGCCATGGGCGCCGGCTGAACCAATTTTAGAGGAGCAATATAGGCGTGAAGTAGATCTAGAAAGAGGCATGATAGTTAAAACTTATCAAAAAGCTGTATTTTACATAAAAAATTCAGATTCCAGGCGCACCAAGGCCTCTTCTTGCTCTCCCCCACTGCCGACGTTGATATATCACATTTCCTTTCCTTTACTTTCATTTGGAAACAAGATATGCATCCAAGCATTGCCAAGGCTCCACCGTACATACGCCACAAAGCTTTTCCCACTGCAAACCTTGCGTTTCAAAAAACTTTGAAATGCTATTCAATGTTGATTACATCTTGAGCTGGTTGTTGCTGCAGTTTCCAAAGAATTACAATAGAAAAACTCTTCTTTAACATCCTCCTTATGTATGTATCGAACAAATACCAAAAGCTGCGAGCATGATGCAACATCTGTTGATTTATCGCATTGTACAGCGAACATGGGAGAAGATCTGATTTTCGGTATAACTTGCTTTTTGACTATTTGAATAAGTTTCATATGTGTGTTTGATTATTTTTGCTTGGCAAAAAGGCTTATGTTTAATTCTTATTGAAAAGTATTACTTTAATATTAAATAATTTATTGTTTTTGTTGATAATTAACTGAATGTGTTTTATCAATTTGCAATGGCTGATGGTAAGTTACCTTTGGGTAGTAAGTTATCTTTAGATGAAGTAATGAAAGAGTTACAGGTAATCAAATCTACTCAAAAAAGGTATGCTGAACAATTTTTGAATGATTCTGCCAGTGATGCTGCTTGCTCTTGTTTTTCAGGTCAGAGCCAGCAACTTCAAGACCTTGAGAACGCCATTGCTCGGGTCGATACCATTGTTAAAGGGCTGGCAAAATCACTTCGAGAAACCCAAAATTCCTTGGATGATCTGGAGCAATATGGACGTCGCAACTGTCTAATATTGCATGGATGCTCAGACCAACCAGTTGGAGGGAAGTATCTTGTTTTTGAGTCATATATGACCAACAAGCTCAATTCTGAGCTTAATTTGGAATATCAAATAAGATCTAATGATATTGACATATGTCATGTTTTACCATCTAGGAAAGCTCGTCCTCCTCCTATCATCATCAAATTTGTGAGAAGATCCGTGCGAAATTTCGTGTTTTATAACAAGAAGAAGCTGAAGAAATCTCAAGAAAAGCTCTCGATTACGGAACCCTTGACCAAAAGAAGATTACTACTTGTAATGAAAGCCAAGAAAGCTTTTGGGTTCAACAATGTTTGGACCAATAATGGCATAGTATATTGTTTTTACAAAGAAAAAAGGCAAGTACTTAAGGACTTTGGAGATATAAATAAATTAATTACTAAGTGAATTTTTGTTTTTTTTATTAAACTATTTTTCATTAAATAAATTTATCAATAAATTATTAAGTAACTTATTTTTTATTTACTTATTTATTTTTTTTTTGAATTTTAAGTAAGCAAAATGATATACTAGCCTAAAATGTCATTCTCCGCCAAGAAAAACAAAAAAGCACGTTCTCTGGAATTTTAATTGCTTTCTTCTGATTTTTATAATTTTCTGCTTTAATTTTTCATCTCTTATGACCAACAAAAAAGTTAAAAAATGCTTTGTTTGCCATCAATTAGTTAAAAAGAACCAAAAAACATTATCATGCTCTAAATGTTTGCAGACTATTCATCTTAATTGCAGTAAAGATAAATTTTGCATCACCAAAAATATGTTATGGAAGTGCACTTTTTGTTCATTTACATTTCCTTTTAGTTCTTGTTCAGATAAAGAATTTGCTGAATTATTTGATTTTGATATTTCCAACCTTTCTTATTCTGCTAATAATCTAAATAACTTATTCAAAAATTTATCTACATATAATGAACATCCTGTTGGAAAATCAGTTCTTCTAAAGTGCTCGATAACAAAGTTAGAGCTTGAATTAAAATTAACAATGGCGAAATCACGGAAATAAAAACAAAGCTAATACCCAACAGACTGTTTCACCAATAAAAGGGATCATCAGGGGTATCTAAAAAGTAAAATAAAAATAAAATAAAATAAAGTTAAAACTGCCAGCAAGAATTGAAAACAATTGAAAATAATTGAAAAAACTGAACAAATTGAAAAAACTTAAAAAAACAATTGAAAAAACTGAAAAAACTTAAAAAACTTAAAAAACTTTAAACACTTATTAGGGTCGGAACATCTCATCACGGACTCTGCTGAACTAAAGTGATTAAGATCGGCGAGAAAAACACAAGAAGAAAAGCGCGCGAAAGAATTACAAATACAAATATTATTTCAAAATTTTAAAATTTTGAAAAGAAGTTCAAGTATCGGCTAAGGTAGAACGTTGTACACGGCGAAAAATGAAAAAAATCACAGTTTAAGTTTGGCGTTAATCAATTTATATTTATTTTTATGCCGACACTTATTGACCAATTCGGTACGTTTGTTTAACAGAGCGTCATCATTAGCAGTTAAGATTGCATATTTTTTTGCCAGACAGAGGTTGCATACTTTGCCCCCGTGTTGGTGAGGTGTTGCGTGGCAAACTATTTTCCAAAATCAACAGGATTTATACCAGAATCTTTGCAGGACCAAATGAATTTGGAAAGTTCGGTTGCATTTCTTTTGGAATCCGAATTGAAAGAATGGTTGTGGTTGTAAAATCTTGCTTTAAATTCAGTTTCGCACAGTCCGATATAGTTCTTGGATTGATCTTTGGTTTGCATAGTTGCTTGATAAACAATTGCTTTGTCTCGGCAGTTGCCATTCAATGGGCATGACGGCTTATATCTGCAATTGCAGGGTTTAAATTCTGATTTGCCATTGTGGGACTTAAGAAGCCTCTTGTTGTGAGCTGCGAGGATGTTTGCCATATTGGGGGTTTTTCTTTACTCACCTAGCTCAGTTGAGTTAAATTCCCATCTTGGCTAGCTGTGCCACCCATCATCATTATGCAGCCTAGTCATGCACTGGTTATTTAATTGTTCAGTTTGTTTGATAATATTATTGTTATGTATTTTTTTATTTATTTATTTTTTTTTTTCTTTTTCACTTCTTAAATCTTTATCTGATTAAGGTGTTGCGGCCATGCTTTATACTATCTTGTACTTTTACTTTATGATTATTATATGCATGTTTTAACGTCTGACGTTGTGCTGTTTCTTCCTTTTCTTGATCTTTTTAATATTTATAAACCTAGCACATTTTTTTAAAAACGTGGTTGAAAAATGTCAAGTAGAGATTTTTTCGATCTTAACTTGAATAGGCACAGCCGGGCCGCAAAAGTTCTTTTGATTTGTTACCGGTCCGCAATCTTACAGTGATTGAGAACCACTGTACTAAAGGAATGTTGCCGAGGTTTTGCACGCATGAAATGTACTCCAACTAAGAAGAAACCAAGGAATTAACGACGTAAATTGAAATTTTGCAATAAAACTAAATTGAAGCTATTATGCTGCTTACTGCACTGTTAGCTGTTTTTTGTTTGATATGCGTTTTTCTTATTCGTTTGTTCGTTTTCACTGTTTTATCTAATATGTATGGGATACTGCTCTTTGATATAATCAATTTTGTTACAACATGAGAATTGCGCCCTGCGAAATGAATTTGTAAATTGCGCCATAAATAAGCCGTATTTTTAAATTTGTCCTAAAATTTGACCGATTTGTCTGCTGGTAAGTTCGAAATTAAGTTTTTTTGGAAACTCGCGATCGACCACTGCGAAAATGCGATCCCAAAAAGGAATGATCTCTAAAGAAAAGGTTTTCACTTTGATTCTGTCTCGGATTTTACTTTAAGTTATAAAGTAAAACATTCTAACTCTTTCCACACGGGAGTACATATTGCGACAAGTCACGTGATCTCAGGTGAGCAAAAAATAAACTCGGCAAATTTTTTTGGCCAAACCTCCTGAAAAACCCTCTGTTACGTCACAATACCCAAGCAAATGCGCACGTCCCTTTATACAGTATATGGCTGCGCTTTGATGCGAAGTCAGAATTTCTAATCAGCAAAAAAACATCTAAAAGCTATTTTACGAACCGTACAGAGATAAGTTGTTCAATTTAATAAATTATAATTTACTAATCAAGTCATAATTATAAAAAAAGTTTTTTTTGTATGAGACTAAGATTAATAAAGCTTTATAAAGTAAAGAATATATAAGAACATTATCAATCAAGTAAATTTTAGAAATAATATATTTTCAAAAACTGGTTTTTGGTTGTATAGTTTATTTCAAAAACAGATTTTTGAACACCAAACGTTTCGTCTAAATTGCGGGTTCTTCTTTTATTTAAATTATAAATTATATGCTTTAATAGCTCGGAATCGGACTGCAATATCTTGCAGTCTCCGGAAGCAGGTCATAATACTTGCTTGACAGCTGCTCTATTTATAGCGTTTGCGAAGCTTTTTCGTGTGTTAGGAGGACAACTATGGAAATTAAATATTTATAATTTTTGTGTTAAACTGTTTAATAATGATCAAGAATAAAAAATGAATGAATGAATGAATGACCTCTGTTGACATAAGCGAAATACGTCTCTTAATTGTGTCGTTGGATAAAGGCACTTGTTGAATCTTTTTTGCACTTGTTTCTCCTAAAAGCAACTTCACCATATCTACCGCACATGGTTTTACAATGGTTTTTCCGTTGGTGTGGGGCTTTTTTGCTTAGCTATATGTAATGCCACTTCAGAAGCCGTTAGGCTTGCAGTACTTTGTTCTTGAAAATATCCACTAGCATCAAATTTTTGCCGTTTTAACAATAGTTTTTGTCTTTAAAAAACCTAAGTTTTTTTCTACATGCTCTTAGTGCTTCTGCTGCACGTGACGCTTAACCTTTAATGGCTTTATTGCTTCGTTACTGAGGACAGAACAAATATAAAACGCATTGCGGTTTTTCATTGCCATTGTCTAACACAGAAGTAAATCCCATTTTAAGGTAACTTTATGCCGTTTCAGTTCAAATATTAAGCCTTTCTCACAACAACTATGTGCTACCAATTGAAAAAAAGACTATTTTGCTTTCTTGTGTCATTTAGCATAATAGTACCCCGCTGCGTTCTATTGTATAAGTGGCGATAGGTTTGATTAATATGACATCACAATGAGGATAATGGCAACAGGTTTTTTGGCGACATCAAAAAACAGTAATTAAGCAAACATTTCTAAATTTTATAAATATTTAAAAAAACAAATAATGATCAAAACGCTATTTTAAAAAAGAGCATTAAAAAAATTCAGTTTAACGGTTGGAAATTTATATCCTTTTACGGACCCCTTGAAAGTGCTTCACGGACCCCCGATTGAAAACTACTGATATAGACCCAAAGTTTTGGCTCATCATGACGCCGTAAAGATGTGGCACACAAAGTAAAATTCCAAACTTTGCCCACCGATCTTTCTGACTTGCAGGAAAGAAGGAGGCATTATACATCGTGACCCGACAGTTGATCGAACGACACTTGATCGAAACAATAATAAAAAAGGAATAATGAAAAAGAAAAATTACAACTTTGAATCTTTCCCAATTTTCAAGGAATAATGAAAAAGAAAATTTACACCTTTGAATCTGTCCCAATTTTGAAGGAACAATGAAAAAGAAAATTTACACCTTTGAATCTGTCCCAATTTTGTCGATTTTTTGTCCCAAAACCATAGTAATCTCTAAAAAAATTGGTCTTTTCTTTGAGTCTCTCTCTGATTTCTGCAGGGTTCTGCCATGGCACAATGACCCCCCTAAATAACTGACTACAATGTAAAAAAATGCAAAAAACGGCAGTAATAGGCATCTAACGAAACATAGCCATGACAAGAGATCTACTTGTTGTCACCCTAAAAATGCTTTTTCCAGGGACCTTGTTAAAAAACCCTGACTTTGACATTAATAATAATAATAATAACAATGTTTTTATAGACCGGTCTATACCGTGAGATTTTTAAAATCATATGGTCTCATTGACAAAAAATCATTGACAAGCAAAACAAAAAATCAAAACCAACTGTCTTCTTACTGATGGCCTCTGCTTTTTATGAATCTAATTTACAGATACAAAGAGATTGTTTAATTGCACAAACATACAAAAGAAAATTTTTTTTATCAACTGTTATTTCGATCAAGCGTCGTTTCGATCAAATGTCGTTCGATCAACTGTCGTAGCACAACTATACATAGGCAAGCAAAAAAGGTTTCCCACCTCTGACATACGACAAGCAATTACCCCGACCTGCTTCCGGAGATGCCAAGATATTGCTGTCCGGTTGAAATTTTTATTTTAGGTTTTTTAGTTTTGCAGACATATGACTAAAATTTAGAAGTGTTTGCCTTAACTACCAAACAGGGCAAGTGCCATAAAGTGTTTTTTACAAAGACACAACAGAATGGTTTATTGCAGCAAAAACAAAACAAGCAGCAAACAGTAAGTAATTGAGATGCGGCGGAATGATTAAATTACTGGGATACGAAAAATAATTGGTTTATTGCGATCTGGGTGAATGATTAGTGAGATGCAAAAAATGAATGATTGTAAGGGCTGAACATGAATATAAATAAGAAGACTTGAAATTGACTAGAAAAATAGGATAAGTACAAATCTCATATCATTTCCTTTCTCAAAGCTCATGGTGATCTCTTAACGTTTGTCCAGAATTCGATGGAGTCCTGGGTGTCAGGAGGACGATATGATAATTTAAGACAATAAACTCACTTGGACAGTAATCCCATTGCCTGTGGTTGTTGTTGAGTATGAGAAAAAAAAGGCTCCAGGGACGGATATTCTGGTAAGAACGACAGCAGTCAAAAAAAGCATTTCCAGCAGCAAAAATCTGAGCAAGAATTTTATAGTTGCAAGAATCATCAAGGTCAGCAGCGTGGTCGTGTGGTTAAAGCACCGGACTGATGATCAACATGGTCTCGGTTCAAAACCCACTTGCGCCATTCTGTTGTGTCCTTGGGAAAGACACTTTACGGCACTTTCCCTGCTTGGTGGTCTTGGTAAGCAGTTCTAAATTACCGTCATATCTCTACTAAATTACTACCGGACAGCAATATCTTGGCATCTCCAGAAGCAGGTCGGGGTAATTGCTTAACCTATGCATAGCGCCTCCGTCACTTTCCTGCAAGTCAGGACGATAAATATAGACATAATATAAAAAAATAAAATAATTGAATATGAACAAGCATTAGTATAGACTTTTAATTCCGAACTTTTATTTTCAGCCACTATATTTGAAAGACTAAACAAAAATACACCTTTCTAATCATTAACAAGATTAGTCGAAGTTGGGCAACACAATCTTGTAAGCAGTCTGGTCGAGTTGTTAAGAGCACCGTGATTGTAAGCTTGTAATCGACATGGTATTGGTTCAAAACCTACTTGCGCAATTCTGTTGTTTTCTTTAAAAAGACAATTTAATGCACTTTCCTCTGCTTGGCAGTCTTAACAAGCAGTTATAAATTTCAGTCGTCGTCGTTTAAAGAGTATCCACTCCAGGTCAGACACAAACAGGACTGGGGCCAAGGGTCTATGCTTTTACTACCCCAGACTGCTGCACTGTCTGAATCAGATGCTGACAGTGGTGTTATTAAGCCAGCATCGAGTTTCGTCATCCAAAACCATCAGACCTCGTGCTCCATGTGGTACCCGATGTATAGGACACGCTATTAGAACATGGTTTGCAGTTTGCTCAGAGGCGCCACACTCGCAAATCGGTGAAGGAGCGAGACCCCATTTATGCATGGACGAATAGAATCGCCCAACACCAGTCCGCAGGCGGTTAAGCTTAACCCAAGCTACTCGGGGTAAGCCCATCCCAACAGGCCTGGCACCGGTTTCGGGCACAAAAACACGGAGCATGGAAGCATTTTCACAATACTCCGCGTTCCATTTGTGATTTGTCCATTTAGAAGCGCGGATGCCAAGTCTGGCAAGGTTGTCCAAAAGATTCCGCGCATCTGGCACAAACGGGCGTCTGGATCTTAGTCTCACTTGACGAGTATCTGAGGATCTAGTTAAAAGACCATACAAGATATGATCCAGGTCCAGAGATCCACGGTAAGCCAAGGAGAGTTTCGCTCCCATTCGGCGAAGCTCAGCTGGCTGGATGCCTGAGAGTACAGGTAAGTGGTCCGTTGGAGTGGGACGAAGGCATACAGTAACCATGCGCAAGGCGTCGTTCAAGACACTGTCGATGAGGCGAGTGTGAGCACTGCGACACCAGACTGGCGCACAGTACTCAGCTGTTGAGTAGACTAGAGATAAGATGGCTATGCATAGTGTTTTAGCACCAGCATCCCATCCCGAGCCCACGAGTTGCCTCAGCAGTGTAACGCGCGAGGACTGCGCAATGCCACTGAATGGTGACGAAACATGAGCGATGTGATCGAATTTTATTCTAAGATAAGTAGGGGTTGGAGGAACGGTAAAAGTCTACCGTTGTTGTAGACCTTTAGCTCACATTTGGCCTCTCGGTTATTTAAGTGAAAGGCTGCGGTCACCGTCTCAGTGTGACTGAGTTTCAACCTCCAAGTCTGGAGATACAATAAAAGTGTAGACATGTCTTGGCTTAAGATCCTCTCCAAGTCCTTCCAGTTTCCAGAAGAGTGCAACAATGCTAAATCGTCTGCATAGGCAACATTTCTGGAAATCATGGAAAGCAGATAGTACGTATAGATGTTAAATAGGAGGGGAGCCAAGACCATTCCCTGAGGAACGCCGTTTTTAAGACGGCGTAGCCTGCTTTGCTTACTGTCACCGGTGGTAAGGGTGAAACGTCGATTTCGGACAAGCTCCATAATCATTCTAACCATGTGCTTATCCGGAAGTAGTCTCAGCAGCTTGCAGGTAAGATCACGGTGCCAGACAATGTCATAAGCAGCTGTCAGATTGACAAATACGGCACCAGCCTTCTTTTTAGCCTCAAAAGAATCCTCGATGTTTTAGGTTAGCAGAACAACTTGATCTACGGTTGACTTCCCGCGTCGGAACCCAGCCTGCTCTTTAGGGAGCAGTGGATCAACTAATGCCTCAACGCGGGCGTAGATAAACCACTCGAAGATCTTTTAGGGGACATAATGCAGAGATATCGGTCGATAACTCTTTGGGTCCCCACGGGCTTTGTTGGTTTTGGGATCGCGACCACAAGCGCTCTTCTCCAGATCTTGGGAATTTTGAGTCGGCGCAAATAGAAAGAAAAGAAGTCACATAACCAGGACTTCAAAGCAGTTCCAGCATGGAGTATAAGCTCGTAGCAGATGGAATCAGGTCCCGGAGCTTTAATTGATTTTAAATGTTGAAGGGCAGCAGTAAATTCTCTCTGTGAAAAATTGTCAGAGATATTTACTGGTCTGGTGTTGTGGCCCTCCAAAGGTCAGACACTTCTTGAGAGACAAGTCGAGATGACGTCCGGTCAACAGCCTCGTATTTCCCATTTCTAACCAGCTGAGATGCAATAGCATCGGCTGAAACGCGACAGTGACGAGGAGAGTGTCGTGACCTACCAGTAAGATTGTTCAAGATACTCCACGCTTTTCGACTAGAGTGTGAGAAGTCAATGTTCCGAACTGCTTTGGACCATCGATCCCTCCGTTTTCTGTTAAGCTTGGCAAGCAGAGCTGTAGCAGCCAAACTTGAGTCGTCTCCCTGAGGAGACTGCAGGAAGGTTTTATAGAGGGATTCACACTCTGCATCTCAACACGGAATATTGTTACTTTGATACCCGCGTGGAATAGTCTTTTTGGATGCTTTCTTAATGGTGTTATAGAAGTCCTGGTAAGCCGCATCCACATCAAGGGAATCAGGCAGCAACAAAATCTTTGCAAATTTATTCGTCAAAGCAATTTAATGACTCCATTTGGCCTTGCGGAAGTTCCATCACTTAACAGCCATGCTTAGCACTGCCATAGTAAACCTTGTTGGTGTAATAAGCGAAGGTCGATGTTGTGACCTGGGGAACTTTTCAGGGACACGTCTATCCGGTAAGCGACTGTTTGGACCTACGCTAGCGAAAGCTAGATCTGGATTGGTGCCAATGTTCCAGCGGCCGGAATAATAACTGGCAGCGTCTTTGGCATTATATAGGAGGGCAAGACAATTAATACTTGCCCAGCCAGCCAAGCATTCACCGTCCGGACTGTTGTCGTTGTAACCCCAGTCAGCATGACGACAGTTAAAATAGTAAAGACAGGGGTGAGAAAACACTAAGAGATCCAGGGTTCGCAATCGCATTGGCGGTGGTTTGTAGACGTTAACTATTTTATAGCCATCAACGTCCACACACAACCACTCAATCTTCGATGTCAGTGGAGATTGGTCCAAAAGCGTGTATCTTAGTCGCTCGTGGACAAACGTGGCAAGGCCATGCTTCATGCTCCTTGCTTGCTTGAGGCCATGCTTCTTGTATCTTAGTCGCTCGTGGACAAACGTGGCAAGGCCATGCTTCTTGCTTCCATGCTTCTTTGCCATGCTTCTTGCTTAAAGACCCAGCTAGTTGGTAGTTTGGAAGTACCAACTTCTCTGCATCAGTACAGTGGGTCTCCTGCAGTAGGATGACGAGTGCCTTAGACTGCATAGCGAGGTGATGAAGAACGTTCATCTTGCTTGCAGTGAGGCTTTCGATGTTCAACTAAAGAATAGTGGGTTTTCGGAACTTGTTGGTAATGTGCCCTGAAAAGGGCAGTTTTATCCTGGCATTGCCCCGTCCTGAAAAGGAGTTTTCCGGTTAGCAGACCCACGCTGAACATCGGAATGGGTGGATATCCTTTCGTTTTGGTAAGTTCGGTTTCGGTCTGTCATTTTTAACACCAATGAACAGATTTACTCACGGCCCAGGCTGCGAGAAAGCACCTACCACCTGGGCCAAACTTTTTGTTTTTTAGTTTTATTTGGAGACGAGACCGAAATATGGAGATGCTTACAGAGATTCCCAAGCTTGCTGGACCGCCAAGCACAAGACAAGCAAATGTAAAAGTCATATGTGTTGACTCGCTTCCGATGCTTTCCTGCAAGTTAGAAGGATGAATATACAGATGAAATAAAAAGAATAAACTTTACCTCAGCCATAATTAATATCAAGCTTAATCATAACCTAAAGCTCATTAGCACATTTTTTAAACTAAAAATAATACATAAAATTGTATGTAGGCTTACAAACTTTTTAAACATAACTTTTTATATTTACTCTCTGAAATGCAACTAAAATTTGTTAAAGTAAAACCAGTGCAAGTGATTTTTAAAGCTCTTCTAAAGCTTTAGGGAAAAAGTTGATAAAGTTTATTTTTATATTCTTAATGTTTGGCAAAAGTTTCTTTTGGTTTGGTTTTGAATTTTGAAAGAAAACGTAAGAAACTGGTCTCGAAATCTCCCGAGTTGATTCGAAGTGAAAGCTTGAGTCATTGAAAAAAACAAACATATTCAATTTATAAAAAATCAATTTTAATATATAAAAAAGTAAAAAAGATTAGATTTTTTAGCAATCAATATTTGCTAATTTTTAAAAAAATTTTAAATTCAACCTTTTAGCGATTCGCTCTATATTGAATTTATTGTCTTTGTTTTGCTAACAGCTTTTAAGTTTTGGAGTTGGGGAAAAAACAATTTTAAATGTCGTATTAATTCGTCGGCAGGGTGGTCGAATGGTTAAAGCGCCGGGCTCATGACCAACACGGTCTCGGTTCCAAACCCACTCGTGCCATTCTGTTGTGTCCTTGGGAAAGACACTTTACGACACATTACCCTGCTTGGTGGTCCTGGCAAGCAGTTCTAAATTACAATCAAATCTCCATTAAATTACAAGCGGACAGCAATATCTTGGTATCTCCGGAAGCAGGTCTGGGTAATTACCTAACCTTTGTATTAGCGTCTCCGTTATGCCTGCGTCATGCGAGTCAGAAGAATAAATATTGAGATAAAAAAAAATAAATAAATGAATTGTGCTCTTGGCCAAAAAGTTAATAAATAGATAAAATGCAAAGAGCTACTGCCCAAGACAAATATTATTGATAATTTTCAAATGTTGAAAAACGCGTAAGTTGTTTTAGTAAAACAGTTTTACAATTTAAAAACCATAGTTGGGAAAACCAGGGCTACAAACACAAACTCGGACTAGAACTCGAAGAACTTGGTCTTTTTTGCCGAACTCGAACTAAAAAACAAAAATCTTGAATTCAAACTAAAAAAAATCGACTGAATTAAAGTTCATTGAATTGAAGTTAATTAACTACCAAGCTTAGGCTACACCAATAAATTATTGTTTCCACCCGACAAACAGTGGAATATTATTTTATGATGTTACATTTATGCTTCTTTTCTTTTTTGATGGTAAAAAAATAAATAAAAAGTTATCCAATTAACCAAAGTTATTAAAGTTACCATGCATAGCAATTTCAAATTACATAGCAACGGCGATTTTCTGGAAAATCTATTTTGTTACCTATTTGGTTTGTTTGTTCTACAAATGCAAATTTGACAAAAACAATGTGCTGAAAATTTTTCCTTTTTACTTAAGAAGTTTCAACGAAAAGAGAAAATAATCATCGACAAATTGACTAAATTTTATGGCACTATCGGAAGTTTCGAAATCGTGCTCAACGAGGCTAATTCCATTTGTCCAAGCGACTGCTTCATATGAGATGAATCGATTTCTGGGTAATTTTCAGAACAAAATGCTTATTGTGATATAGCTGAAAATATTGTCTTCATAATAATAACTAATATTGTTGCATAAGTTATTGTAATAATAATAATAGGAAACAATATTTTTAGATTCATAGTTTGCTGTTTGGTGCAACGTGTACAGCTAAGAAAATACTTAAAGAAGTTTTAACAATGACTGTGTTGCCTTCAAAATTTTTTGATTTTTGGAAAGAAAAATCTAAAGAATATCTTGCTCTTTTCATAGTCGCTGTTGTGATATTGTGCAATAGATGACGTAGTGTTTTTCTTAAACGCTCTAATCTTAATCAGCGCCTTCTGCTCAAACAATTATTGGACGCGCGCGTCTCCAGGCATAGTTGTTACTAGTTAAATATGCGCCTTTATTTTGGTTTAGCAGTCAGTTCAAAGCTATCAAGCTACTACAGCAAACTAACTAATAGCATTATATTTCAATACGGTTGTTTTTTTGGCTAAGTACTTTTGTGAATATTTACTATTGTTTTTTTAATAAACCTGTGTATTCGTGCAAAGATACAACAGGCAAAAGTGGCGACGAGGATTCAAGAAACTCAACTGCGTCAAGAAAGAAAAAAGAAAATTTGTTGATTTTGCATTACAGCTTGAATTGTCGACAATGAGTGAAATTTCTGAACTGATTTTGTTGTTAAATAAGCAACACCAAGAGCAGAACAAGCAACACCAAGAGCAAATGACAATGCTTCAAGAGCAGCTGAAAATTCTACAAAGCAGCTTGAACAACCCGCGAGAAAATGTTCCAACACCGATGGCAAGTTTTCAACCATTCGATTCCACATCTGAGTTATGGACTGATTATTTGGCAAGGTTCCGAACATTCGTCACTGCTAACTCTGTTCCCGACAACAAGCAAGCACAAATTTTTCTTACCAACCAATCTAACTCCGTTTACAAAATGCTTAGCAACTTAGCGGCTCAGCAACAACCTGTCAAAAGCATACATGAGCTAACCATGAATGATATTCAGACGTTTATGGCAGAGCAGTTCGACCCAAAACGATTTGTTGTCAGAGAACGTTTCAAGTTTTGGTCTGACATGAAACGCAAACCTGGCGAAACTATTCCTGAACTGGCAAGCAGAATACGACAAGATGCAGCTACATGTGATTTTCAATCCATTAAAGATCCTTTAGATGAAGCCTTGCGAACTAAATTCATCTGTTCAGTCGACAACGAAGCAGTTTTGAAGACACTCTTCAAGCTCAAGGACGATGAACTGAAGTTTAGCAACGCCATCAGAGTGGCTCAAGAAGTGGAAGAAGCAGCCAAGGTAGCAAAGGAAACCGTACACGGTCAACCTTCTACGTCGGTGCAGAAAGTTTATCACGCAAAGTCCAAGATTTTTGGAAAGAAAAATCTAAAGAATATCTTGCTCTTTTCATAGTCGCAAACCACGCCTTGTGCGTTCCCGCTTTGTCTGCTCCAGTTGAGCGGATTTTTAGCGCCAGTGGTTTGATTATGTGACCACATAGAGCAAGGCTTTCTTGTAACATGCTGGAGATGCTAGTTTATTTGTAATGTAACTTTGGATTTTTGGAAAAATAAAAATTAATGTCATTAATAAAATTAAATTCTTTTACAAAAAAATATTCTGGTCTCGATCTCGGTCTCGATCTCGATAGTTTCTCGTCTCGGTCTCAAACCTTAAGTCTAGAAATTTTCCGGTCTCGATCTCGGTCTTGGTCTCGAAAAAATTTTACGGTCTCGGTCTCGGTCTCGAATCATGTGGTTTCGACTATATCACTGCTAAACATTTTAAGTGACACAAGCAGCGACAAAGTCTTCGCTGCACCAACGACAAGCCACCTCAACGTGGTGGTGCAGTCCCCTTTCCTGCACTGGGATGGGTCGAAATGGCTTTTCAATTCCCCGAGGGCTCATCCTCGGGCGGTTCTCCATCGGACAACTCTTCTCATTTTTTATCCCTGCTGTCCAATGCGCGGTCACATATGGACAGCATTCTTAAACCCAATTGACCGCCCCCCTAACTCTTCTACTTTCTTTCGGACAACTCTTCTTAGTCTCTCATTCCACCCTAAACCTCTTCACTACTTATTTCACCCATCGCTGATACTTATCTCCTCATCAGTGGTGATATTCACCCCAACCCTGGCCCTATAGACCCCTGCTCTGTCTGCTCCCGTAGAGTCACCTGGGGAAACAGATCGGTACAATGTACCAACTTTCTCTCTGGGTACACCTATCCTGCTCTGGTCTTTCTCCTACTGACTTTCGTAAAATCTCACCGGGACACTCTTGGACTTGCCCAATGTGTCCATCTTCTTCTCAACCTCTCCCCTCTCTCTCACACCCTAATCCTGTATCTTTATCCTTCTCTGTATCTCCATCCACTCACACACCAAATCCCCCACCCTCACTCACAAACACCCACAAAACCATATCTTCAAAAATTAACCCCCCAAAACAACCACGAATAACCCCACCTATCCTCCTAATCACCCCCAACTAATTTATACTTACCCTCCCTCAGCATCATCTATACCTTCTCCTCAAACCCAACATACCATCTCTCCTCTCACACAATTCTCTTTCCATCCTTCCTCTCCCTCTCGAAACAACCTCCGAATCCTACAGTGGAATGCTAATGAGATTCGCCCTCGACGTACTGAACTCATACAATTTCTCTCTCATAATCAGTACAACCTCATCTTCATACAAGAGTCACACCTCTCCTCTGACTCTACTTTCTGCATACCCGGCTGCAAAACCCTCCAAAAGAACCGTTCTATGACAAGGAAAGGAACCACCAACTCTACGGGAAACCTAGGAGGTGGTGTACTCATACTTGTCAAAGACGATCTAACCTACACTTCACTCTCTACACAATCCCTTTCTTCCCTCGACCCCAGCTCCGATTATTTAGCTATCTCAGTTAAAGTAAAAGGAGCCTCACCTATATATCTTTTCAATGTCTATGTCCCTCCTATCCGATCCTCTTCTTCCGACTCTCGCCCAAAATCCTTCTCACCTTTTCTCTTACCATCATCCCCTACCACCTACATCTGCGGCGACTTTAACAGCCATCATTCATCCTGGGACTCCCACTCACCGGAAGACCAATCAGCCAAAGAACTGCTTGATTGGCTCCTTTCTTCTGATCTTTTACCTCTTAACAACCACGATCATCACACCCTACTACACCGTGCCACCGGAAACCGCTCTTCCCCTGATCTTTCCCTAGTTCCTGCCCGAATTGCCTCCAAATGCACATGGCAGACCCTTCCGGACCTCGGCTCAGATCATCTTCCTATCTCTATCACTATTCCCACTTCCCCCTTAATTAACTCTATCCACCGCTACCCTCATTTAACTACAATAAAGCTCGCTGGGACGATTACCTTACTTATATTGATACCCACTGCCCTTCTCCCTCTAACTTTACAACACTTTCTCTTTCTGAAGCCACCCACACCTTTACCAAACTCCTCAATAATGCTGCCACTTCTGCCATTCCTTTCGGCAGCATCAATTGCCCTACTAAAGCCTGGTGGTCTTCCGAAGTCGCAGATGCCGTCGCGAAACGTCGAAAGGCATTTGCAAAGGCACACTGCTCAGAAGAAGACCGCCAGCACTATATCGCCACTTCCAGATATACCTCCACTGTGATTAATAAGGCTAAAGCTAAGTCTGGCAGAAAACTTACTCTAGCCTATCTCCTAAAACCCGTCCCAGTGAAGTCTTTTCTCTACTTCGCTCCATCTCTGGCTCCCCCTCCCCTACTACTTCTGACCTCCCCAACTTCCCAAATTGCCATACCCCTGTAGATTTTGCCAACCATCTCTCTTCACATCTACAGTCCCATTTCTCTACCCAAACCCCAAAACCTTTTCGAAGCACCGAGAAAGTTCAAATGAATCACATCAGAACCGCACACTGCAACACTCTGCATTCCACTTTCTGTTCACCATTCTCCTCACTAGAACTCTCCACAGCTATCTCTCAACTCTCAACCTCAACCTCCTCAGGCCCTGATCAAATTACCTACCCTCTTTTAACCCACCTCCCACAATCTGCGTTACATTTCCTTCTATATATCTTCAACCTTTCTTGGTCAACTCACACCTTTCCGTCTACCTGGAAGCAATCAACAATCATTCCCATTCTCAAACCTGAAAAACCCTCTGACTCACCTTCTTCATATAGACCTATTTCTCTCACTTCATGTACCTCCAAACTCTTCGAAAGAATGGTTTTAGGACGACTAACCTATTTTCTCGAACGACAAAACATTCTCTCACCCGTGCAAGCTGGTTTTAGACCTAGTAGATCGACTGTAAATCAGGTTCTCCTTCTCTCACAGTAAATCGCAGACTCCTTCCACCAATCTAAGCCAGGCGCACGTACAGTCCTTGCCACTGTGGATTTTGCGAAAGCTTTTGACTCAGTTTGGGACTCTGCCCTTCTCCCTAAACTTCTCTCATTAGATCTTCCTCTTTGCTTTGTTGAATGGATACAATCCTACCTCTCAGATCGCTGTTCGAAAGTCCGTATCTGTAATTCATACAGTCGTCCTTTCCGTCTCCGAAGAGGAGTTCCCAAAGGTTCGGTTCTAGGACCAGTTCTCTTTTCTTTATATATCAATGACCTTCCCACCTTCCTTCCTACATCTGTTGAGACCTCTCTCTATGCAGATGACCTTGCCATCTGGGCCTCCTCCCCGAGTGTTGATTGTGCAACTTCCATAGTTCAAGCTTCCCTCAACAGACTGGTGAAATGGTCCTCAAAATGGCGCCTTCCTCTCAACCCTCTCAAATGTGAAACATCCTTCTTCAGCTTAGACCCCTATCAATCACGTATACAACCCTCTCTGTACATTCTTAACACCCCACTTAAATTTAACCCTCATCCAACCTTTCTCGGTGTAACCTTTGACCGCACCCTCTCCTTTAAACATCATGTCCTACCCTTACGGAAAAAGTTTCACAGCCGATTCCGTGCTTTCCGCTCTATCGCCTCTGCCTCCTGGGGTCTATCAAAAGAATCCTTATGCACCTTATATAAAGCCTTCATTCGCCCCATCCTCACCTATGCTTCCCCAGGCTAGTTTTCCTTCTCATCTCCTACGCACATCACCTCCGTGGAGAGGATGCATAGATCTTCCTGTAGAGTAATCACAGGTTGTCTATCGTCCACTCCCATTCCTCTACTTCATATAGAAGCACTTCTACCTCCACTACGAGTTACCCTCACCCACCAATCCCTCTCCTTCTTTGAACGAGCCCTCTGTCTACCTCCCACCTTTCCCATAGCCTCTCTTGCAATCTCTAACTCCCGTACACGTCTCAAAAAGAGCTCATGGAGATCCTTCTCCAGATCACATAATCTTACCCCTAACCTACATCTTGCCCGTGAACCTCTAATCCTCTGCCCTCCTAAACCCCCTTGGTCTACCCCATCTACTTACACAATTTCACTCCATTTCTCATCCCCATGCTCTCGCAAAGACCCCCCTCCCTTTGCAACACCACGGCTACCTCCCATCTTTCCACCCTATCTCACAGCGATATCTCTGTCTGGACTGACGGTTCGGTACCAGGCGGGCTGGGGCAGGGTGGTGCAGGGATACACATCAAGTGTTTAAAGTGTGTCACTGCTACCTCGCTCTCCTTCTCGACTGGTCTCTGGACTACCAGTTATAGTGCGGAAACGTTTGTTATCCTACATGCTCTTGAATGGTGTATCTCCCACTCCACGACATGTAATTTTGAATCTATCGCCCTGTTCTCCGATTCTTTATCTGTCCTATCAACTCTCTCTGCCCCCCTACCATATTTAACCCCCAAATTCCTATCCAATACACAATCCCTTCTCAATTCTCTATCCCAATCCAAGATAGTCCATCTGTAATGGATACCAAGTCACTCTTCCCTCCCTGGTAACGACTTAGCTGACTCTCTATCCAAAGCCGGAGCCTCTCTCAATCACTCCAACATATCCGTGTCTTTCGCACCCCTTATTTCTTCTCAAAGACAATTCCTCTACACCAGTTGGAGACGCAGTGTCCAATCTGGTCTCTTTCAACACCAAATCCCTTCAGTATCTCCCGAGGAGCTTACTCTCCCTCGCTCCGCTCACTGTGCTCTCTCCTGTTCACGCTGGAACGGGCACAGCACTCTCCTTAACTCTTATCTCCACAGAGTTGGTCGAGCCGAGACTTCTTCATGCAGCAACTGTGGTTCTGAATCACAGGATCTTTCGCATCTCGTGCTTGACTGCCCTGCCCTGGACCATCTGCGTTGGGCCATATTCGGTGACACCCCGTCACTTCTAGACCTCTGGTCCCGTCCGTGGGGAATCGCCCGATTACTGGGACTCCGCGGAGTTAATCCGGGCCCCCATCCCCAGGAATGGGTTGGGTAAACCCACCACCACCACCACCACAAAGTCTTCGCGAGCTTCTTTATCAAACCGATAAATAATTTCACTTGGCCACGTGAAAGTTCAGTAATTTCACTTGGCCACGTGAAATTTCACCAACTCCTCAACGTTAACGCGGATTTAATTACCCCCCGGAAAATTGCTGATGGCCCTTCAATAGTCCGCGAACCACAGTTTGAGAACCATTGGTCTTGGTCATGAGTTACAAAAACGTGGCCCATAAGAACATTTTTTGCGGCCCGTGACGAACATTTGTTATACTGCAACCAAAAGAAGGCTTAATAATTTACTAGAGTTTCTTAACTAGATTTTTTAGAGAAAAACTATATTTTAACAGCCAACGTTTTATTGAATATATTTTGTTTCAAAAAGTGATAAATTGCACAAGAAGGTAAGATTTAAAAAAATGACAAGACTTGTATTATTTCAGCACGGTTGTTGATTTAGTCAATGTATTTTTTAGAAAAATAGAGCTTTGATGAAAACGTACGAGATACGTAGGCACTGCGAAATAATGCATGGAGATAAACATGACACATACAAGGCCAACAAAAAGAAAAAACGTAAAGAAACTAAAATTATTGAATCTGGCAAATTATCCATCCCCAGGGGAAGAAATTTTACTAGTGCATTGACAAGGGGTAGATAATTTACTAGTGTAAAATTAGTTGGTAAAAGTACTGTGCTAATGTGGTTACTGTCGCTTCTTGAAGAAATCCTTTTCCTCTTGGTGCTTCATGGGGAGGAAATTTTCCAGTTAGTTTAACCAACAAAAAACAATTACAGTGATTTCTTAAAGAGACTCTTACATTTATTGAAAAGACTTTTTAATTACTATTTGAAGATTTATTTACCGGGGGTTGATAATTTACTAGTGTATTGCCTGGGGGCAAATAATTTACTAGTATATTTCTAAAGGTAGATAATTTACGAGATCCAAATTATCATTATTCAAATAAAAAAGTTCCTTTGTCAATAATAATCAGTTCAACGAAGACGTTGTAAAAGGGAGTTTTGCTACAAGAAAATGATACCCAAATCATGACGGCTTTTTACAAAAAGTTCATTTGTTAAAAACGTCTTTTAAAGCAAGCGACATTTTATGTTTTAATAAAAAGAAATTTTTCGGAGACATAAGCTTGTATTTCTATGCAGTTGCTTGCAGGATTACAGATTTAGCTGCTAACGAGGAGAAACATTCAAGATAACATTCACTTACTATTTATTTTTGCTTTCTTAGTGAGTTTTTTGTTTAATTGTGATTTGTGGTTCTCGTTTAATTTAGAAGTTATTTTAGTTTATTCAGTATTGCATAATTATTTTCGACAACAACATCATCAAATTTTGGTTTTACCACTAAGCCTTTTTCGATGTTTCTATCAATGACCACTCAAGGCTGCTTTGAAAAAACATAGTAAGAGATAGACTTGCCAAGTGCGCTAAAACCTGGCTTAAAAGTTCAAAATATTACAAAAATTCATTGTTACATATAGTTTTCTTGTTTAAGAGTGAAATTAAGTTTATTCAATCCATTGCGCAGATAAAAATATTATTAGAATTGTTTTTAAATTTAGGAGAATAATTTTCAGGCTTCGCTATTGAAAATTACAAGGAGTGCGGTGGGTTCAATTTTTTCGTGACGTAATTTTAATTTTTTGTCGGAAGGAAGGTCCTGGAAGACAGGTTTAAGTGAAGACCTTGTTTTTCAAAAAACACTACGTTTTTGTGACGAAAAATTGACAAAACCGAAACAAATTCAAATTGAAGACCTTTATTTTTTCTTTTGCAACCACTTTAAAATATTTTTCTACTAAGCAATTATGATTGTGGTTGTATGGTCCCCGCTTTCAATAATCGTCGGTACGCAACTGCACAGCACAATTACCCGGGAGAAAGCAAAAGTTTTAGGAAAATTTTTGGAGATTTGATTTTAATAATTCTATGCACTCATTGCACCGACTACAGGGCAATGTGTTTTTCTAAAATTCTAATGCAATAGATTGCTGCTTTACCTGAAAAAAGAAGACGTTGTTGACAGAAACTGCAACTTTTGATGAAGCTCCAGGATTTTGAGTATTTAAAAGAGTGGTTTTAAGGATCTTATTGCTTTGGTGGAAAAAACTGGTCTCCACATAGTACATAAGCAAACGTTGTAGACCAACTTTCAAGAACTGATACCCAGAAGTAATTTAGAAAAAAAAAAAGAATTGAGACGAGGAAATAGTGAAATTGTGGAAGAGTAAATGAAAATATTTTTGACATATCTCGATAAATGTGCTATCTCGATGATGATAAATTTACAAAAAATAAACAAACTCATAATTACACTTTAGAGACCTGGATTCTGGATTGTGTTATTTTGTTTCTGAAAAATTAGTGGGAAGGAATATAGATGTTATAGAAGTGGTTTAAAATTACCTATGGTAAGCTGGAGAAAAAAAATAGCTCATCGTCGCAAACGTGACGCACCGGTAGCAAATTTTGTTTTAGATAGTAAGGTTAGCATTTCTCGGGTCAATTTCATCTCACATGGGATAAGAATCAATATTTGAAAATGAAGGACTTGATAGCTTTTTTGCCTAAATGTATCTTTCTATCAGACCTTTAAGCTTAGCTTTCATCTTTTGTTTACTCACTGTCACACTTCATTACTAATAATTTTAATCATAACGATGTAGTTTATCCCCGTTAAAAGTAATTCGTAGTTTAATTATAAGATAATAATCGCGTCTCTTTGAGGTAATAATAATTGCGCTGCTCTTGTATTATACGATTTAACGTCCGATTTGTTTTTATTGCTCGATACATGTATCTTCTTTTCACTTTTGCTCGACCGTATTGACGTAATATGTTTTTGATCAACGTTACTGTAGTAGAATATTCGTGTATATACTAGGTGGTTCTAGCATAAGCGTATTCTCTAGGGAGTTGTAGAATTGTCTAGCGTTTACGAGTGAATTTGCGTTACGTGATCCTTTTCTATATAAAGCCGATGCGTAGCGAGATATGATTATTTTTTTTTTTAGGTAATTTGAGACGACTCGAGAGACGGCTCAAGTGAAACTGATTTTGTTTATGCACACGAGGTGCCCCGTTAGATTTTGTATCGGTTGACAATTATTGTATTTATTTTGCGCTAGTTGTTGGGAGTTGTAGAATTATTTGTGTTGATTGAATCAAGTTATAGTGTTGAGTTCGCTTTGCAGTTTGGCAAAGCGTGGAATAGAAGTTTTGTCGGTGGTGATTTTTTTTGTAATATATTCGTTCTTATTAGAAACAGTGGTCTCTGTTTGTTGTGAAAAAGTGTCTTCAACGAAATCAATCCAAGCTTTCGTTAAATCAACTGTATAAAAGCTTCAGGCTCATAGCAAGACTACTTTTTGAGCCGGAATAAAATAAAATTTAGACACAGCTTTGTTTCAGCGCAGGTATTCGGGTTACCTAGCTCAGGGGTCCGCAAATACTTTTTGGTGCGACCCAAAAAGTATTTGCTCTGAATTCACGCGGCCCAAAAATTTAGTAAGTGTCATTTTTATGGAACATTATTTTAAATATAAACCAATTTCAAAGCTACTATTTTATGTAGCAATTTCTTTTATAAACTGTAGAAAGTGAGCAGCCACAAACCACAAATCATTGCGTTTATTCTTTCTAATGAGAAGTATGAGCTTTGTGTTTAGAACACAATAAACCAATTCTGGGCTTGATATGACAACCGCCAACCCGAAGATCATCTTCTAGTTCGTACCACGCAGGTAAAAAATAAACTCCTTTCCTTTGTATAAATTACAACTATATTTTTTCTTGATAGGGCGTCAAAGTTACGCATATTTAAATATAAGGGTAGTTTGTAACTTGGGGGGATTTCGTTGACCTTTTTCAAACAAGTTCAGCACTTTGAGGACGGATAAAACTATTGAATTCCTTTAAATCATCGGACAAGCCAGCATCTTTCTAACGAAGAATGTATTTAAGAATTGCGAGTCTTTCTTTTTAACAACATATTGAGTGTTTAAGTTCCTTAATTAACAAAAATTGAATTTATAATTTCTCTTTTGTACCAGTTAGTAACCAGTTTCTCAACATTTAGTTGCGACTAAAACTAATTTTGCTAAAATTGATGAAAAACCTGAAACAGTAATAGAGTATTAACGCATCTTAACCAAAAGGTGTATCTGTGACGCAAGTCATAAGCATGGCAGCAAACTTATCGTTAATTTTCCTGCTCCAAAAACGTAAAAATATTTTAGCTCTTTTTTAACAACTCAATGAGCAAACTTAAACTGTCTAATGCTAGCTAGCTAGCCTAGCTACTAAGCTAGTCTTAATTTGGGAAGCATTTTTCTTTTTAGCTGACTTATTTTTAACTCTTCATCAGGCTAATTACCTGAAAGTTTCAAGGCCGTTATATCCTCCGACAGATGCCACTAAAATAATCTATAGTGAACTGAGACTTAGTGATTAGCAACAAAGACATTGAAATTTTATATGCGGTGATTGATTGTTACCTCATCAATCGTAACAATTGACACTTTTACGTCAAAGGACATCAATTTTCAAAACATATGGCTAAAAGGATACAAAAAAATTTATACTATCACGCAAAGTCAAAAAGTTTTAAAAACCAAAAAGTTCAAGAAAATAATTGGAAAAAATGATGACGTAAAAATGCGTCATTATATCAGAATAATTTTAATAAGTTTAAATTTTTCGCGACCCAAACTGGAAGGTGTCGCGACCCACTATTTGCGGACCCCTGACCTAGCTCAACTGGTCCTTTAGGATTCCCAAACAAAGTTTGTGACACTCACCATTGGTAAATCAATTTTTATTTGCGAGACAATAAAATCTTTAAAACTCCTCTTTTAAATATTCAAAACTCTAAAAGTTTTTTTAAAAGTCGCAGTTCGTTCAAACAAGTTGATTTTTCAGATAAAAATAGTAATGTATTTCAGAGATAACGCGCTAGTTAGAGACCAAAAGCCACATTTCTTAATTTGTTACTTCAATGATCAATAGTTCTTACTTATAATGACTCAATAAACTCTAGCTAAATTGGTGTCAATCTGGATTTCCGTTTTCAACAAAGTTTATCCGGAAAAAAATTTTTTTTCATTACATGTAGTAAACAATGTTTTATCATTGATTTCAAGTGAAGACCAAACACAAAAGGTCACAAAAATTATTTATTCAAATAAACTAATAATCCTAAAACACCCAAATACAATATGAACCTAAGAGCCGTTTTAAACTCGACAAATAATCCAGCTGGGGATTGACCAGGCCGGATATATTGCATTAAAATTTTAGGTAAACATATTGGCCTGTTGTTTTCTTAAAATTTTAATGCTTGTTTATCTGTAAGAAAACAAAGTGTTTATTTTATATTCTAAAATGACCAATAGCATTGACGAAACCATTAATTCTTTGGTTCCGTCAATACCATCTGTCATTTTAAAATTAAAATAAATTCTATAAGATTTGTCATTTAAAGTTGTGCACAACTAAGAATGTATACTTACATTGTACTTGTAATGATTTAATTACTGTATATCGGATCTTCAAAACATTTTACTAAAACTTTTGCGTGGTCCCAGGTAATCATGCCTTGCAAGCTGTAGGTCTAAATTAAACATTGAATTAAAACAACAATAGACTATTGTTGCATCAGAAATGATGCAAGAATGAAAACCGAAAAATTTCCTGACAACTAAACCAATCTTCTTGAATATATTTCAAGGAATTGCAAAAAACTATTTTTTCCAAATAATTTTTTACGTTGAAAATAGAGCTATTACAGTACATGTATTAATCGGTCGTAAGATAAGGTTGCCATATCTGAATAGGCGGAATTCCGGACAGACATCGGCGCACCAACAAAATAAATTTTTGAAGGAGAAGGTCTTCATTTAGAATCGATCTCGGATTTCCGTATGTTCCTCCCAAAATCATAGTGGTCTCTAAAAAAAAAAGTCTTCACTTCGAATCGGTCAAGGAATATGCTATTTTCGTTCCATAATTAACGCGCTTTCTTGAAAACTTGCACGTTGTTTTTAGTTGATGCTAAAATTCCGGCCATTCGGGCTTTTTTTAAATTTCTTCCAGACACAAAAAAATTTAAAAAATTCCCGACATGTCCGGAATTTTCCGAATGGTATGGTAACTATATCATAGGAGGTTGATCCTAACGCACATTTTGATACCAATTTGATCATTTTACAATAAATGAATTTCGAGATACGCGAAATACACTGAAAATACTAAAGTTGAAACTTCAAACGTCTTGGACCACATTTGTATAACGTCATATTGAGCAAAGTATCGAGTTTTGACCGAAAACCACACCACTTGAGACAACAAGCATTTTAAATTTCAAAATAGTAAAAATATGCAACACCCTAAGCTAAAGTGATAGAAATTAAATTTACTAAAGTATTATGATGTCATAAAAGAAAATATTCAACTCAAAATTTATTTAGTAAATATGAAACTCTGTTTGCGTACATTTATCGATTTAATTTTGACTGAAGTTTTAATAAGTAAAAGTTTTGAAGATTTTAGAATGGAATTCTGATTTAGATTTACGCCATATCACAATAAATCTCATATTAGAACATTTTTCACATGATAAAATATGATTTTTAACGACACTGTCTTGTAGCCCATGGGTTACCAAATTTTTTTGCAAAAAGACACGTAAAAAATGATAATAACAAGAACGGAGATTGCAATTTCAGCTGATAATCCTTTTCTCCTACTTTTTACTTTCGCTTACTCTCTTCTAGATAATATTAAAAACGGTTTTTATAAATGCTATGAAGAAAGCTAAAAGGATATTCATTTTCCATGAAGGACTCAGAACAGTAGATTTTTAAGCACCTGTTAATACCTTTATTTTGCTTTTTACCAAGGTTTAAACATTTAGATGCTTAAATCTTTTATTATTTAGTTTAAAGAGTTGTGGGTTTCTACCAGGTGCATTACTGCACTGAAAGAAGCGGCATTGTGCATCGCGCACGCCGCTGACCAGATGCTAGAAATATATCCAGTTGTGAACAGACAGCACAAAGAATGTCATATGTTGCATTGTGCATTACGCACGCCAAATCCAAGATTACTGCCCGGCCATTGAGTTTTAAACTCTTATCAGGGACAGTCTACTTAGCAAGGTTTTGTCGCAGAGCTGGCCATATATGAAGAGAAAAATCTAGGATTTATGGGCTTCTTTCAGATACGCTGCTACACTGATAGAAGCGGCAAAACCTGGGTAAGCAGACTGTTCCGGATGAGAGTTTAAAACTCGAAACCATGATCGGGCAGTGAGCTCAGTTTCGGCGTGCGTAATGCACTATGAAACAGATGGTAGTTTATAGTGCCATCTTTCCTATAGCTCGATATATATACAGTATTTTTAATTTTTATTGTGTAATATGACGAAATTTAAAGCAACAAAGTGGCGTAAAGTACCTTTCCACAAGGACAAAAGAATCGAGCGAGTAGGATTTGAACCGTGATTGTGTCAATTGCTTAATGCTTATACACGCAACTTATTGTAATGTCATAAAAAAGCGATGTCCAATCTTTTTTGGTAATGGGCCAAATCATAAATTAAAGTACGTACATTCAGCGGCGGCAAAATTACAGGCAGGCCTATATAAAATTTCCTCTTTTTAATTTTATGTGCCATGACCAAATGAAGAGTTAAAATATAAATTTAAAATTGATTACTAATTAGGAATCTAACTGAAATATGAAACTATTAAAATCATTATATAATTTGTATTAAAAATGTCCATGCTGGAGCTGATTTGAAGTCCCAGTTACGTGAGTTCCTTTCTTCCTGCTTGCACCGACTCAAAATTTCCAAGATCTGGAGAAAAAAGCTTGTAGTCGTAATCACAAAGCCGATGAAGATTGCGGGGGACCCAAAAAGTTATCCCTGCTCTTCTCTGTGTTTTCTATAAGATCCTCGAGAAGCTTATCTACATCCGCATCAAATCAATTAGTGATTCATTGCTCCCTAAAAAGCAGGCTGAGTTTCAACGAAGCAAGACAATTTGGCGGGACCAATTTGGGGGCAAGCCAAATTGTCGGCAAGCCTATTTGGCGGCGAGCCAATTTGTTGGCAAGCCTATTTGGGGGCGAGCCAATTTGGCCGGAAAATAATTAATAATGATTTGCCTTCACTAGAGTTGAAGCGACAGCAAAAAGGTTTTATTATGTCACAAAGCAATTGAAAAGACAATTGTAATTGTTCAGCTGATAAGAATAAAAATTGTAATTTAAAGTTGTCAAATGCGTTAAATTTACTGTAGGGATGTTCCCTGCCGAATATTTATCTATTTAATTTACAATAGCTTAATTTCAAATATTTAAATTAAAAAAGGTACTTTAATAGTTAAATTTTTGAATCACGATGGTTTAACTTAAAGATAAAGTACAATAATGTAGCTTACTACAAAGACCACAGATTTGAAGTTTTACGGACGTACGAAGTTATAACGTCATAATAAGTATTTTACTGTATCTAAACAAATCTATTTTGGTAGGCACGCATAAACAGTTTTCTGCAGATCGGCATATCAAAAAATATTGAATGACGGTTAAGTCAGAGCGGTTAATATATTAAATTATTAAACCTTAAAAATTATTTTAACTATTTGTTTAGCTCTAACAGTTTGTTTCGTCAATAGGGCTCGTCAGAAAGCAATCAAAAATTTGAAAATCATATACAAAAAGGAAAGCTTACCAAAGCGATAAAAAGTCGGCAAAAGAACTTAAAACCAAAAAGAAAAATACGGCAATTACGGCAGTGATTAAAAAGTTAAACCCGTTATAAATTTGTTTAAACTAAATTTCAATATGTAAAGTTTTTTCCGTTACTTACGCTAATGTTTCCAAATTTGAATTTATTATGGTTAATATCATCATTAATGATTCTAGCATTGTGGGTAAAGATAAACGGCGAAATTTGAAGATTAGATAGCAAGCAATAAGTCAAATAGCAAAGCTTGTAGAAGAGAATACAAGGTGGTTATAATTCGTTTTTGATTAAATTTCAATGTGTAAAATTTTTTCCTTTGCTTATGCTAAAGTTTCCAAATAACGAACAAATTTATTGGAACAAACAGAGCGCCCTAAAAATGCTTTAAAAAATAATGAAAGACTTGTATGCGTTCTCTTAGTCCAATAAATTCATCTATTATTTTGAAACAGTACCTTAAATACCGAAAACTTTTTATGCAGTTTTTTGATAATTTTGATGCAAACTGAAGTTCAGCGTTTTTCTTTTTGGTTTTAAGTTCTTCTGCCGACTTTTTATTGCTTTGGTAAGCTTTCCTTTTTGTATATGTTTTTCAAATTTTTGATTGCTTTCTGACGAGCCCTATTGACGAAACAAACTGTTAGAGCTAAACAAATAGTTAAAATAATTTTTAAGGTTTAATAATTTAATATATCAGGTGCCCAAAAAAGTCTTTCCGATTTTTATGAAGGAAATTAAAAATTCATGGTTAAAGTATTCAGTGTATTTATTTATCAAAATATGAACCCTCACATTCTATGACCTTCTCCCAACGGTTCAGCAGCTTAGTAATGCCATTTTTGTAAAAGTCTTTCGTTTTACTCTGGAAAAAGTTATGCACTTCCGTTTCCAAATGATCTTCAATATTGAATGTGCTGTTCTTCATATAACTATCTAAGCTCAAAAACAAGTGGAAATCTGTTGGAGAGAGGTCTTTTAAACATATCCGTACCTTCCGGGGGGGAAGGGGGGTCAATTGCCCCCCAAGTTTCCAAGATTTGGGCAAAATTCAAATTTTTCGAGCAAAATCAAAATTCAAATTGGGCAAAATACCCTTTTTTTTAGAGATCACCATGATTTCAGGACGAAATTTCTTCTCCGGCCTAGAATTTCAGACAATTTTTTTGTCCTATTCAAAAAGTACTAGAAAATCATGATTTGGGCAAAACTTCATTGCCTCCCCAAAATTTTTTGGGCTGGTACGCCTATGCTGGTGAATACGGTGGATGGAGCATAATCTCCCACTTTAGTTCTGCTATCTTGGCAAGTGTTATTTTTGCAACGTGTGGTCGAGCATTATCTTGGAGAAATAAAAGTTTAAACTCGTACAACAGACAAGCACGAATTATCAATTTTCTATCAGTCATTTTTAAGACCCTGAAATAAGAAATAAAATAACATTAGTCATGAAAAATTACAAAACTGAAATCATTCAACAATTTACTTGTCAGTGCAAGTTGGTTCCTGTATAACTATGCTTGTCAGTAATGAAAAAGGGGGCATAAAATAAGTCAACAAAAATCGGCAAAGACTTTTTTGGGCACCTAATATTAACCACTCTGACTTAACCGTCATTCAATATTTTTTGATATGCCGATCTGCAGAAAACTGTTTATGCGTGCCGACCAAAATAGATTTGTTTAGATACAGTAAAATACTTATTATGACGTTATAACTTCGTACGTCCGTAAAACTTCAAATCTGTGGTCTTTGTAGTAAGCTACATTATTGTACTTTATCTTTAAGTTAAACCATCGTGATTCAAAAATTTAACTATTAAAGTACCTTTTTTAATTTAAATATTTGAAATTAAGCTATTGTAAATTAAATAGATAAATATTCGGCAGGGAACATCCCTACAGTAAATTTAACGCATTTGACAACTTTAAATTACAATTTTTATTCTTATCAGCTGAACAATTACAATTGTCTTTTCAATTGCTTTGTGATATAATAAAACCTTTTTGCTGTCGCTTCAACTCTAGTGAAGGCAAATCATTATTATTTATTTTCCCACCAAATTGGCAGCCGACAAATTGGCCCGGTGCCCAATTGGCTCGCTGCCAAATAGGCTTGCCGACAAATTGGTTCCGACGTATTGTCGCGTACCCGGGTTTCAACACAGAAAGTCAATCTTGGATCAAGTCATTCAATTGACAGAAAACATCGAAAATTTTTTGTCCAATAGGTCGATTTCACGGCGGCTCTGTCTGGGACCATGGCCTTACATGCAAGTTGTTGAGACTTCTGCCAAGGTAAGCACATAGACAGAATGATCATGGAGCTTGTCCGAAACCAAAGTTTTGCCCTTTCTAACAGGGACAGCGAGCCAAACAAGATTTTTTTTTAAAAAACGATGTTTCTCAGAGATTTTTCTTGGCTCATTTCCTTATCAACCTCTATATATTTATATATCCGTCCTCCACAATTGCCAGAAAGTTTACCTACGCAGAAGATCTAGCATTGTTGCACTCCTCTAAAAACTGAAAGAACCTTTGAGAGAACTTTAAGTAAAAACATGACTACACTTTTAGCGTATCATTAGACTTGGAAGCTGAAGCTTAGTCACACTAAGACGGTTACAGCAGCCGTTAATTTAAACAACGAAAAGACTAAACTTGAGCTAAATGTTTACGACAGCATCAGACTTTAATCACTTTTTCCAACTCTACTTATTTCGTGGTAAAACCAGACAGATTGCTTATGTTTCATTACCATCTTGAAGCATTGTACAAAAACTATATTAGCGCGTCACACTATTGAGGCGACTTGCAGGCTCAGGATGGGGTGCTGATGCTAAACCACTGCGCGCAGCTGCTTTATCTCTGGTCTACTCAACAGCTGAGTATGGAGCACAAGTCTGGTCTCGCAGCGCTCACACTCGCTTTATAGACAGTGTTCTGTGTGACACCTTGCGCATTGTCACTAGATGCCTGCGTTCCACTCCAACGAACCACCTATCAATACTTTCAGGCATCCAGCCAGTTGAGCCTTGCTTTCGCCAACTTCTATCATCCTAATAAATCTATACGATCCCCTTTTTTAGCACTAGCAGAATGCTGCTACTACTGTAATCTTATTCCAAATCACTCCGTATTAGTTCAAAGTTACTCTCTTTAATACCACCATACTCATTAACAATTATCATTTGATATTGTAAAAAAGGTTTGGAAATAGCACATTTAATATTAATTTAATCGGAAAAGAATGTGAATACTGAAAATGATGCTAGGTGCAAGCGTCTTTATGATAAATCCCGCCCACAAAAACTTCTATAGATCAGTTTATTTTTATTGGATCTCACTCGATGCAATAAACTGACGTATTCATTTTGTTTCTCTATACGTTACTATAACAGAGGTGACATCGAATTATATACAGCTATAAAAATATAATAGAAAAATTTGAGTTGGCAGTGGGCTGCATTAAAACATTAAGTGGGCCACAGGTTGGATATCCCTGTCATAAAAGAATATTCATTACAATTAAAAGCATCGTGATATAGCCGCTTTTTGAGATACCAAAATTTGTTATTAAAAATATGAAATGCACGACGTTTAAATGTTGATAAAAACAGTTTTATAATTTCTCGAGCACCTTATACGGTGTCCAGGCTTTTTGATTGCCATGCATAAAGATCAAGGTTGCGGAGTTGGAGGTTTTAAGAAGGAGTTGGAGTCGGACTCTTAAGAGTATAAAAATCGCTAGCAGATAAGACTGACACTAGCAGTGGAAAGCCACTTTATTTTTTCTGCAAAAAGTAGTGTAAGTAAGGTAAGAACTTTTTATTAGCAATAGGTCTACTAAAACTACATAAAACATTTGTAGTCATTTGTAGACTCTATGGCTCTATGGCTTTCAGTCAAAACATGAAAATTTCGCGACACACTTTAATCGCTTTCACGGCACACAGTTTGGGAAACCCTGTTCTAGAAGATGGAGTGGCATCCTAGAAATTCTAGAAATCGGAGTCAGATCTTAAATCTTTTGACTCCGTAACCCTGATAAAGATTGCCATAATTCTTTTCTACTGTGATTAATGCAAATTTAAAAAGAACCATAACGTTCAAATGACTAAAAAACGTACAAATTATCTATTTTTACTAAAAATCATGACATACGTATTTACAACACCTATAAGCTTTGTCAACATTGCTGCAATGTCTCGACCTGGATTTGACACACAGTAATCCGAGACCGAGACGAGACTTTGGGGTTACGAGACCGAGACTTCAAAAAACGTGTTTCGAGGTATTCACCTCTGTAATTTACTAAGTAACGATTCAATGACGAAAGCAAAACTTAGCAGCATTTAAATGATGTCTAATATAAAAACAAAGATCTAAAGGCAAAACCTATTTTTAAGGACACAACAAAGCTTTGAATAAGATGAGACTGAATGCTTCAGGACAATTTTTAGAAGAGACTGCAAGATTGTTGAAGCTTCATGTGTAGTGGCTCTTGAAATTGCAAAATAGAAAAAGCCCAACACCATTACAGAAACATTAATTAAACCTTATTCTAAATCGTTCTAAAAATGGTTGACAATGCTGGAAAAACATTCCGAAAAAGTTGGCATTAGTTTCACTTTCCAATAACACAACCTTAATATTAATCAAAGATTTATCGAATGACATCAAATTCCAGGTTGCAGATCAAATCAAAACTGCTTCTTTTGGTCTATTTAGAATTCCAATTGACGAATCAACAGACATTGTTTGGAGCTCATTAATTATTCTACTGCACGGCAAGTATACCAAGAAAACTGTCTACTACAATTCTTGATTGTTGAACAGTCTTACCCAAAACAACAAAAAAGCTGTTAACATTCTTATACATTTTGTGTTGACCAATCTGTGCCAGTCAAGATTTTTTCACTGCTGTAAATTAAAAGTAATATAAAAATAAATTAGACGGTAAAAATGACTTGCCATGTGCACTCTCTCCGACTGCACCCTGTATTCGACTGCTTTCAAATAAGCAAGGACAAGTATTGCATAAGAAATTTGTTGTCTTTCTTTATTTTGCTAGTGATTCAAGTAGTATGTATTACGGTTGGGGGGAATGAAAAAATTCAGAATAACCAAGGGAAGGCATGCAACAAAAAAGGTTGAGAGCCACTGCTCTAAAGCCTAAACGTAAAATGTGATTTGAAGTGGTTGGGTTAAACGTCGCAAACCAAAATAATTCATTAAAATCCAATTAATTTTTATTAACTTGCCTTTTGTTCTCACATTTCATCATTATAATAATTAAGCGAAATAATTAAAGCAATTTGATGAAAAATAGCGTTGAAAATTAAAAAAAACATTTTCAAAAAGTTACAGCAAAAAATAGAAATAATAACTGCTGGACAAACCTAATCAAAAATTAAAGTTGACAACAAATTATAAAAGTAAGGAAGAAAACTTTTGCAACATTTTATGACTTTTCTTTTTTCGTTTTGTGGATATGGACGGGAGCTGGATGGTCTACTAAATGCCCGGATATGTTTCCATCAGCCAGGTCACCAGGTTTTTGTTGACGTTTAAGAAAGCACGGGCTCCATTTTGATAGTGATAAATGAGGCAAAATGTTATTACGTGCTCTGCTGTCTGCTCCTTTGCGCCACACTCACAGGCCACCGTAAAAGCCATACTTCATTTGTGAGTTTCTGAGCGAAATAGACCAATGTCGGTTTGGAAAATCGATCCGCCCATCGTGCTACACTGATGCCTGATTGGGCAAGGTTGTTCAGCAGTTCCAATGCAGCAGGCACAAATGGGTGTCTTGATTTAGGTTTTCCGCAGCTTTCACGAAATGGAGACAAGAGCCTTTCACATAAGAGGTGTTCTGGCTCCTGAGCGCGGCAATTTGAATGTTTTATTTTTAGTGATTTTTATTGATGATGGTTTTAATCTTAAATCGGCTTTATTACTTTATATGATTTAATTCTTAATGAAATTGATTTGAAAAAATTTGCTGTGGTGGCTTTCGTAAGATACACGAATTCTTTTGTTTTGATTCAGATAGAGAGCTTTCTTAACTTTAATTTCAACTGTAGGTCGATAATTTTTTTTTTTTTTTTTCATTTAAAATCAAGGAATCTGCTGTGCATAATGTGTCAAGAAACAGCATTTAGGCCTATTTTATTTTATTATTTATTTCATCTGTATATTTTTTCTTCAAAGACAAGAAAACTTCGAAGGTATCATACTTTAGGCAACCGCCAAGCGATTGCTTCAATTTAACTTTGAAGACGCCAAGATATTGTTGTCCGGTTAAAAGTTTTTTATTTATTTTTCAATTCTTATTTAAAAATATGACTGAAATTTAGAACTGCTTGTCAAAACAGTCAAAAGGTCGAAAGTGCCCAAAATTGTCTTTTTCAAGACGCAACAAAATAACGAGTGTAGGTTTTGAACCGAAGCTGTGTCGATTGCTTGAGTTATTAATACGGGTCTTCTGTACTCGATCACGCTCTCGGCATTTGTGATAAAAGAATGAAATGCTGCTATTTGTCCTTTATAGCAATTGCGGCCCACGAAAAACTCGATGAAAAATTTTGGTCCACAATACGTAAAAAGTTGGGCAGCCCTATTCTAAATGTTTGTTAAATAAACTAAAAAATGTTAAACCCGCTCTGGCTGCTGTTCATTATGGTTGCATTACAAATCAGTAAGTTTTAGTCCAGCCATCTAGCAGGGTTGCAATGCCCAAAAAGCTTTGTTTTTGTTTGTCTGATATTAGGTTTTCACCACCAAATCATGAAATGATAGCTTATTTTGATGATTTGGATTTTAGTTGACTCTATAAAATAATTTAAATTTTACAATATTTTAGCAAAGTAATGAATTTCTTGCTTTTACTAAGCTAGACTTTGCTTGTAGTCAGACATGGTAGTTATTTAAAAAATTTTTCTGAACATCTTCTACATCGTAGCTCGCGATAGTTTCGCTTTTTAAATTTGTTTAAATTTAATGTTACATAGCTTAAGTTAAAACCAAAACTAAGTTGACAATGCAACTATTTTATAACTGTATTTTATGGTACGCATATTTTGTTACATTATTTTACAAATATTAATCATTTATGTGTATGCCAACATTTTTTGTAGAAATGAATAAAATAACTACAATTCTTGTTTTAAATGATCTTGTATTTTGTTTGGTTCTTGCGCTTATGTGTATCTTGTAACTTTTTGTATCTCCAATCCTATTGCAGTGAAATTGCACGACATAATTCTATTTGAATAAGGTTTCTAATTCTATTTGAATAAGCATTTTTTAAACATTTGAATAAGTTTGAAGCTAGGATTTGATTCTATTTGAATAAGAAAAAAAAATGTCCAGGAAAGGCAAAGGAAGTTCGAATACTGAGCAATTCGGTGAAGATGAAAAAAGAAAAATTTCAGAAATCCACGACATTGTTATTGGTTTAAAAGATAAAATAAAAACTTTAAAAAAGGAATTATTAGAAACTAAACAGGAATTAAAAGAAATCAAAGCTGAAAATAAAAAAATAAAGCAATCACTAAACATAAATATATACAAACAAGATGAACTTGAACAATATGGGCGCCGCGAAAATTTTCGCATTTATGGAGTACCGGAAACAACCAGTGGCCGAGACGATGGGGAAAATGTAATATTTAAAATTGCTGAAACACTGAAAATCAATTTAGAACAATATGACATTCAAAGAGCACATCGTCTTGGCAAACCAAGAAATAAACCTAGACCTATTATTGTAAGATTCTTGTCTTATAAAAAAAGGTGTGAATTTCTCTATGCAAAATCAAAATTAAAAGAGGCTGATATATTAAATGATATCTTCATCACGGAAGATTTGACTCCCCTTCGCATAAAATTATTTCATTATCTAAAAAATGAGTGCTGCAACCAATTTGTTATGATTCATACATATAATGGAAAGATTCGGATGAAAAAAGCAGCCCAACAAACAGATGTGGAATCTAATTCTCACAACCAAGATAAAGGAATTGGTAATTGGCTAACTGTTATTTCACCAGATGATTTGTTTAAACTTAATATAGATATAGATTTTAAAAAACTTAATTACAATCTATTGAATTTTAATATAGGCCTATAGAAACTGCTTTGTTATGTAATTAATGTTGCTATTTACTGCACACAAAATGACTTCACATCCTTTTTTTTGTAGCAATTTAAAAAACAATAGTCACACAATTACTAGCTACAACATGCTTGATGATCCTTCTATGCCATACTTTTGCCCTTGCAACTATGACAAAATTTTTCCTTTTCATTCCTTATCAAATGATGACTTTATAAAATTGTGGCCATCAAAAATTAAAACTGTTAATATCAATAAAATCCATTATGATTTAACCCAATATTGCACATTAAAAACAATTGCTAAAATTTCTCAAAGCCCAAAAGATTTTATTATACTTCAAATTAATACCCGCAGTTTAATAAAAAACTTTGGCAAAATAGAAGAGCTTTTAATCACCTCAAAAATAACCCCTGATATAATAGCAATATGTGAAACCAAATTAAAAAATAATTTATCATTTCCTTATTCTTTAAATAACTATAATTTTATTCATGCTAACTCCCCAACTAATGCTGGAGGTGTGGGAATGTTTATAAAATCTTCATATTTATTCAATAAAACTAATAAGTTTAATTTAAATGTAAATGCATGTGAAGATATATGGATCGAAATTACTTTACCAAATAATAAAAAGGTTATCATTGGAACAATATACAGACATCCAAATCACAAAATCAACTCATTTCTCAATGAACTAGAAAAAACTATGGATAAATTGAATAGAAATGAATGCACTTATTACATTTGTGGTGATATTAACATAGATTTGAAGAAAAATAGTTCTGAGATATTAAACTACAAGAATACTCTTTATAGCTATGGATGTAAACAATACGTATCGAATAATACCCATATAGTAAAAGACACACCTACATCACTGCTAGACCATTTTTATTCAAATTATGAGGAAAGTACAATAACTTCTCACATTTTCCTAAGTGATATATCTGACCACTTACCTATCATTACAATAGTAAAAAACTTCAGGCCTCCTACTAATATTTATTTTATTTTTTATTTTTTTATTTTAATCTCTATATTTATCCTCCTGACTCGCAGGAAAGCGACGGAGGCGCTATACATAGGGTAAGCAATTACCCCGACCTGCTTCCGGAGATGCCAAGATATTGCTGTCCGCTAGTAATTTAGTAGAGATATTACTGCAATTTAGTACTGCTTGTCAAGACCACCAAGCAGGGGAAAGTGCCGTAAAGTGTCTTTCCCAAGGACACAACAGAATGGCGTAAGTGGGTTTTGAACCTAGACCATGCTGATCATCAGTCCGGTGCTTTAACCACTCGACCACGCTGCCGACATTTCAACTGAATATAGACGTTGCACAAAACATTTTGATGCTGAAAAATTTTTAGTCGACTTAAGTAAAAACACTTATCTTTTTAATACTTTTGAGTTAAACAAAGTCGATTGTTTTGAAAACTTTAACAAAATGTTTAATTCAGTATTAAATAAACATGCCCCACTGCAAAAACTGTCTCGTAGACAAAAAAAATTAAATGGCAAACCATGGTTATCAAAAGGCATTTTAATATCAATAAAAACTAAACATAAATTACTTCAAAACATGATAAAGACTAAGATGGAAAAACACAAAAAACAATATAAAAATATAGAAATAAACTTACACATATTATAGAACAGGCCAAAAAAAAACATTTTACTAACCAAGTTGAACAATCACAACATAATAGTAGACTTTTATGAAAGACTGTAAATGATATAATAAAACTGAAAAAAACTAAATCATCACACCATATTAGATTAAAAGATGAAAACAAAAATTTAATTGAAAATCCTGTTCATGTCAGCAACATATTTAACAAATATTTTTCATCAATTGGAACAAATATGGCAAACAAAATAAACCCAACAAAAAACATTAAAACTACACCCACTTCACTAATTTGCACAACAATAAATTCTTTCTTCTTGCAACCAATTAGTGTAGAAGAAGTACTTCACGAATTAAGAAATTTAGATCCATCAAAGAGTACACGATCTGACAACCCCCCCGTAAAATACATAAAATTGGCTGCTGGTGTAATTGCACCAACTTTAACTAACTTATTCAATCATTGCATTACAACCTCTACTTTTCCCAAATCACTTAAAATATCAGAAATTATACCTTTATTTAAACAAGGAGACATATACAGTTGTAATAATTATAGACCAATATCTCTAATTTCAATATTTTCAAAAATTTTTGAAAAATGCATATACAAACAACTAGTTTCTTATTTCAATAAAAATAATGTGTTTTATAAATCTCAGTTTGGTTTTAGGGAAAACTACTCAACAGAACTTGCTGTAGCACAGGTATGCAATGAAATAATTGAAAATTTAGAAAATAATGATATTACTTGTTCCATTTTTCTAGACTTGGCCAAAGCATTTAATACTGTTGATCACAAAATACTATTGGATAAATTACACAAATATGGCATTCGTGGTGAACCTCATAAACTACGTACTTGCAAATTATTTAAATAACAGACAACAGTGCACTATTATTAATAAAATAAAGTCAGACCAATGTGAAAATAATTCTGGAGTACCCCAAGGTTCAACCCTAGGGCCTCTTTTATTCCTTATTTATATCAATGATTTGCCAAATGCATCAAACCTGAAAGTGATCCTATTTGCTGATGATGCAATTCTAACATGCATTGATAAAAATCCAAACACATTACAACATAAAACTAATGCAGAACTAAAAAAAATTGAAGATTGGATGAAAACAAATAAATTGACAATAAATTACAAAAAAACAAATTACATGATAATTACAAAACGAAAAATAAAACAAATCCTTGTTTAAAATCAAAATTGGTCAAAATGAAATTATCCAAAAAGATAGTGTTAAATACTTGGGCATAATAATTGATAACAAAATGAATTGGACACAGCATATCAACTATCTAAATGCCAAACTTTGTAAAGGTTCATGGGTGATCTCGAAGCTAAAGAAATATGTTAATATTAATACATTAAAAATCATTTATTATAGTTTGATATATTCCCATCTAAAATACTGTGTAACTAGATGGGGAAAAGCTGCTAAAACTATTATTCAACCTATTATAAATACACAAAAACGCGTTATTAGGATAATAACAGGGAGTAATTGCCAAACTAATTCAAGTCCCCTATTTACACAACTACAAATACTAAAACTATGTGACATATACAAATTACAGATGGCCATCACAATTCATAACCTTAAAAACAATATATGGCAAATTAACAACACAAATTATCAACTCTTAAATTTAAACACAATACATAAATATAACACTAGAATCTCGAAAAATTCCAATTACTATGTTCATTCGATTCGGACAAATTTAGGAAAATCTTCAATCATGTTTGCAGGGCCACAAGTGTGGCAAGATGTTCCAAATGCAATTAAGAACTATCCAAAACATACATTTAAAAAAGCATATACAAAATTTTTACTTCAATCTTATAAATAAAAAAAAGAGTAAGAAAAAAGGATACAAGCATGTTTGGATTCAGTTATACTTGACTATTGCTTTTAAAAATAAAAATAAAAAAATTTAACTGTTAGTTGTTAATTATGTGTTGTTGACCGTACATACTTGTTGATTCTGTTGTTTTTTCTGTGTAGTTCTTTTTGTCCTGTTTTTTTGTTTTTTTTTTGTTTTTGTTTTTTAATTTTTGTTTTGCATACTCATTGTTAATTTTTTTATTTTTTTATTTTTTTATCTGCAAATTCTTGTTCATCTGAACTTAATAATCTTTCAGTGAAATCTTAAATCGTTTCTAGTAATAACTCTTTTCTTTTTAACTTTTTTATGGGGTGGCAGCTGACTTAGATGACCTGATGGTCTTTCGCTGTCTCCTCTTCAAGTGACTGGATGCTTAATTACTAAGCTATTTCTTGAAAAAGTGCTCTACATATAGATTTATTTGTATTTCATTTTTAATTTTTGAGTGATGTACCAGTATTACTTGATAAATAATAAACTGAACTGAACTGAACATAATGACTTTCAGTTAATTTTTGTTAATATGTTGAGACAATTGTTTAAACACACGCGTCATCACCCCAATATTTTGCTGGTGGTAACAAAATTACAAAATTGTAAAAGTTACTCACGTTTGATAATTCCAATCTGGATCCTCGCATTTGCAGTTAAACTCTCCAGAGCAAGTAACATAGTGGCACTGACCTACAAAAAGAATTTCAAACCATTTCCCAAGTAAAATTAAATTTTTAAATCACGAAATATATGTTCAACAAAAAGTAAGTGATAAAAAATTGTAATAAAAGTAGCAAAATATTAAAACATATGTAAATGTCATGTAATTAATAAGATAATCGGAAAATTCTGAAAATAAAAAGAAAATAAAAACAGCAAAGTCATGAGCACGCGGTGTACGCGATGCGAGTCGCGAGCACGCGGCGCACACAAGAGTCATCCGGCCATTCCGACCGCATAGTGTCCATGCTCCTCCCTCTGAAAAACAAGCAGTATGCAACGTTTTTTAGTGTATGTGCTCCTACTCTTCAAGCTGAGCCAGTAGAAAAAGATAATTTTTACTCAGAACTCTACAGCCTTCCCCAAGGCACCCCTGCCGACGACAAACTGTTAATTCGTGGCAACTTCAATGCTAGAGTAGGCCAAACACCATCTTTTAACAAAAGGACAGTCTGGAGACAACCTGGATGCATCCTCGGTCTAAACACTGGCACCTAATTGACTATGTCCTAGCGCGCCAAAGAGACCTCAAAGATATCCTGCATATCAGAGTGATGCCCAGTGCAGAATGTCATATTGACTATCGCCTAGTGCGCTGCAAACTCAAGTTGCACTTCAAACCTAAGCCAAGGAAGGCAGTGGCCCCCAAGAAAAAGTTCAAGCTTAGAAAGCTACAATCACCTGAAGTGAAAGCTTACTTTCAGGCAGACTTATAGGCCAAGATTGAAAACAACAGGTCCCCAGAAAATTCCTCTTCCAAAACACTCTGGGACAAGCGCCATCCTGCAGACATCTGAAGAAGTCCTTGTGGTTTGACGAAAACAACGAAGAGATTCAGAAATTGCTGGCGGAGAAGAGATCAGCCCACCAGGCCCACTTGACCCACCTGCCCTGTCCTGTGAAGAAGGCTGCTTTTTGCTACATCTGCAGCAACCTCCAGCTCAAGCTTCGAGTGATGCAAAACGAATGGTGGACCAACCTCGCAGTTAGAAATCAGCAGTACGCAAATGCTGGTGATTTCCAAGGCTTTTATGAAGCTCTCAAGGTATTGTATGGCCCGACACACCATACACGGAGTCCTTTTCGCTGTGCGGGTGGACGGGCACTCCACAAAGACAAAGCATCTATCTTGAGCCGTTGGTCTGAGCACTTCCAGGAGCTCTTCAGCGCTGATCGAGTTTTTCAGGACTCAGTGCTCCTCCGCATCCCCCAGCTACCATTCAAAGTGGAACTGGACAAACTGCCCTCTATGCAAGAACTTATTAAAGCGATAGAGCAGATAAAGAGTGGCAAGGTAGTAGGAGTTGACGGAATTCCACCGGATTTTTGGAAAAGTGGAGGCCCAGCGTTGCACAGCAAGCTCCACGAACTTCTTGTCTGTTGTTGGGAGCAGGAAAAACTACCAAGAGACCTTCGCGATGCAGTGATTATTACTTTATACAAGAACAAAATGGAAAAGTCCGAATGTTCTAACTACAGGGGGATCACTCTGCTCTCCATCGCAGGAAAAATCTTTGCTCGAGTGCTCCTGAACAGGCTAGTACCTATCATTGCAGAAAACCACCTCCCAGAAACCCAGTGTGGCTTTAGAGCAAAACCACAGACATGGTTTTCGTCCTCAGGCAACTCCAAGAGAAGTGTCGAGAGCAGAACAAAGGATTGTATGTAAAGTTTGTTGATCTAACCAAGACGTTTGACACGGTAAGCAGGAAGGGTCTTTGGCTAATCATGGAATGCCTCGGCTGTCCCCCAAAGTTCCTCAGTATGGTCATCCAGCACGGCCAATTTAAGTTAAATAGCGACCTTTCTGAACCCTTTCCAATTGTCAACGGCGTGAAACAGGCGTGAAAAGAGGTCCTGGCACCGACTATGTTCAGCATCTTCTTCAGTATGATGCTCAAACAGGCCATGGAAGGCTTTGATGGTGACAATGCTGTCTACATCCGCTATCGCCTCGACGGCAGTCTGTTCAACCTCAGGAGACTGCAGCCCCACACAAAAACTCTTGAGCAGCTGTTTCGAGACTTTCTCTTTGCCGACGACGCTGTCCTTGTTGCCCACACCAAAAGTGCCTTGCAGCGCCTGACATCCTGATTCGCAGAAGCTGTCCAACTCTTCGGACTGGAGGTCAGCTTGAAAAAGACGGAAGTCCTCTACCAGCATGCACCCCGAGAAGAGTACTGCCTTCCTCACATCACCATTGGCCAAACTGTGTTGAAGACCGTTCACCAGTTCACCTTCCTGGGGTGTACAATCACACCAGACGCCAAGATCGACAAGGAAATGGACAACAGACTGGCCAAGTCAAACAGCGCTTTCGGCATACTGTCCAACAGAGTATGGAAAAACAAGCATCCGAAGAAGGTCACCAAGATCAGCGTGTACAGAGCCGTTGTACTCACCACCCTACTGTACGGCTGTGAGTCGTGGGTAACGTACCGTCACCACCTGCGACTCCTGGAGCGTTTCCACCAGCGTTGTCTCCGTATTATTCTCAAGATTCACTGGAGCGACTACGTCTCAAATGTTGAGGTCCTTGAACAGGCAGAGATCACCAGCATCGAGGCCATACTGCTGAAGTCACAGTTACGTTGGACAGGGCACGTCTCCAGAATGGACAATCATCGACTACCCAAGATAGCCCTGTGTGGCGAACTTTCTACTGGCCACCGTAACAGAGGGGCACCAAAGAAGCGATACAAGGACTCTCTGAAGAAGTCCCTTGGTGCCTGCCACATTAACCATAGTCAGTGGTCTACTCTGGCTGCTGACCGCGTCACCTGGCGCCACATTATCCACCAGGCTGTCTCCTTCTTCGAGGATTCCCGTAAAAACAACCTGAAAGAGAAACGCCGCAGAAGGAAAAACATCGAAGCCTCAACAACAACCGTACCCGGTGTGACCTTTGACTGCAGCCGCTGTGGCCGCACTTGCCTATCTCGCATTGGCCTTGTCAGCCATGAGCGTGCCTGCAGTCGACGTGGACAACCCGCATCATGAAATCTTCTTTCGCGAAGCCAAGCCACGATTCATAAAATTAATGAGAACATTAGCGTTTCAAACAGCGAAACGTGTCACGAGTACGCGGTGTCGATCTCCTCAACATTGTGTCGGAGTAAAACAGTCACTTACACGTCACAATTAGGATAATAATCACGACAAAAGTGGTTCCCAAACGTGGCTACTTGATGGGCCGAATTTATGTGTTGTGGTTCTTTAAAGAGTTAGTTAGCTTTTACTCGATTTGCTTAATTCTCAACATAACAATATTAAATTCACAGTATAGCTCGCTTCTGATAGCATACCATTTCTTGATGTTAAAATTAGACTCAATGAAACAGGGATTGATATTTGGGTATACAGAAAACCTACAAACACCAATTTAATTTTGAATTTTAACACGCTGTATCCCACTAAATGGAAGTCTGAATTAATTCTATGTTTTTTAAATCAAGCCAAGCGTATTTGTTCCACCGATTTTTTGTTTGATAAAGAAGTTAGTAAGTTAAAAAAGATGTTTTTGAATAATGGTTATCCTTCGTCGTTTTTTGATAAAATTCTTGCGAGCTTTCAATCTTCCAACAAAATTTCTCAAAACATTAGCTTCGAAAATTGTTTTTGTATACCGTATTTGGTAAGGAATTATATTACTTTGCAAATCGTCTTTCTGCATTAATAAAAAACAAGTACAATTTAAAAATATCTCCCATCTATAAAACTTTTAAAGTAGTCAATTATTTTCAGTTAAAATTCAAAACTCCTATGGCTCTTTGCTCGAATGTTGTCTATAAATTCTCGCGTTCGTGCGATACGAACAAGACATACATCGGTATGTCTTCCAGACATTTGATCACTAGAGTCCGGGAGCATCTGAATTTCAAAAGTCTACAAGACAGTGCAATTAAAGATCATATTTTATCGTGTGGAAAATGTTTTAATAATCGCTTTAATGAAAACAATTTTATAACAATACGTAAATACAAATCAGAATTTGGTTCCAATTTGGTTCCATGTGTTGTTCTTGCAAGAGCGGGAAAGACTTTGGCGGTTGGCCGAGGCACGAGGAACTACTAGATCCATCACCAATCCTCGTGCCTCGGCCAACCGCCAAAGTCTTTCCCGCTCTTGCAAGAACAACACACGCCCACGACAATTTCACGAATCTGCCATTGGTCAACATCTTCTTGACAACGCCCAATGCGCCCTTCATTACAGCAACGAAAAATTTTCTATTCTCGCTCGAGGTCGCTCTTCCTTTCACCTTTCTGCTCTTGAAGCGACTTTCATTAAATCTCTCAATCCCCTTCTGTGTAAGCAAAAAGAATTCGTCTACTCTTTGAAAATTTCTTAATCTTTTCTCTCATTGGCTGACTTCTTTCAGCCAATGAGAACTCTACTTTCTTCCTATATAACTTAGTTCGGTTTCAATTCTGCTTCATTCTGACGATTTCCCCTGAAGAGTGTCAGATGAAAAGCTTAGGGAAGAAAAATCTTTTACTTCACGCAATCTTCAAATTCTGTACCACCAAATGTTTACACGAACGTTGTCTTGTAGAACAAAAAGGCATTTTTACCTCAAGCAAATTACATTTCTTTCAGACTTGAATAATCAAAAACAAAAGAAAAAAAATACACTTGTTAAGGTTATTTTTTGAAATAATTTTATTCCGTTACATCAGCTCGCGAAAGCTTGTGCTAATAAAAAACAAAGTCTAGTAAAATGCATTTTTTAAAATATTTTTGATTGCTTTTATTAGCTGACAAGGCTTTTCCATGTTTATGCATTCGATTACAGACTTTTACAAAAACAATCACAACGCCGCAAAATAATAAACTTAATCATCGACTAACATACACAAAAACAACGTTGATTTCTTCTTCTTCTTCTTTCGGACTTTCCCTTTTATCAGGGGTGCCAAAGCGTATGCTGTTTTTAATATCTTTCTCATTCGCACCAAATTCTTCATGTTCTTCTTCATTACATCTAGAAATCTTCTCTTTGGCCTCCCTGTTTTCCTCTTTCCGGATAACTCCATTTCCATCACCCTTCTTCCTACATACTCCTAATCTCTCCTCATGACATGTCCATACCACCTCTTCCTGCCCTCCCTCACCTTCATTCTTAACTGTTCTATCTTAACTGTTGACTGTAACCAGTTATTCAGGCAAAACCAAACGTGAGACTCCACGCTTTTCATTTTCTCTAATAAAAACAATTTCTTCAATTTGAATAAGGTTTTGAATAAGGTGTTAAAAAGTTGATTTAAGTAAACATAATTTGATAAATATTCTTACTTCCAATATAACATAAAATGCCTTTATCAAAAGAAATTACCAATTTAATGAAGGAAATGGAAAATAACCTGAAGGATACTATAAATGAATCATTGAAGAAACAAGAAAAATTATTTACTAACAAATTAGACCAAATTTCAAGTAACTTAAAACTTCAAGCAGAAAAAATCGAAAGCATTATTGAAAGCCAGAACCTTCTTAATGCAGAATTTGAAATATTTAAAAAAGATGTGTCAGAACTAAAAAAATTAAAAATTCCCAATAAAATTGAGTCTTTGGAAAAAAGAATAGAAATTCTAAGAAATAATCTAAATGAGCAAGAAAAATGCCGAGATGATTTAGAACAAGTTCAAAGAAGAGATAATTTAGAGTTCCACGGAATTCCTCAAATTCAAAATGAAAATACTAACTTTATCATAAAAAGCATGGCCAAAAAATTAAATATTGATTTAAAGGATGAAGATATTTCAACTTCTCATCGCTTGCCAAGTACTTCCAATAACCATCCAATTATAGTTGCTAGATTCACCAGCAGAGACATCAGGAATAATATATACCAAAAAAGAAAAAATTTAATAGGTGTAAGAAATTTTGAAATTGCTGGAATGGAGAAACTTTACATAAATGAAAACTTGACTCCAAGAAGAAGAAAACTATTTTCAATGGCTCATAAAAAGAAAACAGAATTAAAATATAGTTTTCTTTGGACAAAAAATGGCAATATCTTTATGAGAAAAAACAATGCAAGTGAAAAGATTAAAATCTCCTGTGAAGATGACATTGATAAACTTAACTAAAGCAACTGAATCTTGTTATATGTTTTGCTTTTATCGCATGTAAGTTTTTCTTTTTTATTTCTTAATGTTTAACTTGTTTAATTTAGATATATGCTTAATTGTTTAATTTAGATGTGAATTATTTAAAAATGTTTAATTTAAATGAAACTATTTGTAAACCTAATGTAAGTGTAACTGATTTTGCAAACTTATTAACTCAAAATTATGATAACCATGATAAATTTCTTCTCCATCTTAATGTCAGAAGTCTTAATAAAAATATAAATAAAATAGATGAATTACTAGCAACTTTACCTTACTCTCCACATGTCATCATAATTAGTGAAACAAAACTAAAGAAGAAAAATTATAACACTACTTTCATAAAAAATTATTATTTTCACTCAATTGATTCAACTACAAATAGTGGTGGCATTGGCATATATTTACATAATTCTCTAAATTACAAAATTTGACCTGATCTGAGACTAAATGAAAACTTGGTTGAAGACATCTGGGTGGAAATTAAATCCGACAATGACAATAAATCTTATATCGTGAGAGGAATATATTTTCATCCCCATTCATCAATAACAACTTTTCAACTTAAATTGGAAGAAACAATTGATAAAATAAATTCAAAAAGGCTGAAGTATTTTATATTGGGAGATTTTAATATTAATTTACTAAGTGATAATTCTACAATTGTTAAATACAAAGAATTTCTTGAATCATTTGGTGTGATAAGTCTCATAAATTGCCCGACAAGGTTCATGAATAAGCAAACTCCATCTTTATTAGACCACATTTACTGCAATGATAACTCGAGTAATATCCTTTCTGGAACTGTTTCTTTTGACATAAGTGATCATAATCCTACTTTTGTCTTAGCACCAAAAAAACAAGTTAAGCCATTATCAAGAAAAATAAATCATCTTAAAATATTTAAAAGAAACTTTTCCATGTTCTCTGAATGTGACTTCTTGAAAACTTTGGAAGAAAATTTAAATAATAGCAATTTGGGCAAAAATAAGTTAGATCCTGAAGAAGATTTTTTACATTTTTTAAATACTTTTTTAAATTGTTTAGAGATCCATGCTCCAACCCAAAAACTTACACGAAAGGAAACCAAATTTTATTTTAAACCCTGGTTAACAAAAAGCATACAAGACAGTATAAAAAAAAAACAAATTATATCAATTATCTTCCCAACATACTCATTCTGAACCATATTACAAAAAATACAAACAATATAACAACATATTAACAAAAGTTAAACAGCAGTCAAAGCAAAACTATTTTCAACATCACTTGCAATTGAGCAAAAACAACGCCAAGGAAACATGGAAAACAATAAATCAAATAATACGTAAACCAACTCATCATACAACTTTTACAAAGATTAAATGCACAGATACAAATATTGATTTATATGATCCTAAATACATATCGTCATGCTTCAACAAATATTTCTCAAGTGTAGGTTCTAATTTGGCACATGCTCTTCCAAAAGCAAGTTTTTCAAATTCTACAAATTCCATACCTTCTATCTGCTCTTCTATGTATATTAAACCAGTGTACATTGAAGACATTATTAATGAAATAAATCAATTAGATACTAATAAATGTGATGATACTTATGACATTCCTGTAAAAATTATCAAACTAAGTAAAGTTATAATTGCTCCCATATTGTGTGACCTGATAAATAACTGTATCAATAAAGGTATATTTCCAAGTATTTTAAAAATAGCAAAAGTAATACCTATTTATAAAAGTGGTGAAAAAGACCTTGTCTCCAATTATAGACCAATTTCTATTTTACCTCATTTCTCCAAAATTTTTGAAAAAATTCTAAAAGAAAACATTGTGAACTTCTTGAATAAACATAATGTACTTTCTGAAAGTCAATTTGGTTTTCAACAAAAAAAAAGTACCAATGAAGCACTAATTGAATTGGAAAACTACCTTAAATATCAGCAAGCCAATAATCAAATAATATGTGGCATTTTTTTAGACCTAAAAAAAGCTTTTGATACTGTTGACCACAATATTTTGAAAAAAAAACTAAAAATTAAAGGTATTCGAGGTCTATCCTATGACTTGATCTCATCTTATTTGGCAAATAGATATCAATTTATTTGTGTAAACTCACAAAAATCTGATAAAAATATAATAAATTATGGTGTTCCTCAAGGCAGCATATTAGGTCCTATTCTATTTCTTTTATATATTAATGACTTACCTAAATCATCAAACTTAAAAACTCTTCTTTTTGCAGACGATACTGCACTTTTTGCTTCTAGCAATAATTATGTCTCATTAGAAAAAATTATCAATGTAGAAGTCAAAAAAATTGAAAATTGGTTACTTGAAAATAAACTTAGCCTAAATTTAAAAAAATCATACACTATAATATTTGGTGAAAAAAGGAAAAAAAATAAACCAATAAGCATTTTTATAAATAACACAAAAATTTCTAACCAAAATACTGTGAAATATTTAGGAGTTACTATCGACAAACACTTAAAATGGAAACCCCATATAGATGAATTAACAAGTAACGTTTCTAAATCTGTAAGTATACTTTATTACCTACAAAAATATCTGTCCATTGCCAATTTAAAACTAGTTTATCATGCTCTTGTTAAAAGCAAACTGCATTATGGAATACTTTTATGGGGAAATGCTTATAAAACAACCTTATCAAATCTTAATAAAATTCATAACAGAGCATTACGTTACATTACAAAATTACCATATAGAACAAATATAGATAAATTGTTTGCAAATGCTAATCTTCTAAAAATTAATGAACTGTACAAATTTACTGCATCTAAATATATGTTTAAATTATTATACAACAATGGCCCAAAAAATGATATGCAATTATTAAGTGATATTCATACTCATAATACCCGTCAATCAAAAAACAAAAATGTATTTGTTTCTAATTTATTATCCAGTAATTTATCAAAGAGTGTTACTGTAAGTTGCTCTAAAATATGGAACAATTTGCCGAATAATATAAAAGCTGAAAAAAGACCAAAATCTTTTAATAAGTTAGTTTATGACCATTTATTAAATCATTACAGAACTTAAATCAAATTTTACTTAGGCTACTTCTACTTTCATCTTTTTTAATTCTTTTTGTTTTTGTACTACTATACTTATATTTTCCTAGTATTTTAACATTGACACTTCTTTCCATAGTATCATAATACTTCACAATTTATTCTTTCAATCAATATTCTCACGTTCTATTTTTAGTTATTTTAAGTTATTTTTATCAATTTATTTTCAATTGGCTCATTTATTTGACCTTTCAACGACTAATTTACCTATGTGAACCCTTCTTACGACATAAAAAGGAAAAAAAAAAATTTGTGTGAACAAAACGTTTTGAACGAATTATGCATTTTTACTCGCCTTAATTCGAAATCATAATCTTATGGGGGTAGTGATTAAATGACGATTGTCTCTTCCTACCTCCCGCATCACGCTTTTGTATTGTTATTGTTTTGTTTTGCAATTGTATTCACTTGTTTTGTTGCTTTCTGTATCTTTTCATTGGCAGCATTTTTTGCAATGTTTGAGACAATTCTTTGTTTTTTTTTTTTCTTTTTAAAGAAAATTGTGAATTGTGATGCAAATAAAATAAATTTTCTCTCTCTCTCTCTTCAAGGTTTTCTGACCATAAGTTCGCTCTCTTCAGTCTTACTATATCTGATTTAACGGAAAAGACACGTTTTATCACCGCGGATTTTGGGATGCTGGTATAATACTTAAAAACACTTGAACCCAAGCTCGACGGTGTAAAACGGAAAAAATTCCAAACAAATTTGTGTTTTCCACGTTGGCTTGGTGATTATTCAAAGGTCTATACTCTTTTTTTCAAAGGTTTAAAAGATTATTTAAAGGTCTATAATTAGCTTTATTGACAAAAGGAAGATAATTGGCCATTTTGAAATAGAAAAAATAATTTAATAGTTTAAAGCAATATTGCTTGACATAGCGTGTATTTATGATTTTTCACAAAAAAAATACAAAAGTGTTCTGCAAAGGCATCGAGTTTAAAGTTTTGCGGGAAAGCAAAATCAATGACGTCACAATTAATCCATGAACTATAAACAAGTTTCATAAATTGAGGCGTTATAGTTGTTTACGAACATGGATATTGTACACAAATTTTTTTATATATTTTCTGGTCGGCGTTCACTTAAAAGATGTTCAATGACGGTTATGTCGGAATGATTTTAATTAATTTAAATTATTATACCACAAAATTTTTTTAACTTTCAGACCACAAATATTTGTCTTAACAATGTGTTACGACTATTAGCCTCGTTAGGGGAGCTGACAAGGATGCACGAATAAGTTCAATTACTTAAGAAGATTTAGCTTTGTGGCTTTATGTTACGGCACGTAAGTTGCAATGACAAATGTAAATGATAAACACCGTTTTCCAGCTCCTTAATATTATCTACAAACCTGCTGAGCTTTCCACCGATTTCATTTTTGCCATTTTCCAAATAAAGAAACTGATTAATTACTTTGCTTTTAAACTGTTCCGGGCGAATCTTTGTATTCAATTTGTTGAAAATAATTTTTAGCAAACATTTTTTGTCTACTTCAGCTGAAAATTACTTTTTTAAAGCACAAGCTGTCAAGTGCGTTATCCCCATGTACGTTTCGACCGATTTGGGTGCTGCCATTGTTCAAACAAAAAGCCTGCTAATTTATATTTCAAGAAGAGTAAAGATTCATTCATTTCACCTACATTAAAAAGCATTTAAAATCATTGAAAATCGTTGAATTATTATGACGATGATGCGTCCTAATTATCGGAATAATGTAATAATTAAATGATTTTTTGTTTTTTAATTAATCAAGAGCGACCTCTCGTGACAAAACGGTTTTTTTTGCAGCATTTGCAAACTGTGTTGTTGTTTTTATCATTTTGTGTAAATGTAATGTGATGACTTTAATATACTTACAAAAAAATTTTTATTGGTAGATTTGTATTTTAAGTTATTGCAAATCAAAATTAAATAAAATTATTTGTAAGCAAGCAATAGTTAAAAACTGTGTTTGTTTCACTCAAAACATAATTCTTTTGTAAATCTAAAGTAAAAACATTCTAAAGCAGTGTTTCTAAACTTTTTTAGCCATGCCCCACCAAATCATTTCTAAAATTTTGAAGTTCCCCATTTGGTGATACAAAGGTGTAAGAGCTCAAATTTTTGGGGTGGTAATACAGTTTGCCCTAAAAACTAGTGAAGACTAAAAAAATGTTATCACTTTCAAATTGCCTCTAATTTCTTCATTTTTACGCAAAAAGACTAGTGAAGACTTAAAAAAAGGTCATCACTTTAAAATTGCATCTAATTTTTTTAATTTTATAAAAACTTCAACGAAGGCTTCTGCTCAAAGCGTCCTTGTGTTTTTCCACCAAAATTGATTCATAGTGTCTTAAAAATACCCATGCCCCACCAAAATTTTGCCAGGCCCCACCGGAGGGATGCACGCCCCAAGTTGAGGACCACTGTCCTAAAGCTTATTTTTAGTATGCATAATCACTTCTACTTTTACAAAATTTCACGAATGTTTAGTGCAAGCTTTTACAATATTAACCAATTTAAAACAGAAAAGCAAGACATAATTGAAAACTTTTTGTCAATGCTTCAACTCGGTGTATTGTATACAATAAAGCACAAAACTGGATGTTTTTTCTATTTTTTTTTATTTATTTTCATTTTTACTCACAATCAACTTGAAATTAATCACAGTGCATGTAGAAATAAAGATTGTGAATAAGGAAGCAGCGACTAAACGAAGTACGTTATTACCTGTAGCTGTACCTTTGAACAAAGCGATGTGATATTAATAAGGAAAGCGAAAAGAAGATAATTAATACACATATCCGAGCCTAATCAGAGAATGTTGTGTAATCATGTTTTTTTAATCAAGCCGCTTAAAAGACGAGAAGCACCAAACTCGAGTTTCGCTCTTGTTAGAGCTCGTCAGTGATGTTTATCTCACTGCGGAATGTGAAATTCGATTTGCAGTAAGATAAGCATTACTGACGAGCTCTAACAAGAGCGAAACTCGAGTCTGGTGCTTCATGTCTTTTAAGCGGCTTGATTTAAGTAATTCTAAATCCTCATTATTCTCAACCCTAACCCTAACCCTAACCTAAATAATTATTTAAATCAGACATTACAGCGTTCTTGCTATTGATAGAAAAAGATGCAAGAAATTGGCTGATTTCACAAAGTTTCTTCTTTTCAACACCACTCACATTTTCAAGGCGAATGCATTCATAAGCGACAAGAGATCTCTTCATGGTTTCCACATACAAAAGAGGAGAAAACAAATTGATTTATTTATAATGTAATTTCATTCCATCAGCCAATACTTCTTTTTGCGTTCTTTCAAACATGACACAAACTGAACACTTGTTAGGGTAGGTTTTAGCAAGAAAATTTATGTAAACTTTTCGAATTAGTTTGCTGTTTTGATTTTCGAAGAGTAGCAGCATAGGTGGGCAGTACCGTGTACAAAAGTACCGCGGTACTTTTTTAGTACCTTTACCGGTACCGTCGGTACTTGGTACCGAGTACCGGTACCGCGGTACTTTTTTTATAAAGTACCGCGGTACTCCGTCTAATTTTAGGGTTATTAAAAGCTTTTTTTTGGAAGCATTGCGACATATTTTTGTTTTTCGTATCGATTGCAGCTTCAAAGTAGTTTCTTGATTTACAGTAGTATTATCACAAATTGACATTTGTTAAACTTAAGTGTTTACCAGTACTTTCCCCATCCATCCGGTAGTAGTTAATAGTTAATTTTAAGTAAGGTCAGGTTTAGGAACATTTTACGCACTTTATAGCCAGTAGCCCTTTTGCAACTTTTTATTTAGGCTAAGCTTACTCAGGCTAGTAGGGTAGTCTGGATAGACTAGCATTTTAGTTATGTCTCAAATAAAAACTAAAAAAGTAAATTAAAAATTCCAATTCACTACAATATTTTGGCATATCTGAAAGCAATTATCTGCTAGATCTTCTGGTTGCTTACGGACCTGTATATATAGCATTAAATAAGCAGGTACGGTATTGCTTAAAAGTTGCCCTTAGTATAACGTTTTTGTACGAGTCTCAAGAATAAATGGAGTTGAAATACTATAAAAATGAATAAAAATTTTAAATCTTGAAAACGAATGATGGGTTTGTGTATGAAGCTTATTTTGTCTTATATTTTTCCATCAATCTTAATTTTGTTATTAATGTGGATAGAAAAAGAAACAATTTTAAATTGGTTGAAAAAATATTATTTTAACTTATCGGTTTAAATATCAGGTTTTGTTTTGACTAAATTGAAGAAAGACCATTAATTGCTTATGCGCTTGAAGTTTTACATTATATAATTAATTGTATCATTTTTTATACGCCAGCGTCAGTCTATGTCATTCGATTCTGTGTTTTTCTTAAAACTTTATTCAAACTCCATTTTTTGGCCAATTTTAACAGAATAAAAAGAGGTTACTGAAACAAAATCAACCAATAAAATTCTAATTACCACAAAAAAATGACACAATCATTTTTCAGTGTTAATATTGAACTTAACGAAAAACGCACCAACAGAAGTTATTTGACTTGTTTTTATTCAAGAAGATGACACATCAAATGTAGCACAGTTAAAAGATCCCTGCTCCAGCTTTTTTCTTCTAATTTTGTTTGCAACAAGAACAGGCAGTGGAAAATATTTTACAACACTACGCACCGGTATTAAAATTTAGCATAAATGACTTGGCGTAAATAGCTATTTTATTTTTATATGTTACTTTCTGTACAGTACAATATCTAGATAGGCGTGCGTTCGTTTTTCCTCCTTGTAAGTTTATGTTTGAAATAATTTTGAATAGAATAGTTTACTTTTCTTTGTTGCACTGAGCGTTTGATGAAAATAACCAAAAGATCGAACTATATAGATTCATTTAAAAAGTGAAGTTTTAAGAAATATTTGTTGCAGTTTGCTTAAGGTGATCAAAAATTATCAAAGGACTTCCGCCCTACTTTTGAATTATGCTGGAAACTGTATCGAACATTTACGTAAACAAAGTCAAAAGACATTCGAATAGCATACATATTGTGTTACGGTTGAGTGCAATATCATTAATTGGTTGCATAGGCGTACCAGCCAAAAAAATATGGGGGGCAATGAAGTTTTGCCCAAATTTTGTGACGTTTGCCCAAATCATAATTTTCTAGCACATTACGGATAGAACAAAAAATTGTCTGAGATTCGCAAACCAAGAACAAATTTTGTCCTAAAATCATGGTAATCTCTAAAAAAAAAAGAAAAGTCTTCACTTAAATTCAGTCTCATATTTTTCAATTTTCGACCCAAAAACAAGGTGTTCTCTACAAAAAAAAGTCTTCACCGAAATTTAGTAACTATTTTTTGTAGTTTAATCATTGTCACTGTCCTAAAATTTTTGACTTTGCCCAAATATTTTCTTGTCACTGCCCGAAAAATTTCAATTTTGCCCAAATCTTAGAAACTTGGGTGAACATTTGTCCTCTCTGCCCCTTCCCCGGCAATTACGGCTATGATTGGTTGTACCGATGTTATGATACCGATATTCTAATGTCAAAATTCGTACTATAAATTAAATAATTCTAAAAGAAACAATGTCGGTGTCGTAAGTTGTGACCAAATCATTATTAAAATCCCAAATTACTCTCGGTAGAAATTCACTTTGATGATAGTGACTGTTTTGGAAAATGTTAGATTGTTTTATACTCTGACGCAGGAATCTTCAATCTTTTAACTATTATGATCCAACTTTTGTCGAAAAGTTTATTGCGAGTCGCAATCGGTGCAGAAATCAAAGTATCTTCTTTTTTGTTTTTACTTATTTTTAATCTGTTATTTTTGAATGAAACTCCTTGATAACAGGAATTCGGACTACAAATTTAGTTAAAGACCAAACAAAAAAGGTCACCAGTTTGATATATCTACGTGTTTTATTCTTATATAAAGCGAAAAATCTCTAGTGGGACAAAAATTAGCCTATTTATTCCGATTTTTCTGCGAGTCATTGGATTGATTCAAAGCATTACAATAGTTTGATTGATTATGTAATTACAAATTTTTTGGTAGGCTTCAACAATAGACTTTGCAGGTCTCAGGTTGGGCAGCCCTGCTCTGACAAAATGTATTAATAAATAATTCAATGTACTGTACGTTAAATTTAAAATCAAAAAATATACCTCAGAGCATTAGTCAAGTTCAACTATAAAATATTCTACCATATAAGCTAGACTAACCTACTAAAAAAGAAAAAAGCTTGCAAAAATCAAAAAAAATTTATTTCACCAAAGTAATCAATTCTAATTAAATTTTTTAAATTAGGCTTATTATAACATTTTGAAATAATTATAAAAAAGTACAATGTGACCCTTAAAATTTCAATTTTTTCTTAGAATGAATTGTATTTTTTTTTATTATATGAAAAGTTCATTTCCAAAATTGTTTAAAAAGTCTAATGAATTTTGAAAATATTCGTTGTTGCTAAGATCAAAGAATTTTAATAATGAAATCAGATTTTGCAGAAATAGAGTTTCTTCTTCTGTGAACTGCAGTAACCTCCCTAAGGGGATTCCAACTGTGAAAGAATTTTACTTTTAAACATACGATCAATCAAACTGCCGAAGTCGTTAACTTTCTGAAACCAATTTCTGCTTTTCGGCCAGTTTACGAAATTTGACTACCTTTCGAAAACTTGCTTTTTTAATCCGAAATAATATTTTATTACAACATTTAAGTATCTCTATCCAAAGAGTATGAAATTTGTTTTTATGCAACCTTAAATAACACTTTTGTTTTCAGCTGGGGATACAGCTGATTTCAGCTGCGGTCAACAACAAGCTGTAGTATCCTGACGAGTCCTAACAAGGACAAAACAGGTCTGTCGGCATTTGCTTGTTGATTGGTTTGACTATTCTTACTTAATGCTAGCAATGAAACTGCAGAGTTTAACTTGACTTTACTCGATTCGTGTTAGCTGACTCGATATTGTGGTCAGCATATCAAAACCACTGTCAGTATGCCCTTGCGGCTTAGCCGTGCTTGTCGTAGTTACGCTGGTAGTGCATTGTTTTCATTAAACTATATACGTTATAACATAACATACAAAAAAATTGTGCATGGTCACCACACCAGTTGTGCAAAAAAAAGAGTGATTATTGTGTTTAATGTGCATATAGTAATTATTGTGCAAAAAAGACATTGTAGCTTTGGAAAAAGTAGCATTTTTGCGTGCAATTATGTCAAATCTTTAGCGCTTTCGGCGCTAAATTTGGTATATCAGAAATTATAGGACTCAATCTTCGTGTAGTAAATATTTCCGGAAGGTATTGCATTTGCAAGGAACATTCTAGTTGTCTAATTATAAAAATGGAAATATTTTGCATAAAATCAAAAATCCACTAAACACCAGATTTCATATTCATACCAATGCAAAAAGGACTTGATGAAATTTTAATTTTGTTGCTTTGCAAGCAAAAGTATAAAAAATTATCATAACAGTTAACGGCCAGCGAAGGTTGAGTAATTTTACTAAATTACCAAAACCAGAGTTTCCCAAAATGAGGTCTGTGATGAGCGCACAAGGGGTCCGCGACGATATGACAAAATTTGTCGACAAATATACCTGGTAAAGTAATCCATACCATGAAATCCGAGACGGATTCAAAGTGAAGACCTTTTTTTTAGAGAACACTTTTTTTTAGAGAACACTTTTTTTAAAGAACACTTTTTTTTCGTCTATAAACGAGCGTCCTGGTTTGCCCCTACGGAAATATGGTATGACTGTTTATAAGCATTTATTTTTTAAAGGATTTTGTGTTATTTATTTTTGGGTTTGTTTTATCTTTTCTCGTTGGTTGGGCAGAAAATTGATGTGATATAAGATTGGGGTTCATGATAAAAAAAGATTTCCAAATAGAGGTTCGTGACCCGAAAAGTTTGAGAATAACTTTGACTAAACCACTGTAATAGGTTACATGGAAATTAGTACGATTTTTGACAACTTTTTTTAATATAAAAAACAAAGCAGAAGACAACGTATTCATTAGGCTTTTCATATATCCAAGGCATATTTTTGCAAAAAATCAAGTTAAAAACATATTCACTGCATGTTTTTTACATCCAAAGCATAATTGATTTTTGAAAGTGAGCAGTTGGATACGTACGATATTGTTTTTGCTTTGTTAAATACAATTTTTAAATATCAAATAAAATCCAATGTATGACAGAGTTTTAGTCATTAACATTAATTCGTATTATTCAAAAGTACCGATTACCGGTACCGAGTACCGGTGCCGCGGTACTTTTTTAGTACCGTACCGGTACCGCGGTACTTTTAAGAAGTACCATGCCCACCTATGAGTAGCAGACATGTTTGACAAGGTAGCAGTTTCAATAATGCTTCGCGTAACTGAAGATGATCGAAATATTGTTGCTCTTTCACTTCAACAAAAAAAAGAAATCATTCTCAATTCGCTGTTTGCTTGAGGTTTCTTTTTGTATTTTCGCTTGGCCTTGACTGCACAAAAACATTTTGAATCGACGGGATGTCTGTTGCGTTGTTCGAAGGAAGCAACTTCTTTAACTTTACCTTACCACTCGCAGACACAGGTGCGCTGTATTTTAGGAAAATGACTATTTCGACTCATGAATAATTATAGGGAATTTTTTTTTATATAACCTATTGCCCAATAGCAACTTAAAGTTTCTTTTTTGTCGATTAGTAGCTATTTCTTAAAACGTCTTGACAAGCCTAAACATGCCCAAAGATATCAAAAACTCGTAAAATGTTTTGAATGAACAAGGGCTTTTATTTTTGACTCAATGCATTTTCGATTTAGTTTGTTGAAACAACCAATTATTTCTTTAAAAACGGATACTCTGCGGTTTAAAATATCATTTTTTAGTAACTAAAACCTATGTTTTTGGAGTAATTAACATCTAAAAAACGACTTTGATTCCAGCATGTCTAAAAAACGACTCCCTTCCGACTCCTTCCTAAAACATGCGACTGATCGAGCAATTTTGACTTTACAACCCTGATTAAAATTCGATTTTGTTGTGAACAAACTGACAAAATGTAAAATTGTCCATAAGTTTTTGGTTGTCATTCTTAACCAAAACAGTGAATTAGAACTGAAAAACAAACGCAATAATTCAATAAATTCGAGAAGTGTGGTGACGCAAGTAACGAGTTTCAACTGCCACTGGGGTGCACCACATAGTATGTCTTGAGTGAAAACTATAAAAATTTACTTTTTTGTAGACCTTTGATATCTTGAGAAATAGTTTTATGATTATACAAAAAAATGGTAGACGACTATAGGTCGTTTTAAATGTGGTCAGCAGCAATGTTCCCTCTAAGAGCTTGCTTAGTGTGCGCGGAATGAAAGGATGTGTGAGCAGTGGTAAATATTACCCGAGGCAAGGAAGTTTTGGTTTTCTCTCCCAAAATCAAGGTGTTCTCTAAAAAAAAAAAAAAAATTTTCAGTTCGATTCCTTGATTCTTGATTTCCTATTTTCTTCCCGAATGCTTATTCAGCGAAAGTTTGTCTTGCCAATACTTACGCAGTGCGCGGCAAAACTAAAGTACTGCGCGGGGGTTCCCTCGTTATTATGCGGCCGCGCAGCCGCACAGCTTAGAGGGAAATATAGTCAGCAGCAAACTTTTCAAAGATTTGGCATAAACAATAAAGATTTTTCCTTCCGAAACCAACTATTTTATTAAAACAGTAAAATTCGCTATAAAATGTAGTTCAGATAATTTGTGCTTTTTTGTAAATTAAAATTTTTATCTAATATTTTACCTAAAAAAAATTTACTCATCAATCGTGATACAAGAGAGTTTTATGTGCTATATTTTTTGGTCTAAAAAGATGATAAAACAAGAGAATGATTTATTGAAATGTACGATGCAGTTGGAATCATACCTTTAAGTTAATACATCAGCACCTTTTAAAAATGAGAATCGTAATTTAGAATAACAAAGCACCAATTTTTTAAAACAAGCCTAAAGATTATTGATGCATATGCTGACAACAAAGTGGGTAGACAGCATGTATTTTTTCATGATACATAATACTGAGAAGTTTACCTGATATAAACTAGCACAGTGGTACTCAACTATTTGCGTTTTGCTAGGGTGCCGCAAGCTATTACACATTTGTCCAGTATTTCTCAACCTGTGTGCCGTAAGAGATTTCCAGGAGTGCGTGAACATTAGTGTGCCGCGAAAGGTGAAAACCTCAGGTTCAGGTCAAGAACTTCAGGTGAAAACCTTTTTTTTTTAGGAATCACATAATTTTTGGGGCGGAAATCAAGAATCCTAGCTCAAATGCGCCGCGAACTTCAGAAGATGCCAATTATGTGCCGTGCCGAAAACGACAGTATTTTTAAAAAACGACTGAATTTAGGAACGAAACTGGGTGAAGACTTTTTCTTTTAAAGACCATCTGATTTTTATCTCTAAAAAAAAATTCTTCACCCAGTTTCGTTCCTAAATCTGATTTTGGGCCCAGATGGTAGGTGCTTTCTTGCAGCCTGGGCCGTGAGTAAGTCTGTTCATTGGTGTTAAAGATGACAGACCGAAACCAAACCTATCAAATTGGAAGGGTATCCAACCATTCCGATGTTCAGTGTGGGTCTGCTAATCGGCAAACGTCCTTTTTAGGACGGAGCAATGCTAGGGTAAAACTTCCCTTTTCAGGGCACATTGCCAACAAGTTCCGAAGACCCACTATTTTTCAGCTGAACATCGAAGGCCTCACTGCAAGCAAGATAAACGTTCTTCATCACCTCGCTATGCAGTCTGAGGCACTCGTCATCCTACTACAGGAGACTCATTGCACTGATGCAGAGAAGTTGGTACTACCAAACTACCAACTAGCTGGGTCTTCTTTAAGCAGGAAGCATGGCCTTGTCACGTTTGTCCACGAGTGACTGAGATACACGCTTTTGGACCAATCTCCACCGACATCGGAGATCGAGTGGCTGGTGTGGACGTTGATGGTTATAAAATAGTCAACGTCTACAAGCCACTGCCAACGCGATTGCGAACCCTGGATCTCCCAGTGTTTCCTCACCCCTGTTTGTACGCTGGCGATTTTAACTGTTGTCATGCTGACTGGGGTTAGGACGATAACAGTCCGGACGGTGAGTGCTTGGCTGGCTGGGCAAGTATTAATTGTCTTGCCCTTCTATATAATGCCAAGGACGCTGCCAGTTTTTATTCCGGCCGTTGGAACACTGGCACCAATCCAGATCTAGCTTTTGCCAGCGTTGGTCCAAACAGTCACTTACCAGATAGACGTGTCCTTGACAAGTTCCTCAGGTCACAGCATCGACCTTCGCTTATTACACTACCAAGGTTTGCTATGGCAGTTCCAAGCATGGCTGTTAAGCGATGGAACTTTCGCAAGGCCAAATCGTGTCACTACATTGCTTTGACAAATAAATTCGCAAAGACTTTGTTGCCGCCTGATTCACTTGATGTGGATGCGGCTTACCAGGACTTCTATAACACCATTAAGAAAGCAGCCAAAAAGACTATCCCACGCGGGTATCGAAATAACTATATTCCGTGTTGTGATGCAGAGTGTGAATCTCTCTATAAAACCTTTCTCAGTCTCCTCAGGGAGACGACTCCAGCTTGGCTGCTACAGCTCTGCTTGCCAAGCATGACAGAAAGCGGAGGGATCGATGGTCCGAAGCAGTTCGGAGCATTGACTTCTCACACTCTAGTCGAAAAGTGTGGAGTATTTTGAACAAACAATTACTAGTAGGTCACGACACTCTCCTCGTCACTGTCGCGTTTCAGCCGTTACTATTGCATCTCAACTGTTTAGAAATGGGAAATACGAGGCTGTTGACCGCAAGTCATCTCAACTTGTCTCTCAAGAAGTGTCTGACCTTTGGAGGGCCACAACACCAGACGCAGTAAATATCTCTGACAATTTTTGACAGAGAGAATTTGCTGCTGCCCTTCAACATTTAAAACCAGGTAAAGCTACGGGTCCTGATTCCATCTTCCCCGAGATTATACTTCATGCCGGAGCTGCTTTGAAGTCCTGGTTACATGACTTCCTTTTTTCCTGTTTGCGCCGACTCAAAATTCCCAAGATCTGGAGAAGAGCGCTTGTGGTCGCGATCCCAAAACCAGGAAAGCCCGTGGGGGACCCAAAGAGTTATCGACCGATATCTCTGCTCTGTGTCCCCTACAAGATCCTCGAGAAGCTTATCTACGCCCGCGTTGAACCATTAATTGATCCACTGCTCCCTAAAGAGCAGGCTGGGTTCCGCTGCGGGAAGTCAACCATAGATCAAGTTGTTCTGTTAACCCAGAACATCGAGGATTCTTTTGAGGCTAAAAAGAAGGCCGGTGCCGTATTTATCGATCTGACAGCTGCTTATGACACTGTCTGGCACCGTGATCTTACCTGCAAGCTGCTGAGACTACTTCTGGATAAGCACATGGTCAAAATGATCATGGAGCTTGTCCGAAATCGAAGTTTTACCCTTACCACCGGTGACAGCAACCAAAGCAGGCTACGCCGTCTTAAAAACGGCGTTCCTCAGGGATCGGTCTTGGCTCCCCTCCTATTTAACATCTATACGTACGATCTTTCTTCCATGATTTCCAGAAAGTTTTCTTATGCTGATGATCTAGCATTGTTGCATTCTTCTGGAAACTGGAAGGACTTGGAGGGGACTTTAAGCCAAGACATGTCCACATTTTCAGCGTATCTCCAGACTTGGAGGTTGAAGCTCAGTCACACTAAAACGGTGACGGCAGCCTTTCACTTAAATAACCGAGAGGCCAAACGTGAGCTAAAGGTCTACAACAATGATAGACTTTTACCGTTCTGTCCAACCCCTACTTATCTTGGGGTAAAACTGGACAGATCGCTCACGTTTCGTCACCATTTAGTGGTATTGCGCAAAAAACTATCCACGCGCGTCGCACTGTTGAGGCGACTCTTGGGCTCGGGATGGGGTGCTGGTGCTAAAACACTACGCATAGCCACCTTGTCTCTAGTCTACTCAACAGCTGAGTACTGTGCGCCAGTCTGGTGTCGCAATGCTCACACTCGCCTCATCGACAATGTCTTGAACGACGCCTTGCGCATAGTTACTGGATGCCTGCGTCCCATTCCAACGGACTACCTACCTATACTCTCGGGCATCCAGCCAGCTGAGCTTCGCCGAATGGAAGCGATACTCTCCTTGGATTACCGTGATCTCTGGACCCCGATCATATCTTGTATGGTCTTTTAAGTGGGTCCTCAGATACTCGCCAAGTAAGACTAAGATCCAGACGCCCGTTTGTGCCAGGTGCGCGGAATCTTTTGGACAACCTTGCCAGTCTTGGGATCCGCACTTCTGAATGGACAAATCACAAATGGAAAATGGAGTACTGTGAAAATGCTTCCAGGCTCCGTGCTTTTGTGCCCGAGACCGGTGCCAAGCCTGTTGGGATGTGCCTACCCCGAGCAGCTTGGGTTAAGCTCAACTGCTTGCGGACTGGTGTTGGGCGATTCCATTCGTCCATGCACAGGTCTTTCGGTCTTTCACCGAATCGCGAGTGTGGCGCCTCTGAGCAAACCGCAAACCATGTACTAACAGCGTGCCCTATACATCGGGCACCACATGGAGCACGAGGTCTGACGGTTTTGGATGACGAAACTCGATGTTGGCTTAATAACACCACTGCCAGCATCTGATTCAGGCAGTGCAGCAGTCTGGGGTAGTAAAAGGATAAACCCTCGGCCCCAGTCCTGTTTGTGTCTGACCTGGAGTGGATACCCTTCAAGCGACGACGACGACGATCTGATTTTGGAAACTAAAATTAATAGAAATGCTCTAAAGGTGTCGCGATTTTTGATGAGTTTCAAAAATGTGCTGCAAACGGAAAAAAGGTTGAGAAACACTGAACTAGAGTTTGAAAATTGTTTGAGAAACTTATTGTTTTTGATATAAACACTGTTACCAGGGATATTACTTAGTTTAAAATTCATTTGTTCTTCTGGTAGAATCAGAGGCAAGTAAAACTTCAACAAATACAGAAGGCGTAATATATTTACGCTAAAGAAAAACTCAACACGACGTTTCGCCCGTTACATCGGGAGGACTTCATCAGGTAAAAGCAAAACACGTGCCGGTGCGCATTCTAACCCTAACCCTAACCCTAACCCTATTTGTCGAAGTTTTACTTGCCTCTGATTCTACCAGAAGAACAAAAGGATTTTAAACTTATTGTTTTGTCTGATTTTTGAGGTAAAAAGTTTATTTTTTCAGTCAATGCGGTTTCAACTCGAAAAAAATATACTCTTTTCATCAAAATTTGTAAGGATGACTGTTTTTACTATCAATAAACTAAAAGAAATTTGATGTCTTTAGATCACATGCTGAAAGTTGTTTCGGAACGTGTTGCCTGATTTGCTTAATGTTTTCAATCAAGATGATTTCGACTCGATAAAGTAATTTTCTATTAAAAAAATAAATGATACTAATTTTTATCATGAAATTAATTCAATAGGTCACAAGCTAGAAAAAGTTGTTGAAATAGCGATGTTGTTTTGCAAATTGACTGATTTTTTGTTATTTTTTGATCAAAAAGATTTCAATTTTAAGAAATCCTTGAAATATTTGTAATGCTGACTGCTTTTCTTTTGCAGTGAAACGCAAAATTAGATGTGAAATTGCGTGTTGAACTAACGCAATCTTAGACATAATTCAACTTTGCAAAAATAGGTTTTAAAATGATTAAAAAATTTTTTACAAAAAGTTTTTTTATTAAAAGTTTTAACCACTATTTTCTTGCTTTCAAAGTCACGAAAATGATAAAAGTTTAACCTTTGCTAGAGAGTAATTTGTTGACTTTTAACAAAAATTTATTTGAAAAAAGCCGCAATCAAACCGCTTTGAGGTTAGAAAAACTTGAAGAATTTGCGTCAATCATTCTACAACATAAAATATGCAAGTTTCTTTTGTATCAACAGGTCAGCCGGTTTAAAAAATTGTGACAGACCCAATAATTTTTATGAGACAAACCTAAATTGTCTCGGGTCGTGATTTTTCTGGCGGTATTTTTCAAAAATAATCTTGGAATAAAAAACGTCTTTACTTTGTTTGGCAAAGAGATAGTTTAAAAACAGGTTAACCAATTTTGAAAAAAACTGCATTATTTTCAAATGACTACTTTATTGTATCGCTTTTAAAAGAAAAATTGAGTGAAATGCAAGCAAAGAAATCTCAAATCGTTCAAAATAAGGTTTAAAAGTTTTTGCCCCTTTTTAACAACAACTTTTATGCTTTAAGCAATTCATACTCCCAAGCTTCGAAGTTTAAAAATTTACAACATTCTACAAAAACTTTAAATGACTTGGGTCAAAAGTCAAAAATTAAACTCATGTTGCTTTTCTACAAAAATCTGCAGCTGACGTTTTGTTGTTGCTAAGCAGATACGTACGTTAAAAAACATTGAAAATCTTGATTAAATCACGGTTTTGTAGAATTTTGCCCGCTGTTTGTGTTCGAATAATTTAAAATAATGTAAATATGTTGTCTAAAAGTTTCGAAATATGAAACGCTAAGTTGACAATTGCAGACTTTTCAAAAGTATTTGAAAGTATAAGCAATATAAAAATTTTAAATTTTCTTGCAAGCCCTATCCACAGTTGAAGTTTCAATTCAAAAACGCCTTCACGGTTTCTGTTTTGGGTATTTTACAGCTTATGCTTTCAGACTAAAAGCTGCAGAATGCCAGACTTTGATTGTCAAAGTTTTTACACAGTATTTTTAAGAACTTGAGCACAAATGTCAGTGTGAAAAATGTGCTAATTTATATTCATCAATCCATTTTTAAATTATTTTATACGGTCACTGTCAAAACATTTTTAAAAAAAGAATCATAACCCTTTCAACAATTTGCCTTCATTAAAAACATATTGTTCAAAACCCTGTTTATTGGTATACTTTATTTGCAATACTTTGATGTTTCTCACCCGAAGCATGACTTTAAAAGTTAATTTTTGAAAAAAATGATTATTGCATATTGTTTATTTGTATGAAGTTGAAGCTGCTTTTTTTTTGTTGTCAGATTGCAAACCAGGAAAAAAGACAAAAAGTTAGAATTAATTTTAACGATGTTAAAGAATTTAACCCGATTTTTCTTTAAAAAACCACCATTGAGTTTGGAAGGGAAGACTGATAATGGGTTTTTGCGCTATTGATGATTACCTGCATGGAAATCATTTTTATTGTGATACGAAAAAAAATAAGCTTTTAAAAAGACTAAATAAACAAAGCTGTAACAGATTTTCTTAGAAATCTTAAATAAACAAAACTGTAATAGATTGCTATTGACCGTCTTAAAATTATAGCATTAAAAAAATGCCTAAACAATTCAGTTGGAAGAAACAAAATGAAAAATGATGTGATTTATAATCTTCTCCTTCTTCTTCTCCTTTCGGCCGTTCCCTTCAGTCAGGGGTAGCCACAGCGTATCATCATTCTCCAAACCTTCCTGTCTTCAATGTCCGTCTCCTTCGCACCAACTTCCCCCATATCTTTATTCACTACATCTAAAAATCTTCTCTTTGGTCTTCCTCTTTTCCTCTATCCCAGTACCTCTATTTCCATCATTTTTCTTCCTACATACTCTTGGTCTCTCCTCATGACATGTACATACACCTCAGCCTGCCCTTTCTCATCTTCATTCCTAACCGTTCTACCTTAAAGGTACTCCTGATGTACTCGTTTCTAATCTTGTCTTTTCTCGTCAATTCCATAGCAAACCTCAACATTTTCATCTCTGCAACTTCCATCTCTTTCATTTTTTTCTTTGTTACCGCCACCGTCTCAAGTCCATACACCATTGCTGGTCTTACCATTGAACTGTACACTTTTCTTTTTACTCTAGCTGGTAACCTCCTGTCTCAGATTACTCCCGATACTCTTCTCCATCCGTTCCATCCTTCCTGCACTCTCTTCTTTATCTCCCTCTCACAACTACCACTTTCTTGCACCGTTAATCCCAAATACATAAATTTCTTTACTCTTGGCACTTTTTATCCTCCATCTTCACTGTTTCGTTGTCATTTCCTCCATTTATGCACAGATATTCGGTTTTTGACCTACTTATTTTCATTTTTCTTCTTTCCAAGATTCTAATCTCCGCTTCACCTCTTCCCTGGTCTCTTTAAAAATCAAAATATCATCAGCAAACAGCATCGTCCACGGTGGTTCTCCGTTAGCCTGTCCATTATCACTGCAAACAGGAACTGGGCGTGCCTCCCCGGTTAAGAACCACTAACTAAACCATTTATTGATTATGTTTACTCAAAAATTTTACAAGGCAATAAAAGGCTTTCAATTTTATTTCGCAAGGGGAGTTGTTTATTGTGAAGAAAGCAGTAAATCATCATAACCACATCAACCCGTTCCCTGCGTAAAGTGAGAAAACTCGTCTTTGGCAATCGCATTGTTTCATGGCGCAATTTTTTCTGTTCTAAAGCAATTCGACAACTTCACAGACACTGTTTGACAGCTTCCCTCATTGCTTTGTTTGTAAAGCCGTTTAATTAACTTGGAACGGATTAGGTTTTACTGGTTTGTAACTTTTATAGTAAGTCCACATGAGCTCTTTGCCAATTTTGAAATATGTTATAAAAAAAATTTAAATGGAAAATAAATATTTTTTACAAAAACTCATTGTTGGAAACTTGATTTCGAAACTTTTTAGTTGAAGAAATCATGATTTCCAACAACATTTAATGTTTTGCTTAGTTTATTTATTTATTTATTTTTATTTTTACACACAATCAACTTGAAATTAATCACAGTGCATGTAGAAATAAAGATTGTGAATAAGGAAGCAGCGACTAAACGAAGTACGTTATTACATGCACAACATCAGTTACATACAGCAGCATACAGTTACATACAGCAACCATGAACAACGTCAGTTGTGCATGGTCTTTGTACCTTTGAACAAAGCGATGTGATATTACTAAGAAAAGGAAAGCGAAAAGAAGATAATTAATACACACATCCGTTTAAGGGAGTGTGTTTGAAAAAATTGATAGTCAGGGTTTGAATGTCGCAGTAAACAATTGTATTTGTTTACGGTACCTTTTTTTCAAGTTCTATTACGCAACTCAGTATTATTAGGCCTTGACATTTACTTCGTTTAGTATTTTAATTCGTTTGGAATATGAATATATTTTGAAAAAACGTACAACTTTTCGAAAATAATTCGATGCGTTAAAACATAGTACAGTTGAATAAAACGGCGGTTGACATAGAACAACATTTACAAGATAAAATATTTTTTAATCTCTATATTTATTCTCCTGACTTGCAGGAAAGCAACGGAGGTGCTAATACATAGAGTAAACAATTAACCCGACCTGCTTTCAAAGATACCAAGATATTGCTACCCGCTTAAAATTTAATAGAGATATGATTGAAATTTAGAACTGCTTGCCAAGATAACCAAAGCAGGGAAATATGACGCGAGTAGGTTTTGAACCGAGACCGTGTCAATCACAATCCCGGGCGCTCTAACCACTTGACCATACCGCCGATTATTTACATGAAGGTTAGCATTTTGTGGCTATTGTTATTATTTTTCTTGAAACTCTAGTTTTTTCGGTGTACCATATTAGTTTTCCTACAAGTTTCAAAATATTTTGTTGCAAGATTGAAGACATTTTTTTTTTTTTGATGTGCATATTTCGGATGATTATGAGCAGTGATGTCTTTAGTGCGGAATGAATGGAGCGACCGCACCGTACCCCCTAAAAAAAGTCCAAAAGTGGCCCCCTTTAAGCAAAACATTGCTCCCTTTCTTTATAGTAGCACCATAACGATAACCTCTCCTAAAGTGATGACTGTTTTTTTAGAGATTGCTTTGCTTTCAAAGACAAAAAAGTGGTCCTCCCTATTTTTCTTGCGTCGGCCCCCCTTTTTGTAAGACCATCACTGATTATGAGCTTCAGAATAAGGTTTATTAAGTGGTAGAAGCAATTCACAAATATAACGTAGAATTACCAATCCTGTTTTTTATTCAATAGCATTTTCAAAGGTGCGACAAGTAGAATGGGTAAGCATTAGAAGTTTACGTTGTCGGGTAAATAGACTACTAAAAGTAACGTAAACATAAAAGCGTTATAGTTGGTATAATGCTTTCTCAATTATCCGGTCTAATTGGGTAGTTACTTTCAAAAATATGAGCGGATAAGCTAAAAAAATGTTTAATTGTTATTGTCAAAAGCAAAAAACCGCTTAATTTTTATTGAATTTCTATTGTCAAAGCAAGAAAAGTATACAGTACTTATATATTCACTTTTTAGATCTACACTGTACTAAAAAATGAATTAATTTTGCATTGTTTGCGAGTAAATTCACGTTTTCTCAGTAGATTTCGAAATAATTTTGTGATATGCACTACAGCTGTGATGCGCCAAAATATATTGTACAAAATATAGTGGTCGGATAATTGCATGCCAGATAAACGAAATGCAAGTAATCAAGGAAGCCTTGTAGTTGCCATAAAGCCAATTTGCTTCTAATAAATTTAAAACTAAAATGCTATAAAAATTTTTTGTCCTGAACATCGCATTCAACATTTTCTTATGATCAAAACTTAGAATCTAATTGTCAATTTGGTTGAAAAATGTAACTACTTTTTTTGTATAATTTTTTCACGGACAGACAGACAGACAGAAGTTTATTTTGTCAGAGATTATTACGCACTATGAAGGTAATACATAAAAACAAATAAAAAAAAAATACATATCAAAATAGTAAAACACTCATGTACAACAACAATGAATAAAAAAAATAAAGTAATAACAAATTCGACAGGAGACTGCGAAGTGACGATTAAGGTCTTCTAGTCAAGCAGTCACCCAGAAATTGTAGCGGAATTATTCAATTTCAAAGATTATTGCGTTAGGGCATGACGAATTATATCGTTTTGACTCATATATAGGAATTTAAGAGCTGAATTTTAATATTACGTTTGAAGGTATTAAACCATTGGTTTCGAATATGAGGAGAGATGGAGTTCCAGATTTTTGCCTCTTGAAATTTAATTGATCGTTGATATCGAGACGACAAGAAGTGTGGTAAGTATAAATCGTTTCAAATATTAGATCTAGTAGACCCATTATGAATTGAACTGGTTTGGGTAAAGAAGGATGTAAAGCAGATTGGAAGGTGTTTGTTGGAGTATTGGTGCATAATTTTGGCAATTTCAAAATAGTACAAATCTTGTATTTTTAAGATTTTGTATTGGTAAAAAAGTGGTGTTGTTGATGTTTTAGGGTTACAGTTTGAGATTATGTGAAGAGCTTTATTTTGGAGACGTTGGAGTTTTTGGAGGTATGTTGGAAAGTACTTCCCCAAATGGGAAAGCCATGTAGTAAATGAGGGTGGACTAAAGCTAAATAGATAAGAAGAGCAGAAGAGGGGAAAATATGTCACAATTTATTTAAAATTTTCACCGATTTGGCTATTTTAGATTCAACCAGTTTTATATGTTGTTTAAAATTTAGCTTGTTATCAATTAGGATCCCAAGATATTTACAGCAAATACTGTTAACTATGAAGGAATTATCGTAAGGAATTTGAAAGGTTAAAGGTGGGGTATTTTATTTAGAAGGAAGGTGTAGTATGCATGATTTGTTTAGATTGATTTGGATTTTGTTAGCATCACACCAATCTTTAAGCTGTACTAATTCGTCTGAACAAGCTTTCTCTAGGGCTGATAGAGATGACTGTCGTAGTATAAGGCAGGTGTCATCAGCAAAAAGACTGGGTGTACTGTTAATGACATTTGGTAAGTCGTTGATATATATTAGGAAAAGTAAGGGACCAAGTATGGAATTTTGAGGAATACAAATATTAATGGGTTTAGTAGAGGATAAAGTATTACTAAAAGTTACAAATTGGTTTCTAGAGGTAAGGTCATTTTCGATTAAAGCATATGCCGGTCCACGAATGTCGTAATGGTGTAACTTGTGCAATAAGATTTTGTGTGATACTGTATCAAACGCCTTGCGAAGATCCATAAACAACAATGCTGTGTGTTGTGAGCAATGCAAGACATCGTAACAGTTAGTGACAACGTCAAGTAAAGCGTGATTAACGCTGTGATTGTTTCTAAAACCATATTGATTTGCGTACAAAACTTTATTTTTAAAAAAAAATTATCAAATTGAATTTTGATAAGCTTTTCCAGTATTTTCGACAAGTTAGAAAGTAGAGCTATTGGTCGATAATTGCCTAATATTTCCCTCCTACCGGATTTAACTATAGTGATTACTTTGGCAGTTTTGAAAGCTTGGAGAAAAATACCAAGATCAAATGATCATTAAAATTATATTGATAATATAGGAGCTAGTACTACTGCTTCTATACGAAAGAAGAAGGGGTTGATGTTGTCAGCTCCACTAGCTTTGTTTGGATTAATCGAATTAATCAGATGAAAAATTTCAATTGCAGTGGGGGATCTGGAACTAAAGAATGTAAAACAGGTTTTCTTAAGTAAGTAGTGTAGTCTGTATGTAGGGGTTTATTGACATTGTTAGCAATAGAGTGACCAATTTCAACAAAAAATTGATTAAAGCAATCAGTAATTTTTGACGAATCTTCAATGACTGAATTTTCTATATTTATTTTAGTGAGAGGGGAAATAACTCTTTTAGTAGAAATAGCAGAGTTAATAATTTCCCACATTTTCTTGGGATTAGATTTATATTTTGAGATAAACTCGGTATAATACATTTTTTTTGATAAATTCTTTACTCGTGTTAGTTCATTAGCATACGCTTTACAAAAGTGTTTAAAAAAAATTACGGTAAAGTTTTTGTTTATTTTTGATAGAAATTAATAATTCTTTGGTCATCCAGGGTTTTTGACGTATTCGAGAAAGTTTTCCGGAGACCTTTTGCAAAAAGGCGTGTTTTTCAATTACTTTGTTAATGCCAATTACCAAATTATTGATATGAAGGTCGAAATTAGAAGCAGATATGGAGGAGGTTTGAAATTTTTGTACTATGGGGGTTAAGGTATCATATAAATCATCCCGATAGACGTCACCATTTAAATTCTTAATATTACGATAATAATGGGTTGAGTTATTAAAAGGATTTTTGTGCTTAGCTGACGAGGCAACACAAAAGATGGGAAGGTGTTCAGAAATAGAATATTGCAAAGCACCTGGTGTAATTATGGTCCCGTTAACGTTGGTTATTAAGTGGTCAATGGAGGTTAGAGAAAGCTAAATAACGGTTTCAGAACAACTAAATAAATGCATCGAAACATCTAAAAATAGTAAATTTATATGATCATAAGTTTAATTTTTTGCAAGTGTATAGTACTTTTTACTTTAATTATCGGCTATTATTTGAAAACGGATTAACTCTCGTCTACCTGAGTTTACGGCTTCTAAAACAAATTAATAGGAAAATCCTCAGACAGCTCGCGATAGCAAAAAAAGAGTCATTTTAAAAAGCAAGGCGCATTTTAATTACGCACTGAGAAACGGTTTGTGAAAATTTAATTTTGCAGTTAACTGTTCAAACAACAAAAATATCAAAAAACGTCCGGTCTCGAGACCAATTTAAAAAGTCCGAAACCGAGACCAGGTCATTACGAGACCAAGACCTAGACCACCAGCAAAAGGATGAGACCGAGACCGAGACCCTGAAAATTGATCTCGAGACCTTCATCACTGTTACACATACTTTTCCACTATTCCTGATTTTCTCATACAGTACCACAGCACTTTCCGCGGAACTCTGCCGTAAGCTTTCTCTAGGTACTAGAAACCAAACCGCGTAAAAATGAGAAGCACCAGACTCGAGTTTCGCTCTTATTAGAGTTCGCTCTTATTATATAATTTTCTTTAGGTCCACAAATACACCATGTAATTCTCTTTGACCTTCCCTGTACTTTTCCATAAACACTCTTAAGGAAAACATGACATCGGTGGTTCCCTTTCCTAGCATAAATCCATGTTGGTGTTTGTTGATCTCTACTCTATCCCTTAGCCTGGATTCAATAACTGTGATTTATATTTAGTGTATTATAGTATATTATTTATTATATTATATTATATTTAAAATGTAATTTATAATAGAGTTAATAATTACAACTAGATTTTCTTGAAATAAACAACTGTAAAACAAACACCAGATTGTCTTTTCCATTAGAAGAAACAAAAATATTAAAAAACAAAATCCGATTTAAAACTTCAATATTCAAAAATAACTTTAAAGAAATTAATAAAATAGTAAAGCTGTCCTTTAACTTGATTGCAGCTGCTTTGCAAAGAAGACAATGTCTAGCATGAAAATCCTTACACGGATAAACGCAACTACGTTGTTCAGCATAGGGAGGCATCTTGTTTTTTTGTGTGTGACGTCATAGATTGCACTCATTCCTGTAGCTGGTCTCTGGGCAGTTATTTAAATTAAGTATAAAGACGTCTAATTTTTTGCAATATGTCGTCGTCGTCGTCGTCGTTTGGAAAGGTATCCACTCCAGGTCAGACACAAACAGGACTGGGGCCGAGGGTTTATCCTTTTACTACCCCAGACTGCTGCACTGCCTGAATCAGATGCTGGAAGTGGTGTTATTAATTAAGCCAACATCGAGTTTCGTCATCCAAAACCGTCAGACCTCGTGCTCCATGTGGTGCCCGATGTATAGGGCACGCTGTTAGTACATGGTTTGCGGTTTGCTCAGAGGCGCCACACTCGCGATTCGGTGAAAGACCGAAAGACCTGTGCATGGACGAATGGAATCGCCCAACACCAGTCCGCAAGCAGTTGAGCTTAACCCAAGCTGCTCGGGGTAAGCCCATCCCAACAGGCTTGGCACCGGTCTCGGGCACAAAAGCACGGAGCCTGGAAGCATTTTCACAGTACTCCATTTTCCATTTGTGATTTGTCCATTCAGAAGCGCGGATCCCAAGACTGGCAAGGTTGTCCAAAAGATTCCGCGCACCTGGCACAAACGGGCGTCTGGATCTTAGTCTTACTTGGCGAGTATCTGAGGACCCACTTAAAAGACCATACAAGATATGATCGGGGTCCAGAGATCACGGTAATCCAAGGAGAGTATCGCTTCCATTCGGCGAAGCTCAGCTGGCTGGATGCCCGAGAGTATAGGTAGGTAGTCCGTTGGAATGGGACGCAGGCATCCAATAACTATGCGCAAGGCGTCGTTCAAGACATTGTCGATGAGGCGAGTGTGAGCATTGCGACACCAGACTGGCGCACAGTACTCAGCTGTTGAGTAGACTAGAGACAAGGTGGCTATGCGTAGTGTTTTAGCACCAGCACCCCATCCCGAGCCCAAGAGTCGCCTCAGCAGTGTGACACGCGTGGATAGTTTTTTGCGTAATGCCACTAAATGGTGACGAAACGTGAGCGATCTGTCCAGTTTTACCCCAAGATAAGTAGGGGTTGGACAGAACGGTAAAAGTCTATCATTGTTGTAGACCTTTAGCTCACGTTTGGCCTCTCGGTTATTTAAGTGAAAGGCTGCCGTCACCGTTTTAGTGTGACTGAGCTTCAACCTCCAAGTCTGGAGATACGCTGAAAATGTGGACATGTCTTGGCTTAAAGTCCCCTCCAAGTCCTTCCAGTTTCCAGAAGAATGCAACAATGCTAGATCATCAGCATAAGAAAACTTTCTGGAAATCATGGAAGAAAGATCGTACGTATAGATGTTAAATAGGAGGGGAGCCAAGACCGATCCCTGAGGAACGCCGTTTTTAAGACGGCGTAGCCTGCTTTGGTTGCTGTCACCGGTGGTAAGGGTAAAACTTCGATTTCGGACAAGCTCCATGATCATTTTGACCATGTGCTTATCCAGAAGTAGTCTCAGCAGCTTGCAGGTAAGATCACGGTGCCAGACAGTGTCATAAGCAGCTGTCAGATCGATAAATACGGCACCGGCCTTCTTTTTAGCCTCAAAAGAATCCTCGATGTTCTGGGTTAACAGAACAACTTGATCTACGGTTGACTTCCCGCAGCGGAACCCAGCCTGCTCTTTAGGGAGCAGTGGATCAATTAATGGTTCAACGCGGGCGTAGATAAGCTTCTCGAGGATCTTGTAGGGGACACAGAGCAGAGATATCGGTCGATAACTCTTTGGGTCCCCCACGGGCTTTCCTGGTTTTGGGATCGCGACCACAAGCGCTCTTCTCCAGATCTTGGGAATTTTGAGTCGGCGCAAACAGGAAAAAAGGAAGTCATGTAACCAGGACTTCAAAGCAGCTCCGGCATGAAGTATAATCTCGGGGAAGATGGAATCAGGACCCGTAGCTTTACCTGGTTTTAAATGTTGAAGGGCAGCAGCAAATTCTCTCTGTCAAAAATTGTCAGAGATATTTACTGCGTCTGGTGTTGTGGCCCTCCAAAGGTCAGACACTTCTTGAGAGACAAGTTGAGATGACTTGCGGTCAACAGCCTCGTATTTCCCATTTCTAAACAGTTGAGATGCAATAGTAACGGCTGAAACGCGACAGTGACGAGGAGAGTGTCGTGACCTACTAGTAATTGTTTGTTCAAAATACTCCACACTTTTCGACTAGAGTGTGAGAAGTCAATGCTCCGAACTGCTTCGGACCATCGATCCCTCCGCTTTCTGTCATGCTTGGCAAGCAGAGCTGTAGCAGCCAAGCTGGAGTCGTCTCCCTGAGGAGACTGAGAAAGGTTTTATAGAGAGATTCACACTCTGCATCACAACACGGAATATAGTTATTTCGATACCCGCGTGGGATAGTCTTTTTGGCTGCTTTCTTAATGGTGTTATAGAAGTCCTGGTAAGCCGCATCCACATCAAGTGAATCAGGCGGCAACAAAGTCTTTGCGAATTTATTTGTCAAAGCAATGTAGTGACACGATTTGGCCTTGCGAAAGTTCCATCGCTTAACAGCCATGCTTGGAACTGCCATAGCAAACCTTGGTAGTGTAATAAGCGAAGGTCGATGCTGTGACCTGAGGAACTTGTCAAGGACACGTCTATCTGGTAAGTGACTGTTTGGACCAACGCTGGCAAAAGCTAGATCTGGATTGGTGCCAGTGTTCCAACGGCCGGAATAAAAACTGGCAGCGTCCTTGGCATTATATAGAAGGGCAAGACAATTAATACTTGCCCAGCCAGCCAAGCACTCACCGTCCGGACTGTTATCGTCCTAACCCCAGTCAGCATGACAACAGTTAAAATCGCCAGCGTACAAACAGGGGTGAGGAAACACTGGGAGATCCAGGGTTCGCAATCGCGTTGGCAGTGGCTTGTAGACGTTGACTATTTTATAACCATCAACGTCCACACCAGCCACTCGATCTCCGATGTCGGTGGAGATTGGTCCAAAAGCGTGTATCTCAGTCACTCGTGGACAAACGTGACAAGGCCATGCTTCCTGCTTAAAGAAGACCCAGCTAGTTGGTAGTTTGGTAGTACCAACTCCTCTGCATCAGTGCAGTGAGTCTCCTGTAGTAGGATGACGAGTGCCTCAGACTGCATAGCGAGGTGATGAAGAACGTTTATCTTGCTTGCAGTGAGGCCTTCGATGTTCAGCTGAAAAATAGTGGGTCTTCGGAACTTGTTGGCAATGTGCCCTGAAAAGGGAAGTTTTACCCTAGCATTGCTCCGTCCTGAAAAGGACGTTTGCCGATTAGCAGACCCACACTGAACATCGAAATGGTTGGATACCCTTCCGTTTTGGTAGGTTTGGTTTCGGTCTGTCATTTTTTAAAATCAATCAATGAACAGACTTACTCACGGCCCAGGCTGCGAGAAAGCACCTACCATCTGCAATATGTCATGAATTGCATAATGTTTTTTGTATTGGAAAGACATCCAAACGTTTAAAATCTCTGAGCAGATTACTGATCTTTGCAACAGAAGAACATTGTTAAAATCCTTGACCAGATAACTGATCTTTGGAATAGAAAAGCATTGTTAAAATCTCTGTTCAAATTTTAAACACAGCTTTGTTGCTCAGCATAAATTGTGTTTAGACGCGACTGCCTGGCTCTGAGTAAAAATCAAACTCGCAGATAAACGCAACTTCGTTGCTCTGGATGGGAATTAAACTCACATATAAACGCAACTTTGTTGCTCAGCTTAAAAACGAACCTGTGGTTCTGGGTATAAGTCGAACTCGTGTCTAGACGCGACTTAGATAGACGACGATTAGACGCGGCTGCGTCGCTCTGCCAGGGAATCAAATTCGTGATTCTAGTTATAGCTAAGGTCAGGGTTAGAGTTAGGGTTAAGGTTAGGATCCCCCGCCAGATCCGTTGCTTATCCGACGCTTGATCCGACGCAAATCCGACGCAATTTACGTCAAAAGTTTCCTCTTAAACTACTCACAATTCTCAACTTCAACATTCTCCTTCGTCTAGGCCACCGTCGCCACAATCTCCGAATCATTTTTGCGTCTCTCGCAGTCTCTATCTCTAGCCCTCTGTCCGGTCTCTCTCAGTGACCCAGTATCTCTGTTTTTCTACGCATACGAACAGGTGCAGCAAAATATGCATGTACGTTTCCGCCGGGTGACGTTGGCAAACGAACAATGCAAAAAAATAAATGAAAGAAATCAAAGCTGAACCAAAATGTTGCAAAAACCAGAACAAGACACCAAGCAAAATAGCAAATTTATTTGCATAATCATCCCATGCAATAAGCCTTTATTTCGTGATGCTTAGAATAATTATGAAAAATGGTGTTCAGAGTTTGCAACAATGAATTGAGTTAATTATAACCTATCAAAGAACAATGAATAAGAATGGAAGCAAAACGTCAAAGCAGATGTAAGAATGGAAAATGGAAATAAAAGAAACGGAAACGGAAATAAAAGAAATGAACTCGAACTAAATTTTGTAAAGCAATTAATTAAGGTTTGAAATTGTAAAATGCTAGCTTTATTTCAGCTTTATAATAAGACAACGTGGTCCAACTACAGGCCCGCGGATAGAATTTTTGCGACCCGCTGAACAATTTTACACAATTCAAGTCTTGTCGATCAAGAGCAGCAGCAACCTTCTATAAAAAGGCATGGCGACCTTACGGGACAGAGTCTAGGGTTGAGACTGATTCCAAGTGAAGACCTTTTTTTTTTAGAGAACACCATGATTTGTAACAATTTCTAGCTGGCTTAGTCCCGAAAGCTTGAACAATTTTGAAAAGTGGTCCGCAAGAGTGAAGAAATTGGACCACCTTGTATTAAGAAAAACATTCAATATTAAAATTTCTTTTTTTCGAAGCAATTAAAACGCGAAACGTAAGAAACCAAAGCGGCGCATCTAAATCCAGAAAATGACGTTAATCCCGACCTCACATATTTCAATAGGTCACTAACACTCCACAGATAGACATTAACTATGATACAAAACACAACTAAGATTAATATTTTGACCGATCAAATTAATGATCTTTGTAAAATCTCTGCATTTCATTCAATGAACTGAATTTGTAATTGAAGCCGTTTATTGCAAAAATTAGTTTAAAGAACTAACCAGTGTTTCTTATTCATTGCTTCAGTAAACACTTCTCAGTTTAAAGGCCCGTTTCCACTACGAGCGTGGAAAAGAGCATTCTTTATTTCTTTTATTGATCTTCGATTGAAGCGAGCGGTTAAAATTGAAGCGAGCGCAAAAAAAATCAATAAAACAAACAAAGAATGCTCTTTTTCACGCTCGTAGTGGAAACGAGCCTTAAGTCTTTTCAACTGATCATTTCATAAAGCAGCAAAATTGTTTTGTGACGTAATAAACCAATACAATGACGTCTCACAGCATTAATAATATTTACAAGTTTACTTACTCAAATCAAATCAATCTTCCATTCTTCGACTCGAAGCAGAACTCAAAAATAACAACGCAATTAACTTTAACAACTTCATTATGACCAAACAATAATTTTCAAAACTTTATAATTTCTCTGACAAATATTAGCAAGTTTTATTCAATCGATGAAACAATTATGTTGATTTAAGTTTTGCAGAGAATTATTTTGTTAAAATAACTTTGTAACTTTCAGAAAATTGATTAAAAATTAATATAACCTTCTATAGTAAATAATTTAAAACTAGACACAAAATAACTAAGTCTTATTTAAAGAAAGACCGGAGTCTTCACACCCCTGTAAAAGTAGAAAACTTTTTGAATCAAAAGATTATTTTAACATAAGTTTATTATCTTTTAAAAATTTTACTTTAAATTTTATAGAAAAGTGACGTAGCCGCTGTAATAACGTAAAATGATATTAAAGCAGAATTTGATTAGATTGAATAGATTTGAATCGAATTTATTGAAACATTAGAGTGAAATAAAATTTGTTAGTTTTATGGCAAGCACAAGAAAAGTTCTTGGGCAAGCAAGAAATTTACTATAAAAAGATGAGTATAGGGAATCACTCCTAACTCTGCCACTGCTTTAATGAATATTACCAAAATCACTTTTGGCCCGCAATATATTCAATTGATTAAAAAAATGCACTCACATTGTTATGATTATGGTTTATACTTTACCAAGTCAATTTTCATCAGTAATTGTACTGGCTGTTGAAAATTAGCGCAATGCAGTTGTAAACAGGGAAGTACCAATGTGATATTGGTGAAACCGAATGAGTCTTTGTACTTTTGCACAGTAATGTTTCATTTCCCTCGATGATAAGAGGTCAAATTACCCCTGTGTGTGCAATTTCTCTGTCAATTGAATATATTGCTGGCCAAAAGTGATTTTGGTCATATTCATTAAAGCAGTGGCAGAGTTAGGAGGCATTCCCTATCTTCATCTTGAAATAAAATTGCTTGAGATTGTCACGCTTTTGCATTAGAATCGTAGAGTCAGAATCGCACGAGTTGTATGTTTTTGGGCTGTGTCAAAGTTATTTTTTAGATAAACTGAAGTCGGAGTCACTATATATTACTTTTGGTGACTCCGATTTTCAAATTTTTGGTAAATTACTTGTAAGCTATAATCAGATTTACCATCACAATTGACTAGAAAATAATCACGTTCAAATAAGGTAAATATACTTTTGAGAACTGGGCCGCTTTTTGACCTTTAATTCAAAGTGAAGACAAAAAACGATTTTTGCTTGAAACTAATTTTCAATGCAAAAAAGTATACTCAACTTCGGTTCGGGATTTATTTTGTAAAATTCAACAAAAAATCAAGAAAGAAAAAGTAAAAAAGCTGGTCAAAATTGTAGTTTTTGTCTTTAAAAGTCAAGTTACGACAAAAAAATCAGCCTTTTTAAAAACTTGTAAACCTTGAAGAATCAAAGTCCTTGTCTGAAGCCATCGCTTCGACTTAATTTCACTGTCAAACACCGTAAGTATGACGTAACTATAAACTCTTGACTATATAGTCGGCAGCGTGGTCGAATGGTTAAAGCGCCGGGCTCGTGACCAACACAGTCTCGGTTCAAAAGTAACTCGCGCCATCCTTTGTGGCACATTTCCCTGCTTGGTGGTCCTAACAAGCAGTTCTAAATTACAGTCATAACTCTATTAAATTACAAGCGGACAGCAATAACTTCGCATCTCCGGAAGAAGGTCGGGGAAATTGCTTACCCTATATGTTAGTGTCTCCATCACTTTCCTGCGAGTCAGGAGGATAAATATAGAGATAAAAATAAAAAAAATAAATAAAATTTTGAAATTTTGAACCTTGCTTCAGCGCAAGCAGACAAGACGATATTTTGCTATGTATTTTAAAGCAGACTTTAAGCCAGACATGGGCATTTTACGGCTGTGGGCCGCGGGGCGCATGCGGTTCTTTGTTTGACTCTAATCAGCTTGTCAAAGAATCATAAGAAATTACAAAATAAACGATTTTTTTATTCTAGTGATGCCTGGATTGAATGTGAATTGCTTTGATTTTGAATTGTTTTATTTACATAGCGCATGCGTGTTATTTAGTTGAAGTAGTTGAAAGCAAGTTGCAAGTATCGAGACAACTTTTATCGCCACAATGTCGACTAAAAAAAGAAAAATAATCAGGGCCGTATAGTCCATACGTGCGGAGTGTGGGGCGCACACTTTGTAATTTTTTACAGCAAAGTGTAATAAGTATTTTCTTAAATTTTAAATCAAATATAATAATATTTTTATTAACGCAAATAAATAAATATATTCGGGTTAGGGTTAACCTTAATTTGTGTTAATTTTATTTTGTTTTATTTTATTTTAGGGTTATTTTAGGGTTAACCTTAATTTGCCTAACTCAATCTTAACCCGGCTGTGGTACCATGAAAAAAGTTACGTTAACAGTACCTTGGGGTCACTATGACCCCATCACTAAAAATGCTCTTCAACACCAATAAAAAAATCAATTTGCTATCAAACACTTTTTATTGTTTTAACAATGTCATGGAGTGCACAATACACGAATGTCTTACTCCTAGCATTGATTACAGATCATCTTGCTGTGTTCTTCGCAGATGGTGTTGTGACATTTATTGCAAGCAAATCTGTACTTTTTGTCCTTCGATCTCGGACAAAGGAAGCATCTTTTACGTTCTGATGTACGATACAGGGTGATGTTATGAACAGATGGACGTGTTTCTGATAAAAACTCGCAGCTGTAAATAATTTGTTTCACAGCTTGAGGTGTTTGAGGTGTTGTTAATCTGCGCTTAGCTTGAAGGATATATTTTAACCTAAGTGGTACCATGGGGTCAATATGACCCCAGTCAAATTAAATCTAAAATCTACAACGAAAGCAACGTTGAATTGAAAGTTGCATAAATGGAAATAGTTAACAAGAACCTGTGAAAAAAATAAAATGGCAGAGTAACGCTTACAATCTTATCGTTTGAAATATTTAGTCTATCAAATAAGCCTGGGGTCATATTGACCCCATGGTACCACAGCAGGGTTAAACGAGAAAATTATGACGTAACAAGAAACTATTTATGATATTTTGAAATTTTGAGCTTCAATTCGGCGCACGCAGACAAGCCGATCTTTTATTTTGTATTTTCAAAGCAACCTTTAGCGGACATTGGTTTTTCTTGTTTTAGGAAAACGCTTTTAATTCAAGTAGGCTCTTGATGTGCTGAAAAGTTTAACATAGTGTAAAGCCAAAAATTGAGCACTAAAGTTGACTTGGTTTTTATTAATGGCACAAGCTTTCATGAACAACTGCTCACTTTGTCAGGTGCAAAACTAATTAATAAAAACTAAATCAATTTTAGTGCACAATTTTTTGTTCTTTTCTGATTGATTTCAGGAATTGACACGGCTTTCCCAATTTTTATTCCTTCCGATCCTTCGATGATAGTGTAAAACAAGGTGGTCCAACTACGGGCCCGCGGATGGAATTTGTGCCGCCCGCGGAACAATTTTGCACAAGTCTTGTCGATCCCAAGCAGCGGCAACCTTGTATAACAAGGCATGGCGAGCTGATGGAAGAGAGTCTAGGGTTGAGACCGATTCCAAGTGAAGACATTTTTTTGGAGAATGCTATGATTTTGGGACGAAAATACGAAAATAGGTGTTTTTAGCCGGAGGCCTGCAAACACAAATAATTTTGAAAAGTGGCCCACAAGAGTGCAGAAGTTCGACCACCCTGGTGTAAAGCGTAGATTAGGGTTGCCGTACCGTTCGGAATTTTTTGTTAAATTTTGTGTTTGGAAGGAATTTTAAAAAAAGACCCAAATGTCGGAATTTTAGTATTAACTAAAAACAACGTACAATTTTTTAAGAAAACACATTGATTATGGGACAAAAATAGCAAATTCTAAAACCGATTCTAAGTGAAGACCTTTTTTTTTAAAGAACACCATGATTTTGGAACGAAAATAGGAAAATCCGAGATCGATTCGATATGAAAACTTTTTTTTTTGGTCTTCGTCCTAGATTCGTAAACAAATTTAATTTGTCCGCCTCTTCAAAATTTTTTTCGTTGGTGCACCTTTGTCTGTCCGGAATTCCGCCTATTCAGATATGGCAACCCTAGCGTAGATTGGCTTTCTCTTTTTTATGAAAGAAATCAATTTTAATTGACTTTTTCATATGATTAGAAGTGACGTGTTAAGCCCCACAATACCAAAAAAATTCAAAGAAATCCAATAAAATTTTAAGATTTGCCATTTCGTACTCACATTCAATAATACAGTACTAACAATTTAGCTAAATGATAAAAATAGTTTGACAGAAAATAATTGAAAGTATTTAAAAACATTTTCAAGCAGAAATTATTGCAAAAACTAGGAATAATAAGTGCTGGCCAAACCTAAATCAAAATAAAGCTTGCAATAAATTATAAAACTAAGGAAAAAGAACTTTTTGCAGCACTTTATGACTTGACATATTTTTAATAAAAGAGAGAACAAAAGCATTGTCGGTAGCGTGGTCGAGTGCCTAAAGCGCCGTGCTTATGATCAACATGGTCTCGGTTCAAAACCCACTTGCGCCATTCCATTGTGTCCTTGGGAAAGCCGCCTTACGACACTTTCTCCTGCTTGGTGGTCTTGGCAAGCAGTTCTAAATTAAAGTCATATCACTATTAAATTTCAAGCGGACTGCAATATTTTGGCATCTCCGGAAGCAGGTTGGAGTAATTGCTTACCCTATGTATAGCACCTCCGTCACTTTCCTACGAGGCAAGAGAATTAATAGAGAGATAAAATAAAATATTTTAATGATTTTTTAGTATCTCAAGCAACATGTCTATACAAATGATATTTGTCATTTTCAAAACTTGATTTTTGTTTATAACTGTAGCACGTTGAATATATAGAATATAAAACCAAGTTAGCGAATTGGCTTTTTTTCGACTAGACCTACTGTATAGGTCGCTACTGACTCTCAGTATAGAAATCCTGCTTAAAAATCCCATTTAAAAATCCTGTATCGACCCGAAAAATTTGCTGGAAAGCATGATTACGAGCAAACTAAGCCCCTGGTCTAATCCGTCCTAAATTAATGTTGCAGACTAAAAATGCCAGAAATTTCAGAACATCAGGTAGGTCATTGAATTTCAACTAGTGGGTCACAACGTGACCCGCGGGTCAGTGGTTCGCCATCCCTGTTCTATCTTGTGATTATCCTTCCAACTTTAACACTATAAATTTAAGTGTTACAGCACACAAACAACCATTAAATATTTTGTTCTCATAAAAAAATATTACATTTCAAAATGTTCATCTTTTGTGCTACTTTTTTTTTTATCTTAAATGTTTTTACCCATGCAAAAAAGACGCTTTACAGCGATACTAGAAAAAATAAAAGTATTAGATCTTAAAAATAAACCTTTAAATTTTTCATTTTGGAAACGGTTTGAGTCGAAACGTTTTAAAAAATTATTTCTTTATATTGCTTCAATTAAGTTTACGCAAGATTATTTTTTGGGATTTTCATAAAAATTATGCTTCAATTTTTCTTCCGCATTTTTGGCACAGCTTTGATTTTCTGTGACGTTATGGATTAAAATTGAAATAGCTTGTATTATAATTATAAAAAACTAGTTAAAACAGCTAGCTTATAAATTGATTTACAAGTTATTCAAAGCTAAAAATTATACGTAGGATTTAGGTAAAAAATTTTTTCATGAGAAGCAATGGAAAATTAAAACAACAACTTGATAAAATTTTGATACTTTTAAATGTTTTGATATTATTCTCTTCTAGTGTAAACAAGAATCGAATCGATTTTGATAGTTTTATTTAACTTTCAACCAATTCTTACTACGGCTGATAAAAGCACATACATGACTTCTGTTAAAATTTCGATTAAACATTTAATACATCAACAACGTTTTAATTTTTAGCTTGTTGATTACATTGTATAAAAATTTATATTACACTTTGTTGTATTAATAACGTTGCAACTTTCAATTTGTTGAGTAAATGTTTCGGCGCCTCCAACTCCCCAGTTCTAAGCGGGATTTGAAAAAAAGCTTTAGGGCACGAGACTAGGTCCATTTTTAGACATTAGTTAGTTTGCAGCATTGTATTTATTTTAAGATTAGCTACTCCAAGCTAACCTTTATCCACTCGCCAGATCTGAGATCACACAAATATGTTTTATAGAAGTTGTAATTAGCGCAATCATTTCTACCAAGCGATCGTTACGTTTCACAGCGTTCCACATACAAGCGTACTAGCTCAATAATTAGAATAATTGAGGTTTCGCATATACTGTCATTTTTCTACGTTTAATTTGAAAAATCAATTAAAGAAAGTTGCAGATAATAAACCTTTGTCCAAGTTTTCAACAAACAAACTTCACTGTCCAAGTTTTGCACACAAAGAACCCAAAAGGTGTCTTCATTGTTAGAAATACATGTATATGCTATTGAGAGTTAATTTCGTTAGTAATTGTTTGTTATTGTTTTTCGTCCAGATTAATCGAGTTTTGCCAAATTAATTCATATATTCATATAAATAAATTATTCCAAGCTGTGAATTTTACTTAAATGAAACTAAAGTTAAATAAAATTTGCCTTAATTCTCGCTGCGACGTTAACAGTTCCAAACTTTTATTTTATTTTTTCTGATTTCGAAAATTTTTAATTAAATCCATGCAGCAGCAAGACATTTTATAGCCAGCATCTGATTCAGGCAGTACAGCAGCCTGGAGTAGTAAAAGGATAAGCCCTCGGCCCCAGTCCTGCTTGTGTTTGACCTGGATTGGATACCCTCTCAAACGACGAATCAAGGTATTTCCCAACTGTAAGTTGTTATCGTGTGAAGAGGATTATTTTCGTGGAATACAAGCTTGTGTTTGCAACAGCTGCGAGTTCAAACCAAGAATGCAACAGTTGCTACAATTACTGATTTTAAAGACAGTTATGATGGAAGTCGCCCAAAAAATTACAAAATGAAACTGATTTCTACTCAACGTTGCAGTTTTTTCTTATATTTTTTACGCGATTGCATTCAGTTTTTCAGTAATAATTTGCTTTATTTTATTCAAGAAAAAATTTGGAAATGTAGTATAAAATATTGGTTGATGCTATGCTGCTAAATATAGTTTGATGCTAAAAATGAAATAAAGAGTTTACGGCAAAACTTGCTCCGTAAAAAAAAATCAGTGGCATAAGCGCCTGCGCAACCAAAACATTGTCACCGACAATTGACGCCGTTAACGCACAACATTGGTCTTCGAGGTGATTGAAAAAACTGAAAACATGTAATTTTATATTATTTGGCAACTTGGTATTTAAGCATTTGTTCTTTTAAATTTGCGGTTTTCATTTAGCGAAGTTTGTACTTTACAAAATCTTGTTGGATTTTTGAAGCTCTTTACATGGACACATTTTTTTGTTTAAAAAGCAAGTACAAAAAAAGAACCAGCAAAACAAACAACAATTGCGCAGTATTTTGAGCAATATAACAATACTTTGCCTTATTCTCTGCTTTGTATACGCATTTTCTTACTAATTTAAAATAGATGCATAATTTGCTTAAATTGCATAAAAAAATTAGGCAAATTTATTATGCGATTATTTGGGTTCGTCAATAATATATTTCTTAAGATTAAGATATCGCGCATTACGTGTCTGTGCGCAAGCATTTGTATGGGTACGTTTTGCATTGTTTACATAATTTTAGTAGTTTCATTTTTATGCCAATTTATCATTTTTTTTAATTATTTGCTTGGGCTTTTGCGGGCCGTAGTTTGCCCACCTCAATATAATTTGTAAATGATTAAAAAACCTACCTACGTAAATGATTAAAAAACCAGTGTAAAATGTGTTAAAAATTGAAATTCATCTATTTCCTATTGATGTTATTATCTTTACATTTATTTTCCTGACTCACAGGAAAACGTTGTAATTGTTGTACTTAGGGCACCAATTAAGCGGTTATCCCGAATTAGGGTTAGGGTTAGCTAACCCTAACCCTAACCCAATTAAGCAGTTATCCCGACCTGCTTCAAAGATGCCGAGACATTGTTGCCCGGTCGGAAGTTTTCATTTGGTTTTTATTTTTTATTTAGAGCAGTGAGTGATTCTCAACATTTTTGCACCTGCGGTACACTTCTTTCAAAATTCGCGGCACACTTGGATCAGAGTGCAAATCTTAATTTTCTAATGTAATGTCCTCTAAAACTAATGTTCTTAAAAAAAAGTCTTTACTTTGAATTTATCTCGGATTTTTTGGTTTTCATTTCTAGAAAGTAGTGTTTATTAAAAAAAAGGTTGCCCAGTAATGAACTAATGTTTTTAAATCTTTCATAGCACACGTGGAAATCTCTCGCGGCACACAGGCTGAAAACCATTAATTTAGATACAAATAAAATATGGATCTACTTATTTGGACCGCCAAGCAAAAGAAAGTGCTGTGAAATGTTATTCCCAAGGACACAACAGAATCAACCGAATGAGGTTTGAACTGCGACAGTGTCCATCACTATCGCCATCAATACAACGCTTCTACCAACTCGACCACGCTACCAACGCAATTAATCATAATAAGGTTCATCGTGATTATCGAACGCGCATTGCAAGCTTCTATTAACTATTGATGTTATTATCTTGATATCAACTTTTGGGTTTTTAGTTTTATTTGGAGACGAGACTGAAAAATGGAGATGCTTACTGAGACCCCAAGTTTGCTAGACTACCAAGAGCAAGACAAGCAAATGTAAAAGTCATATGTGTTGACTCGCCTCCGATGTTTTCCTGCAAGTTAGAAGGATGAATATACAGATGAAATAAAAAGAATGAACTTTGCCTCAGTCATAATTAATATCAAGCTTAATCATAATCTAAAGCTCATTAGCACATTTTTTAAATTAAAAAAATAAATAAAATTCTATATAGGCTTACAAACTCTTTAAAGCATAAATTTCTAATATTTTTTCTCTGGAATGCGACTAACATTTGTTAAAGTAAAACTAGTGCAAATGATTTTTAAAGCTTTTTTAAAGCTTTAGGAAAAAAGTTTATAGAGTTTATTTTTATATTCTTAATGTTAGGAAAAAATTTCTTTTGGGTTGGTTTTGAGTTTTGAAAGGAAACGTAAAAAACTGGTCTCGAAATCTCTCGAGTTGATTCAAAGTGAAAGCTTGAGTTATTAAAAAAAACTCATTCAACTTATAAAAAGTCAATTTTAATTCACAAAAAAGTAAAAAGGTTAGATTTTTTAGCAAAAAAACATCATTATAATTAAAAGTAAGCAGAGCATTATTGCTTAAACTTTCACGCTAAAAGGTAAGCAAAAATGTGACAAAAACTACTTTCAGCGTTCCAACTCAAAAACTACATTTATCCAATCGAGAAAATGCGTACCCATTGCACAAGAGTAATTACCTCTTCAATCTTGCTTTTTTAATGAGGACAAAGTTTAAATTGCTTTTTTTAAAAACAAAAATTGCTTTATAGAACTTGAGGGTCGAAAAATGTTCTTTGCTTTCAAAAGTCACGTGAAAGCAAAAATAAGAGTTTCTACTTGCTTGTTTTGGGTGAAATTTTGCTTTATAATCGTTTTAAAATTTTAAATAGTTGGCTTATTTTTCTTTAAACATATAAATTAAAAATACTAATTTTAGGCCATCTGCATTCGTAAATTTTATAAAATATTTTCTCATTATTAAAAAGATTTTTAAATTCAACCTTTTACCTATTCGATCTATATTGGATTTATTGTCTTTGTTTTGCTAACAGTTTTTAAGTTTTGTGACTTGGGAAAAAACGACTTTAATCAATTGTGCTCTTGGCCAAAAAGTTAATAAATAGATAAAATACAAATAACTACTGCTCAAGACAAATATGAATTTTCAAATGTTGAAAAACACGTAATTTGTTTTAGTGAAACAGTTTTACAATTTAAAAACCATAGTTGGGTAAACCAGAACCCAGCCATCGGAGGCACATTTCTGTGTCTCTTGATGCCGGTCCCAAGCCCGGACAAATGGGGAGGGTTGCGGCAGGAAGGGCATCCGGCGTAAAAATTTTTTGCCAAAACAGGCAAATGCGTAATCATTGTCAATCCATACCGGATCGGTCGAGGCCCGGGTTACCAACGACCGCCTCAGGTGTCGCACAGCAGGGCACCTGTGGAAATTATGCTACTGCTAAACATAGTGAAAATAAGAGCAAAAAAAGAGGAAGAAAGCGAGTGAAGAAGCAGCGAGAAGCGTGGAAAGGAAGACGCTCACTCATAAGGGTGGGTACTTTAAATATTGGAACGATAACTGGAAGGAGAAGAGAGCTGGCAGATATGATGGAGCGAAGGAATGTAGACATATTGTGTCTACAGGAAACAAGGTGGAAAGGTAGTAAAGCAAGGAATATTGGAGGTGGATGCAAAATATTCTACAACGGCGCTGATGGAAGAAAAAATGGGATAGGGATAGTGCTGAGGGAGGAGCTGGCTGAAAGTGTCCTGGAAGTGAAGAGGGTGTCAGACAGACTAATGGCCATAAAGCTGGAGGTAAAAGGCTCCATCCTAAATATAGTAAGCGCATATGCTCCACAGGTTAACAACAGCATGGAGGAGAAAAATGATTTTTGGGAAGACCTGGATGGGTTGATAGAAAGTATATCAAAAGAAGAGAGGATAGTTCTTGGTGTAGATCTTAATGGACATGTGTGCGAAGGAAACATAGGGGATGAGGAAATAATGGGGAGGTACGGTGCTGGAACAAGAAATAAAGAAAAATCAATTATTGTGGATTTTGGGAAAAGGATGGATTTGGCGATTGTCAATACTAATTTCAAGAAGAAAGATGAACACAGGGTGACGTATAAGAGTGGAGGAAAAAGTACCCAAGTAGATTATGTAATGTGCAGAAGGAGAAACTTGAAGGAAATGTGTGATTGTAAGGTAATATTGAATGAGTATGTTGTAAAGCAGCACTGTATGGTGGTATGCAAAATGGTTCTTATGGTGAAAAAGAAAAAAGCAGAGAAAGTAAAGCCAAGGATACGATGGTGGAAACTGAAGAAGACAAGCTGTCAAGAAGCGTTTAGACAAGAGATGACCAGGATTCTGGGAGGTAAGGATAGATTACCAAATGAGTGGGATAAAACAGCAGAAATGCTAAGAAAAACAGCTAAAACTGTACTGGAAGTGACATTTGGGAAACGAAAAGGAGACAGGGAGACATAGTGGTGAAATGAGAAAGTTCAGGAGAGAATAAAAGAAAAGAAAGAGGCAAAGAAAGCATGGGACAATGAAAATACTAAAAAGATCTACAAAGAAAAGAAGAGTAAGGCAAAGAAGGCAGTTGCAATGGCAAAGGGACGTACGTATGACAATTTGTATGCTAGATTGGAAACAAAAGAAGGTGAAAAAAGAGTTGTACAGATTGGCTAGGCAGAGAGACAGAGCAGGAAAAGATGTACAGCACGTAAGGGTTATAAAGGATGAAAATGGTATTGTGATGGTAAATTCGGAAGCAGTGTTAAAGAGATGGAAGGAGTACTTTGAGAAACTGATGAACGAGGAAAATAACAGAGACCCTAGAATAGAGGAAGCAGAAGTGGTTAATGAAGAGGTAAATTGTGTCAGTAGAGAAGAAGTAAAAAATCCACTAAGAAGGATGAAAAAAGGTAAAGCAGTTGGACCAGATGAGTTGCCAGTAGAAGTTTGGAAGTGCATGGGAAAGATGGGGATAAAGTTTTTGACCAGACTGTTCAACAGACTATTAATGGGTGAACGGATGCCAGAAGAATGGAGAAGGAGTGTGCTTATCCCAATCTATAAAAACAAAGGGGACGCACAGTGCTGTGGAAACTACAGAGGAATAAAGCTAATGAGCCACACAATGAAGGTATGGGAAAGAATTATTGAAGCCAGGTTAAGAGATAGAGTGGAGATCAGCAAACAGCAATATGGATTTATGCCAGGAAAGGAAACCACCGATGCCATGTTTGCTCTAAGAAGTACAGGAAAGGTCAAAGAGAGCTACATTGTGTATTTGTGGACCTAGAGAAGGCTTACGACAGGGTTCCACGGGAAGAGCTGTGGTACTGCATGAAAAAATCCGGAATAGTGGAAAAGTATGTACGACTAGTACAGGATATGTATGAGGGAAGCGAAACAGTGTTGAGGTGTGCAGTAGGAACTACAGAAAGTTTCAAAGTTAAGATTGGACTGCACCAGGGATCAGCATTAAGTCCATTCCTGTTTGCAGTGATAATGGACAGGCTAATGGATGAAGTAAGGAGAGAACCACCATGGACGATGCTGTTTGCTGATGATATTGTGATTTGTGAAGAGACCAGGAAAGAAGTGGAGCATAGATTAGAATCCTGGAATTATACATTGGAAAGAAGAGGCATGAAAGTAAGTAGGTCAAAAACCGAATATCTGTGCATAAATGGAGGAAATGATGACGAAACAGTAAAGATGGAGGATACAAAAGTGCCAAGAATAAAGGAATTTAAGTATTTGGGATTAACGGTGCAAAAAGTGGTGGTTGTGAGAGGTTGATAAAGAAGAGAGTACAGGCAGGATGGAACGGATGGAGAAGAGTATCAGGAGTAATCTGCGACAGGAGATTACATGCTAGAGTAAAAGGAAAAGTGTACAGTTCAATGGTAAGACCAGCAATGGTGTATGGGCTTGAGACAGTGGCAGTCATAAAGAAACCAGTAGAAGAGATGTAAGTCGCAAAGATGAAAATGCTGAGGTTTGCTATGGGAGTGACGAGAAAAGACAAAATTAGAAATGAGCACATCAGGAGTATTGTTAAGGTAGAACGGTTAGGAATGAAGGTGAGGGAGGGCAGGCTGAGTTGGTATGGACATGTCATGAGGAGAGACCAAGAGTATGTAGGAAGAAAGATGATGGAAATGGAGTTATCGGGAAAGAGAAAAAGAGGGAGACCAAACAGAAGATTTTTAGATGTAGTAAAGGAAGATATGGGGGAAGTTGGTGCGAAGGAGACGGATGTTAAAGACAGAAAGATATGAAGAATGATGACACCCCTGACTAAAGGGAAAGGCCAAAAGGAGAAAAAAAAGAAGTTGGGTAAACCAGGGCAACAAATACGAACTCGAACCAGAACTCGAAGAACTTGTTTTTTTTTGCCGAACTCTAACTAAAAAACAAAAACTCTTGAACTCAAACTAAAAAATCGATTAAATTGAAGTTCATTATCTACCACGCATAAGCTACACATATAAATTATTGTTTCCACCCGACAAACAGTGGAATATTACTTTACGATGTTACATTTATGCTTTTGTTTTTCGATAGTAAAAAAAAATAAATTAAAAGTTATTCCAGTTGCCAAAGTTATTAAAGTTACCATAGCAAAAACAATTTTCTGGAAAATCTGTTTTGTTATCTACTTGGTTTGTTTCGTTCAACAAATGCAAAGTTGACAAAATATTGTGTTGAAAAACGTCTTTTCTTACTTAAGAAATTTCAACAAAAAGAGAAAACAATCATTGACAAATTAATTCAACTTGTATGGCACTATTGGAAGTTTCGAAATCGTGCTCAACGAGACTACTTCCATCTGTCCAAGCGGCTGATTCATATGAGATAAATCAATTTCTGGATGATTTTCAGAACGAAATGCTTATTGTGATATAGCTGAACATCTTGTCTTCATAATAATGACTAATAATTTTGCATAATTCATTGTAATAATAATATGAAGCAATATTTTTAGATTCATAGTTTGCTGTTTGGTGCAGCGTGTTCGCTTCAATGCAAGATAATGATCTTGGTAATGTTATTAGTGTTGTCCAGTTAAGTATAATTTATCGTGTATTTTGAATGTTTGTGATTATATTCACTTTTTGGATTATAAAAATATATCAAAATAATTTTTTGCGATTGCCTGTAAATATTGAGCTAATGTTTTTTATCAGCAATTTTTATTCAAAATTTATAATTACACAAAAATTTAGATAATGTTAAAAATTAAGCCACATAAGCAAAAAGTCCAATTGTCGTCCACTTGAGTGGGTCTAGTGGAGTGGTCACTGTGCATGGGACAGCATCTAGTTGGTCCGAATCCCAGTGGGATATGCATAACTGACGAGCTCTATCAAGAGCAAAACTTGACTCTGGTGCTTCTCATTTCAAGTGGCTTAGTTTATGATCAATAAAGTAGTTAAACTGATTGTATGCCACTAAATTTTTTGTAAAGATAATTAAAACAATTGCCATTGTAAACAAAATAGATTATTTCCAAGTTTTCTAACTGAAAATGTAAAACTATAATTGAAAATAACCACCCAAATATGTTCCCGGCCCTGAAAATAATCCCCAAACAAAAAGAATTTTAATCTTTGAATGGTTCTTTATCATAACATTGTGCTAATGTCTTTTGATTAAAGTTACAAGCTGAATTAGCCTTTTGATGCCATGGCAGTACGTGAGTTATAGTGTGATGTCATTTTAGTTAGTTACAGAGCTGCAAATTGAAAAATGAACTTGAAAAATTAAAACAAAGAACTCGAACTAGAATATAAACTTGATTAAAAACGTATCGAGTTTGTAGCTTTGGGAAACATAATGCTACATTGCACTGCAAGCAGAATGCTTAATGACTTCTTCCTACAACTTTACTATACTTTACAAATAAAAACTAAATGTTTTTTCCTCTCGACCATTTGTTAGTATTCGTTTAGTTTGGTTAGTCTAAAACAAAATAAAAAATTTCTTTTTTGTGAAAGCTCAATGAAATACATGTATAATTTTTCAGCTGGAGTATTTTTAGAAATTTTCAACTTGAAACATTTACCATGTTTACGCAATTGCAATAAAGTTTACATAAAATTTTTTCAATTTTTCGGGTTTTGCTAACCAGTTAAGTGTGTACGGATAAAATTATGTTTGCAATTGTAAGAAGCGCTTTACAGCAACTAAATCTTTTTGATACAAATTCTTTAAGAAAATGATTTTAATGAAAAATTACACAAAAATTACACAAAAAAACACAAAATTACACAAAATTACACAAAAAAACACACACAAATCACGCGAAAAATTACATTTTAATTATAAAGAAAATGATTTTAATGAAAAAATGCCCCCAATCATGAGTAATTATAAAAGTATCTTTGATGTGGGTCTCGATGCATTGTTGAAAGCAACTTGCAAGATGAATTGCCGCGTTGCATTTTGCACACAAATGCATCAATGCATGTTTGTATAACTCACAATGTTGGTTCTTAGAATAAATGATTCTTTGTGTTGTCGTGCATGACTATGTCTATGTTCAGGTTATCTGGCCTATTTATAGATCTAAAACTGTGGTATTGTTTTGCAGGTTGAAATTTAGACAGCAACGTTGTCAAAAGTTTACAACAAACTTGTGTGTGTTTAATTATTAAAATTATTAAATAAAGAAAAAAACTTTTTGCATGAAACAAAAGTCAAAAACATTATGCTCAACTATACAAAAAACAAACCTAATCAATGAAGTATTTGCATTGTCGTCATAATTTTATAACTTTAGGCCAAGGATAGTGTGATTTAAGCAGCCGTTTTATTAAGTTCCCAAAAATAATTCACCAGATTTTTATCTTAATGGCAAACAAATTTTAAAATCAAATATTATTTAAGAACGTTATTGCTTCATGTTAATTTAAAGATATAAGAAAAAGCAAAAGCAAATTTTACAGCTTAATTATTTAACGATTTACTGCCATCCCTTCTTTATGTAATTGCAACCAGCAAAACTTTAAAAAGCGTCTAAAGAAATTAATAGCATTTTAAATCAAGAAATTAAAAGAAATATAATTTTTTTTGGTAAAATAAGTTGTCAATAAACATCATCTAGATCAGTGTGGACCGATTTCTTTACCCAAGCGGGCTACCTTTTTGAAATTCTTCGAACTTGCTGACCGGAGTCGATTTGAAATTGCCATTTCTACCAGTGCAGTTTTTACCCTTTCATATATGATCAGCTCTGCGACTAAACCCGAGTAAGCTGACTGTCCTTGATAAGAGTTTAAAACTCGAAACCATGGTCTGGCAGTGAGCTCGGGTTCGGCATGTGTGATGCGCGATGACACAGATGGTTCTCTCTAGTGCCATCTGTCCCATAACTTTATATAATACTAGTATCTGGTCATCGGCGTGCGTGATGCACAATGCCGTTTCTACCAGTGCAGTTTTAAACTTGGTAGGAACCACAAATCTGAGATTTATTTTATTGATTAAAAAAAATATAAAAAAATATTAATAATTTCATCTCTATTTTTATCCTCCTGACTCGCAGGAAAGCGTCGGAGGCTAGAAAGGACAATACAAAAAACAAGCAATCATCCTGACCTGATTGTGTCGATCATAATTTTTGTGCTTTTTACCAGTTGTCCACGCTGCTGCCTTAAATTAATAATTGACTTAAATAAGAATAAAAGTTTCTTCAATTTTGAAAATTGAAAAACTTTATTTGCTCTTCGTTTGGACCTAAAAAAAACATTTGAAATTAAGTAAAGACCAAAAAAATGGTCTTTTTTATTTGTCAAAAAGTTAAAATTTGACAATTTCTAGTCATTCGGTTACTTGGAAAATTGTGCTGCCCCCAATTGAGAAGTTTTGAAATGTTTAAAATTGTTCAGCGGGCCACTAAAATCACGTGGTAGGCCACATGCGGACCGCGGAAGACAGTTTGCACGAGCTTGATCTAGTTTTAAGTTTCATTGATTTTATATGAATTGACCGTGTTCCCGCTATTCATCGCTGCCGGTCCGCAACAATTTACCCCAATTTTATACTTTAAAAAGGCGCTATCAGTTCAGAATTACATGTAAAACAGTGTCAAAAGAATATTAACAGTAATTATTGATTTTGCTGATACCCCTAACTTTGCCTTTTAAAAACTTCAATAGAGCCACTAATACTACGTGTCAATCAAGAAGGCAGCAGAAAATTCCACATCAAATAGAGTTCCTCTGATGCTAAATGTTCCCTTTTGTTTTATTAAAATTCTTTTCATCAAATTATCGCGTTTATTACAATTTTTACATTAAAAGAGATTACCGGTTCGCAAGATTTTATTTTTTTTTTTATTTTAATCTCTATATTTATCCTCCTGACTCGCAGGAAAGCGACGGAGGCGCTATACATAGGGTAGGCAATTACCCCGACCTGCTTCCGGAGATGCCAAGATATTGCTGTCCGCTTGTAATTTAGTAGAGATATTACTGTAATTTAGAACTGCTTGTCAAGACCACCAAGCAGGGGAAAGTGCCGTAAAGTGTTTTTCCCAAGAACACAACAGAATGGCGCAAGTGGGTTTTGAACCGAGACCATGTTGATCATCAGTCCGGTGCGTTAACCACTCGACCACGCTGCCGACAAATTGTTTTAACGCTGACGATTGTTTTAAAATATTACCGGTCCGCCAGCTTAAAAAGGTTGAGAAACACTGATTTACAGTCAGGTTTTTGTTCCTGTTTCATAAACTCTATCGAAATATTTTTGTGGTTACTGCCCAAATCAAAATATTTAGAATCAAACATTTACTTTGCATTTTAGGGAAAAAAATCACAACATTCTATTACAGCATACAGATTTTAAAAGTGACGTTTAAAAATCTTAATAATAACACGATTTTTAACTTTAAAACTTATTATCTTTTAGAAACAACAAGTGATTTTTGCAAATTGATCTGACTGTTTTACTTGCAAACATTAATCAACCCTCGCGAAAGGTTCACATTGATTGAAGTAAATTAAATTAATTATTTATGAGCGAGCGCGCTTACAGTGCTCAATACTTTTCTGGGACCAAAATCAAAAAATTATAGACGAATTTAAAGTGGGGCATGTTTTTCCATTTTAATTTTCACTTTAATTTGGTGACAAAATTGGTAAAAGTGAAATTGATTGGAAGTGAAATTGAATGTGGATTGAAAGTGAAAACTTTTTGAAGAATTAAGAGGATTTGGAATTAATTTTTTTTTATGCAGCTTGTTTAAAAAAAAATTAATTCCAAATCCTCTTAATTCTTCAAAATATAAATTTCTTCTTCGCTCGTCAAGCTCTAGGAGAGTAAGCGCGATGCTTAACGCTTGTCGGGTAAGTCCCGGTTATGAGGTACGGCCTTGGAATTAAAACATAGTGGATTCTATGTATTCCTTGTTCAGTAAATCCGGGAATAAATTATAACAGCTGCTTTGAGTCCATCTGTCGTCCGGGATCTGTAGTCTAGTGGTATAGTAACCTGCGTGGAAGACCACAGGTCCCAGGTTCGATTCACGGTGAGATAAGCATCACTGATGAGCTCTAATGAGAGCGAAACTCGAGTCTGGTGTTTCTCATCTTATGCAGCTTGTTTAAAAAAAAAAAAAGAAATGAAAACTTTTTTTTAGTTTTTGCCATAAGTTTGGAATAAACATTCTTTTCATATTCGTGAAGAGCTAAAACGTTATGATTCAGGCAAACGTCCATAAAATTTGGGCAAAACTGTATTGCCCCCCAAATTTTTTTGGCGGGTACAGCTATGACTCTATAGTCCAAAAGTAGATGGACAGTATGTGGAATAGGTTTGTGTATCAGATGGAAAACATTTGCGCACTTGCGATGATAAGATTTAAGGACTTTTGTGTTATTGTTCACAATAAAATTTAATTATCAATGTGATAATTGTGTTAGTAAACATAATTATTGTATGTATATGCAATTTCAAAATAAATGTTATTGTTTACTGTTGGCCTACTTTTGGACCACCCTTGCAACCAGCATAAATTAAGAAAATTCATTAACGGAAGTAATAAGATTTTTAATCAGCATATTAGCGATATCTTTAACTTGATGAAACATTTTTTTGATAAACATGATTTAGATTTAAGTTTAATTGGTTCTATCTTTCCTGATGACGCTGCGCAAAAACATCGATAAAACTTTGTTGATCGCTTGGTTATTATGGATACCAAAATATTTGTATTCAAGTCTGTTTAGCTCGTCGTCGTCGTTTGAGGGGTATCCACTCCAAGTCAGACACAAACAGGACTGGGGCCGAGGGTTTATCCTTTTACTACACCAGACTGTTGCACTGCCTGGATCAGATGCTGGCAGTGATGTTATTAAGCCAGAATCGAGTTTAGCTAATTGTACAAAATAATGTTATGTTTATTTCCAACCAACCAAACTAAAAGAATAAGATTATTTTGCACCATGCAAAGGTAACAGGTGACGTTCCTGAATCTCAGTAATAACAGGCTTTTTGCATCTTTTAAAACAACAATTATTCTTATAGAATCGATATTCTCCATGCTTACACAAAAAAAGTTTTTAGAATCTTATCCAAAACCCAATTTTTTTAACAGCATCAAAACTCTCCAGACTTACGCAAAAAATTATCAGAGTTCTCCGTAAAACATGATTTTTTTACTTTTAAATCATTTATGAAGAATCGAAATTCTGCATCCTTATGTAATGTAAGATTTAGTATTAACACGATTTTTTAGTTTTACAAGTAACATTTATTTTAAAACCGACTAGTAATTTTAACTGCTACAAAATTCTGGATTTTAAATTAAAGTAACTTTTGGTAAAAAATTTGACATGATTTGTTAAATACCAAAATGTTTTGATCTGATTGTCCTAGGTGAAAACAATAAATTGTGCAAAGTATTGTTTTTATCATTGACGTCCAAATTTTGATTCTTGGACAATTTTGGCTTAACATAAATATTTGCGGGTTAAATTCATAAAACACCGCAGCTGAATTCACTAGTGAAGACCTGTTTGTTTGGTCTTCAGTTTGATTGAGATATATATACTGTACAGCCAGTGGTGGATATTCAAATTCAGACCCGAGGCAAGAATTTCCAAAAATTGATGTTCTCTAGAAAAAAAAAAGGGTTTGATTTCGTCTTTCACTTTTTTTTCCCAAGATCATGGTGATCTCTAAAAAAAAAAGGTCTTCACTACGATTTCGTCTCTGGTGTCGCTATTTTTCTCCCAAAAACATGGTGATTTCTAAAAAAAAAAATATCTTCACCTGGAATCGATCTTGTATTTCCCACTTTTCGTCCCAACTTCATAATAATCTCTAAAAAACATCTGCAGCAAACTCAAACTATAAGTACTATTTTTGAGGGGGCCCCTAAAATTGAGAGGGGCCCGAGGCAACTGCTTCATTCACTTCATCCAATATCCACCACTGTGTATAACCTATATATTTTTTTGAAAGCACAATTAATTTATAACTTATTTTGATTACTTAAAGTTTCATTTTATCGTAATTATTTAATTATTTGATTAAAGCATTTTAGCAACTCCGCTATTGATCTGCAAGTCAGAAAGATAAATAAATGATAGATGATAGATTTACCGGCAGAGTTATCACTAGGGCATGTTTTTGTTGCAATAAAATTGTGAAAAATTTTCATTTATTTTTAACGAAAATTGCAGTATTTTTTTATTTTATTTTTATCTCTATGTTTATCCTTCTGACTTGCAGGAAAGCGATGGAGCGCTATATATATAGGGTAAGGAATTACCCCGACCTGCTTCCGGAGATGCCAAGATATTGCTGTCCGCTAGTAATTTAGTAGAGATATTACTGTAATTTAGAACTGCTTGCCAAGACCACCAAGCAGGGGAAAGTGCCGTAAAGTGTCTAAGTACACAACAGAATTGCGCAAGTGGGTTTTGAACCGAGACCATGTTGATCATCAGCCGGGTGCTTTAACCACTCAACCACACTGCTGATAAAAGTTGCATTTATGCACAAGCATTATAAACGACATTGATTTACTCAAACGATTCATTTGCATGTAATCCCAAAAATTTCCAAGCACTATCAGGGGAAAATTTATGCCAACAGCTTGTGTAGCATACTAAAACTTCTTTCCACAGGCATGAAGCTGCTTGGCAATTTAACAATTGGCCTACAGTTTTGTAGTAATGTTTGGCTAGGTCATTTCTACAATAACTTTTAGGTCAATATTAAGTTCAAATCGGTAATCCACGTAAAATTACATAACCTATTTCTGTTATTAAATCATAACTGTACATTTTGCGTAATAGTTGATAAAAGTTAGAGTAAAAAGTTAGGGTTTTGCAAATGTATTTAATGAAAAGAACTGTTTTTGTCTTAATTCCACGATGATTGAAAAAGAAGATCAAAAACATTTAAATGCAAATGGTGGAGTGGTTTGGGTTAGGAGCGTTATGTTCAAGTTTAATTCGTGCGGTTCATACTCGGAAGGTTAACCACCAACTTGATTCTATTTACAGTATATTTATTCACTTATTCAAATAGAATTCAATTCAATTCAATTCAATTCAATTTCATTTATTTATTTAGGCTTTTCACAAAACAATAACGGGAAAAGAAAACACAAAACAAATCAAGAAGGAGCCATGGTCCATTAAAAAGACCAAATCTGGTCATCTAGTTAATGGAACTCAATATAAAAATAATGCACAAATTGACATAAGTTAAAAAACAAATTAAAAATAAAAAATAAAAAAATAGCAATAATAATAATAACAATAATAAATGATTTAGAGGTAAAGATGCTTACTAATTACAAATACTGCTAAATGAAACGAATTGTTACATTATAATTTAATAGCAAATTCACAGTTAATACTTAAATTTAATAATCAAAATATGAATAGAATATCACAAAGTTTAACAATAGGCACTTAGAAGAAATATCAAAGTGGTTCAGATTATTTTAACCATTGTAACTAACTACAGATTAAGCTATGTTTAAATTTTTATTTGAGCAGATTGAACTCTAATGTCTTTACATAGGTAGCAGGTACTTTTGACCATATCAGTGCTCCTTGGTATCTTAAAGAGTGTTTTTCCTAAGGTAGTATTTAACCGAGGTAAAAATATATTTTTTGATGAAGATGATCTTGTAGAATAGTGATGAACTTCATTTTGCAATAGAAAAAAATTTGCGAAAGAATCAGGGTTTTTTTTTGACTAAAGATTATGAATTAGCTTAGCTATTTCAAGCGTATAAATATCCGGTATTTTAAGGGTATTGCATTTGAAATACAGTGGCGTTGACGGAGTTGTAAATCCAAAAATTCATAATCCTTAGTATTTTTTTATGTAATATATGTAATGGTTGGAGAGCAGTGGAATAAATTCTACCCCAATTGATTATGGAGTAAGGGAGAGTGGGGTGCAGTGAATCACAGTACACAGTAAATCACCCAATCTAAATTGAAAAATATTTCATATATTTTTACAATAATCACGTTGCTTGACGATAGTAAAGCTTTCTTTTCACAAACAAAATTCCAGTCAGCACAGAGTTAAAACTACTTTTCAGGAAAGAAATAACTAATATTGGTGGTAAAAAGTAAAAAAATGTTAGCTATCATTTTTGATTATATTTTAGCGCAAGGTTAAACTTAGGCAAAGCTGTATTTATGAAAAATAAGAGCTTTATATGGGGATGAATATTAATAAAATGTGAAGCAAAGTTTGCTGTAGAACGGCATGTTTTTATTACTTTTGCTTATAGACCGGCCGTAGTACACAGTGGATCATGCCTCAGTGGATCAGTGACGCAAGTGATTCACTGTGTACCGGATTTTATAATTAAATAAATTGGGTTCTAGTACTTTATTTTTTTGATACTGTACGTTTATAAACAAATATTAAAAATGCCTAGAGCTAAAAATAAGTCAAGAAAAATTAGTGCTACTCTTTCGGGATTGACAAAAGAAGCTGTAGAATAAATTATTGAAAATAAAGCATCAATCCACAATGTATCTGAAGAATACGAGTATGACATGCCATTTACAACATTGTGGCGCTATGTATACAAGTATAAATTTTTCGAGCATTCTACCGATGTTGTTTTTGAACCAAGATACAATTGCTGGAAATTATTTTTGGATGCTGAAGAGACTATGTTAAAGGACTACTTTATAAAAGCATCAAAAATTCATCACGGTTTATCTGCAAAATCTGCTTGGGAATTAGCATATCAATTTGCAATAAAAGTAAATAAATTCTTCCCATCGAATTGGGAAAAAAACAAATCTGCAGGGAAAGATTGGCTTTCTGGTTTTTAAGAGATTTCCTGAACTTTCTTTACGGAAGCCAGAGGCAACCAGTCTCGCAAGGGCAACTTCGTTAAACAAGACTAACGTGTCCTCTTTTTTTGACAAATTAGAGGAGTGTCTGAAAAGGGCTATCTACAGTCCGTCGGACATATATAATGCTGATAAAAATGGCTGTACGACTGTGCAGTCGGTGAGAAAGGCCAAAGTGATTGCTTGTTGTAATGAAAGCAAGTTGGAAAGCTGACATCTGGTGAAAGAGGGGCTTTGGTGACGTTGTATTGTATGCAGTTAATGAAGCTGGTAATTCTGTTCCACCAATGCTTGCTTTCCTCGAGTAAAATTGAGAGATTACATGATGAAGGGTGCTCTTCCAGATTCGATTGGTGTAGCAAATCCGTCTGGATGGATGTCTGCTGCATGCTTTACAGAGTTTATAAAGCATTTTATTAAACACACAAAATGCTCAAAAGATCGCCCAGCCATACTAATTTTGAATAACCATGATAGCCATATCAGCATAGAAACAATAGTTCTTTCCAAAGAGAATGGTGTTACTCTTACGCTTCCACCACATTGTAGCCACAAGCTTCAACGCCTTGATCGATTGGTATATGGTCCTTTTAAAACGTTTTACGTATAATCAAGCTGCAAATGCTTTTATGGTTAGTCATCCTGGTAAGACTATCACCATTTATGATGTGGCGGAGCTAGTTGGCAAAGCAGACGAGCAAACATTAACACCCAGGACTATTAGATCAGGATTTTCTGCCGGTGGCATATGGCCGTTTAATAGAGATGTATTTGGAGAAGATGAATTTTTGTCCTCACATGTTTCGGACAGGCCCCACTGTAACACCAATCATTGCGATACAACCAGTGAGACAGAAGACTATCAATCCATTCATCTGCATTGTCTACCAGCATCGGAATCGAAAATGCATCTGAGTTTTTGTCAATATCTGCTGCTACTATTACTCCAGAGATGGTCTCACTACTACCTCAGTGCACACAACAAAGCAAGAAATCGTCCTGTGCAAAGAAAAGAAGAAAAACTCAAATTTTAACTGAAACACCACTGAAAGAAGCTATTGTGGTAAAAAAATGCTTACCGAAAAAAAAGGAAAAGGAAGTTGAATCTAAAAAGTGCAAGAAAAAAATCATTCAATGTTCACGAAGCAGCAGTGAGGACGACACTGATGTTGCAATATGCTTTAATGAATCGGATATAAGTTTTTCTGAGGATTTCGATGCCAATGATTACAATACAAAGGAGCTGCAAACTAGCAATTTTGTGCTATGCAAATTTTTTACGGAAAAATGGCAAATCGCAGCGTATGTTGGTATAATTACTAGCGTTAGTGTGGAATACGAAGTAAAATTTTTACGAAAGCCATATTGGGGTTGCTTTACATTTTCTAATGTGGCAGATATATGTGAGTAGTTAGAAATGATCCATTTGACGCCAATTGCGGGGGATTAACCAGCGGGGGATGGCGGAAGATAAATCCTCGGCGGAAGATCTCGGTGAATTCCTAGGCGGGGGATCTCGGTGAATTCCTCGGCGGAGGATCTCGGTGAATTCCTCGGCGGGGGATCTCGGTGAATTCCTAGGTGGGGGATCTCGGTGAATTCCTAGGCGGAGGATTTCGATGAATTCCTAGGCGGGGGTTAAATCCTCAGCGAATTTCTCAGCAGGGGTGAATTCCTCGGTTGGGGTTAAATCCAAGAAGGTTAAATCTAAGAAGGTTAAATTTAAAGAGGTTAAATCCAAAGAGGTTTAATCCAAAGAGATTAAATCCAAAGAGGTTAAATCCGAGAAGGTAAAATTCAAAGAGGTTAAATCCAAAAGACTGTAATCGATATATTTGATAACGATCAAAGTTATGAATAACTCTTTAACATCAGCTAGCGGTGGTTAAAGATCTAGATGAAATTAGGTAATCATGATTACCTAACTTCATCTAGAAACGGGTTCCATCCCTAAACATAATAAATCAAATAGTTATTGTTCAATGAAACCTAAAAACTAATTAATTTTGATGGAAGTATGTTGGATAATATAGTTGAAAAACAATCAAAGAAATAGACCAAGAACATACTAGTATGAGCATTAAGCTTATACTGAACCTGTCAAGGGGTTATTTAACAACTACAGTAAAAAACAACTTTCTAACAGATGCTTTTTTCAAAGTCTTATAAAAGATGCAATTATGTTTAAAGACACGTTGTTGAAAAACAACAATAAACTTTCTAACAAATTTGTAACTAATTTAGAGTCTTGTAAAAAGTTTAAAAACAAAGAGTGACCTTGAAAAATGCGTTAATAAAAACAATTAGGTTTGTAGCAAAGACAAACAAAGCCTTGTAAAAATAAATTTGAAAGTCAAACGAGTTCAAAGCCTTATAAAACTATAATCCGTTGTTTTAAAACACTTTCTAATGATTTTTATCAAGTTCACAAGTATTAACAAGGCTCTGGAGAGACACGTCACTAACAACAGTTAACTTTCTAACAAAGGTGTTACTTATGGAAAGTCAAACGAGTTCAAAACCTTGTAAAAGTATAATCTGTTATTTTAAAACGACTTTCTAATGATTTTTATCAAGTTCACAAATATAAACAAGGGTCTGAAAAGACAGACCACTAAAAAGCACTTAACCTTCTAATGAAGGTGTTACTTATTGGAAATCAAATGAGTTCAAGCCTTATAAAACTATAATCCTTTGTTTTAAAACACTTTCTAATGATTTTTATCAAGTTCACAAGTATAAACAAGGCTCTGGAGAGACACGTCACTAACAACACTTAACCTTCTAACGAAGGTGTTACTTATGGAAAGTCAAACGAGTTCAAAGTCTTGTAAAACTATAATCCATTTTTTTAAAGCAAACTTCTAATTAATGATTTTATAACTTACAAACAAGTATAAATAGAGTCTTATAAAAAGTTCAAAAAACAAGTATAAAGAGTTACCTTGAAACAAATGTTAGTACAAACAATTAGCTTTCCAACCAGAGGTTGTAGCAAAAACAAACGAAGTCTTGTAAAAATAAGTAGAAACACATATTTTTTAAACCGGAATTAACTTTCTAAGCAATGATTTTTTAACAAGTTCATAAGCAATTATCCTGAAAGACATGTCTCTAAAAAACAATAATTAAATTTCTAACAAGTGATTTTAACAAAGACAAACGAGTTTAAATTCTTGATTTTAATTTAAAACCTAAGATATATTTGTTCAATTTTTAAGATTTTATTGTAAAGCGCGTTATTCAAATAAATTAAACCTAAGATCTGGCTAATTCAAGTTAAGTTTGATTCTTGGTCAACGAAGTTGTTTTTATGTGTGAGTTTGATCCTCACTCAGAACAACAAAGTTGCACTTATGTATGATTTTGATTTTTTTTTTTTAATGATAGACATTGCAGTTATCTTGTTTGAAATATAGTTCCAGTCAAGTAAAAGGACAAGTTTATTTATTCATTAAATTAATTTTTAAAGTTTTTTCAAAAATCTTAAACCGAATTTTGTCTTTTAATTTAAAAAAAAAATTCTTTCTTCTAATTGCAGACAATCTGATGTATTTTCTTTCCTAGAACAATGTTTATATAGTATATTATTAACTTTGCATCAGAAAAACATAAAATTATAAGTCATGTAGTAGAGGTCTTGTTTTAACTCAAATAATTCAACAATGGACTTCATGTTCAGAAGTTTTTTAAAACAGACTTTGTCACAACAATACAAATACACGCCAGTGAAATGCCTCAGGTCTTATTCTAGCAATGCAATGAAGTCAAGTACCTTTTTATGTTAACAAAACAACGTGCGTGTTGAAAGAATCCTTAAAAACCTTAATTATTTTTAAAATAAATCAGAATTTTTAAGAAAATGACGTAATTAAGAAGCCGTAGCAAAAATCTACATTGTATAAAAATATTACGTCTTCTCTGATATGCAGTTGAAATCAAATGTAAGGACAAGTTTATTATTTCATTAATTTCTTCAAAAAAGCTTTGCAGTTTTTCTAATTATTTCAATATTTATAATGTACAACCTTAAGACTAAAAATTGTATTCAAATCTTGATTTTTTGTGAGCATGAGATTTAAACGTCCTGTGTTTAATTCTTGATCCATCTATTAACCGGGAGATCTTGCGCTTAGTAATCTGTTGCAAAGTTTTATCGTATTGACATTTTAAACATATCTAAAAATAGGTCATGCGAATTTTTGGAAATGCTTGCATAATGTTAATAACAAATGATTTTGTTTTTAAAGAAAATTTAGTAATTCAAAGTTTAAAATTTACCCTTTATCTAATACGAGCTAGATTTTTTAAAAACTTTCTGTCATACTATATTTTTATTTTGTTTCATTTTATCTCTATATTTATCCTCCTAAACCACAGGACTAAATTTCTTAAAATTAATTTCAACTTTTTAGGTATCTTAGTTAATGACTTGCAATCTGACAACAAACAAAAAAGAAGGAAAGCAGCTTCAACTTCATGCAGATAAACAAACTAATAATCAAATTTCTAAAAAAGTCACTTTCAAAGACATGTTTTTCGAGTGAACAACGCAAAATGTAGTACATAAATGAAATGTATCTCGAACGATATGCTTCTAATAAAACGGAAAAGTTTAAAGTGTTATGGTCTCTTTTTTTTTTTTTCAAAAATGTTTGACAGCGACCCTATAAAAGAAAGTATATTGAAAACTGATCCATGAAAATAAGTTTGTACATTTTTTTTCACACTGACATTTGTGGTCAAGTTCTTAAAAGTACTCTGTAAAAAATTAAATCGTTCAACTATTTGACAACCAAAGACTCGCATTCTGCAGCTTTTTATCGAGGCTGTAAAATATTCAAATAAAAAACCGTGAAAACATTTCTGAATAATAAAAATAAAAAGTTGAAACGTCAACTGTGGATAGTGTTTGCAAGTAAACGATAAAATTAAAAAAAGTTTTTGTTGCTTATAATTCCAAAAAGTTTATAATTGTAAACTTACCATTTCTTATTTTGAAAATTTTAGACTATACACTAGTTTTAGAATCTTCAAACAAAAAAACTGTCAGAAACCTAAAAATTTTGTTTTATTCTAGATTTTTTGCTGTTTTACGTATCTACATAGAACGTTGTCAGCTGCAGATTTTTGAGGAAAAGCAATATAGTTTTTCTTAATACCGGTTAATCTGTTTTTAAACTTTCTCTTCACCAAACAAAGTAAAGGCGTTTTTTTATTCCAAGATTATTTTTGAAAAATACCACCAGAAAAATAACGAACCATGACTATTTAGACTCGTCTCATAAAAACTATTGCATCTGTCACAATTTTTAAACCGCCTGACATGTTAATACAAAAAAGTTGCATTTTTTAGGTTGCAGAATGATTGACACAATTTCTTTAAGTTTTTCTAACCTCAAAGTGATTTCATTGTTGCTTTTTTCAAGTAAAAATTTTGTTCAAATCAAGAAGTTACTCTTTAACAAAGCGTAAAACTTTTATAATTTTTGCGACTTTGAAAACAAGAAAATAGTGGCTACAGCTTTTAATAAAAGAAGTATTTAGTAAGAAAATCTTTTAATTATTTCAAAACCTATTTTGCAAAATTAAATTATGTCTAAGATTGCATTGGTTCAACACGTGATTTTACATCTAATTTCGCGTTTCACTGCAAAAGAAAAACAGTTAACATTACGAACATTGCAAAAATTTTTTAAAGTTGAAACCTTCTTGATCGAAAAATCAGTCGATTTGCAAAACAATATCACTTTTCCAACAACTTTTTCCAGCTTCTGACCTATTGAATTAATTTCGTGATAAAAAAATTAACATCGTAAATTTTATAACAGAACGTTATACCTCAAAAATCAGCAAAACAACACGTTTTTCAGACAATTTTCTACATCTAGTTTATATCAGGCAAACTTCTCGGTATCATGTCTGATGGAAAAAAAATACATGGTGGCACCCATTTTGTTTTGAGTATATGCGTCAATGAACTTGCTTCTTGTTTTAAAAAACGATGCTTTGTTATTCTAAAACTATGATTCTAATTTTTAAAAGGTGTAGGCGTATTAACGTAAAGGTGTAATTTTAACTGCACCGTACATTTCAATAAATTATTCTCTTGTCTTATCGTCTTTTTAGACCAAAAAGTTTAAGACGTAAAACTTTCTTATATCAAGATTTATAAGTAAAATTATGTCTTTAGGTAAAATATCAGATAAAAGTTGTAATTTACAAACAAGCAGAAATTATTTGAACTATATTTTGTAGCAAATTGTACTGTTTTTATAGCATGGTTGGTTGATACAAAATCTTTGAAAAGTTTTCTGCTGACTACAGTTCGGCAATATTTATCTAAAACGACTACATTAGTCTTTTACGTATAATCATAACACATTATTTGTCAAGACATCAAAAGTAAAATTTTTATTCAAGACATGCGATATGATGCACCCCAGTGACAGTTGAAAAATCGTTACTTGCGTCACCACACTCTTGAGTTTATTGAATTATTACGTTTGTTTTTCAGTTTTAATTCACTGTTTTGGTTAAAAAGGCCAACAGAAAACTTGTGGTCAACTTTGTTTTTACATTTTACCAATTTGTTCAAACCAAAATAAAATTGAACATAAAACAAACAAATTTGCTCCGATGTTGTCAACATTTTTGCGAACTTTAACGAAAAATTTTGTAAATTATAATATTTAATACGAAAATGTAACCATTTTGTTATAACGTTTCTAAAACTAATACAGGTAATATTAAAGACCATAGAGTATTTCATATTTACTTTTATTTTTTGTTAAAGGGTCATTCACTTCTTTTGCTTTTTCTTTAATATAGCAATGTTAATTACATAGTTTTAAAAAGCACTAACACATTTTCTCAAAGATTGGTCCAAAAGTATATTTCTCAATAAATCGTTGCAAAACAAGTCGAGACATTAGCTGTGAATTAAATCTATAAAGCAAGTTTTTACGAATAACTTTCAAAATTTGAATCATGTTTTCAAAAGATTCGAAGCATTTTTTCAAATTTTTAAATCATACTTTTTATTATTTCAAACAAAAACACTCGAGTAACTAAAATAATATTTCTAAACGTAGAGTGTATCCGTTTTTTGAAGGAATAATTGGAAACAAAGTAAAAGATACTATTTATATTAGTCATAAAAAAACACTTGTTTGTTAAAAACATTTTACAAATTTTTGACATCTGTGGGCGTGTTCAGGCTTGTCAAAACGTTTAAAGTGCACAGCTATTAATTGAAGAAAAAAAAAAGTTAGGATTGTTATTGAGCAATCGTTGCGCAAAAAAAAAAATTCCTTATAATTATTTGTCAGAGTCGAAATAGTCAGTTTTGCACCTTACAGCGCACTGATGTCTGCGAATGGTAAACCAAAGTTAAAGAGGGTCAAATTATCGCTTTCTTCTCCAACAAACGATAAAACTTCAATTCGAAATGTGTTTTGTGCAGTAAAGTCAAAGCGAAAATACAAAAAGAAACCTCAAGCAGACAGTAAATTGGGAAAAATTTCTTTCTTTGTTGAAGTGGAAAACCCACAACAATATTTCGATCATCTGCAGTTACGCGAAGTGTTATTGAAATTACTACCTTTTCAAACGTGCCTACTACTATTCGAAAAGAAAAACAGCAAAGGAATTTGTAAAATTCACATGATTTTTCTTGCTAAAACCGACCCTAACGAGTGTTCGGTTCGTGTTATGTTTGAAAAAGCCCAAAAAGAAGTATTGGCTGATGGAATGAAGATATATTACAAATGTATCAACTTATATTCTCCTCTTACCTATGTGAAAACAATGAAGAGATCTCTTGTCACATACGAATGTATTCGACTTAAAAATGCAAGCGATACCGAAAAAAAGAGACTTTGTGAAATCAGTCAATTTCTTGCCTCTTCTTGTGGTAACAGCAAGAATTCTTTAATTATCACTCTTTGTTTAGTGAAAAATGAATCGGTTGTATTTTTTCTGACTTCTAAATAAAACGTTCAATCTTGAAAGTTTTTTGTGCTTTATTGTATATACCGAGTTGAAGTATTGAGTAAAAGTTTTTCAATTAATGATCACTCTTTGTTTAGTGAAAAATGAATCGGTTGTATTTTTTCTGACTTCCAAATAAAACGTTCAATCTTGAAAGTTTTTTGTGCTTTATTGTATATACCGAGTTGAAGTATTGAGTAAAAGTTTTCAATTAAGTTTTTTTTTTCTTTTAAGTAGGTTTATATTGTAAATGCCTGCACTACATATTTGTGAAATTATGTAAAGTAGAAGTGATGGCACATATTAACGATAAGCTATAGGATGTTTTTGCTTTAAATTTACAAAAGAAATGTAAAGTAAAATTAACACAACTTTTTAACTATTGCTTGCTCACAAGTGATTTTAGCTAAATCTGATTTGCAATAATCTAAAATACTAGTAAAAATTATTTTTTAGGAATGTATTAAAGTTATCATATTACACATACACCAACTAATTAAAACAGCAACAAAGATTTTTTACTTCAGGCAAAGCCTTTGCTTTATTCTCCAACCAGAGTAGGGCGCGTAATCTTCTTTTCAATAATCATTTGTATAAGGTCGGAAACAAAAACTGTTGCATTTGTTTAGGTGATTACGATTTAAAAAGTCATTTTCAAAAATAATAAAAAAAAATTAACGTTTTATTCTGTAGCACGTTTATGAAGCTTTAGCAAACGCTGCAAATAAAAATCTTATCACAAGAGGTCGCTCTTAATTGGTTGATAAAACTAAAACAAACAAAAAATGATTGAATTATTACATTATTGTAATAACGACTTTATTACAATAATGTAATTCAATTTTTTAAAGTGAAATTCATTAATGACTTTTACGAATAATAATAGCTTGTGCAGAATCGGCCGTGACGAAATATTTTAGTTTTATTAAAATTTTTTAAATGATTTAAAGCAAAATCAATTCCTACAACTTGACAGTATATTTTAAGAATGTATAAGGCATGTATAATCATTGAGAAGTGTATTTGGAAATAAATCATTATTGAAACATGCGAATGATTGCTTGTGCAGAATCGGCCCCCAAATACATTACGTTTTCTTGAATATTTAAAGAAATTCAATTGTTAGAACTTTAAACTATATTTTAAAAGTGTTTCATTTATATGAAAATAATAATTAAGAAGTGTTAGAGAAGCAAATACGTGAAAATACCGAAAAATAAATTGTATAACTTAATAAATGCCTTTGTTTATCGTTGTTTTGCTAAAAAGAACGATTTATAATAAAGAAACAAAAAGAGAAGCGGAAAATGAGAGATGAGAAAACGAGAGAAGTCAAAGTGGACATAAAAAGGCGCTTACGGCCGATTCTGCACCAGACCCAAATATTGCAGTAAATATAATTTTTTTATTAATTGGTTGAAATAAACAATAGTTTGCAAAATTAATAAATATAAATTTGATTAAATAACTAAGCAAATGTATAAAAAAAAATTTTTTTTTTTATACATGTATACTATACTAAACATAAAAACTAAGATTGGAATGATTATCTTCCTAATTTAAACATTTTTCCATTAAAAAAAAATTATTTAAATTTCTTAGACTGTAAAACCTACCTGAGACCTGCACTTATCTAAGCTCATTTAAACTCATCTAAGCTTGCAATTATTGCTCTCGAGTGAATTTGTTCGTAGCTTAAGGCGCGTTTACAGCCGTTTACAGTACTTTTTTTTTCAGCGTGATCTTTGTTTGTTTTATTGACGCTCAAATCCACTCAAATTCACTCAAATTCACTCAAATTCACTCATATTCACTCATAAGGCGCGTTTACAGCCGTTTACAGTACTTTTGTGCTTGAGCGTAGTTTAGTTTAGTTTAGTTAAGTTATGCGAAAGAACTGTTTACAGTACAAATTTTTGCAAGCGTAGTTGAGTGAACTTTGGTGAAGTCAGAGCATTGTCCATGGCTTGGTCGTAGATTGCACTATGTATAAATAAATGTTATTTTGGTTATTAAAATAACGCTTCACCCACAATTATGATTTTATAAGTTTTAAATACAGAGTTTTGCATGAAATAAAAACGTGTCGTAAAAATTTAATTGAAACTTGAATAATTAAGGCTACTAAAAAAGTAATAAAATGCTATCATTGTGGAATGTAGTAAGATGTTACTTCAATATCGTATAGGCCTACATGATTATATTAAGAGATTAAGAATAATTTTTTCCCTGCTGTGCTGTGGGAAAATGCATGCAGCTTAAAAAGACTGATAGCTTGGTTGTAGGCTATCCCTGATTCAATTTCTCAACCTCTCCCTGATGGCAATATTTACTTAACTTTTATTTACTTGATAAAATTTGATAGAAGGCCTATTTATTTTATAATTTTTCTGTTGGCCTACATACTTTCTGCATTCCAATATTTAATATTTTTTGATAAATTGTGCGACATCTGTTCTTTGCTCCACTTTTTGAGGTTTAGTAAACCGGCATCAGATAAAAATTTATTTTTGGAATTCTATTTTATTTTTACGTATTTTTTTTTTTTGACAATTTAGTTGGTTGATCTAACAAATTTAATTGGTTACCGTAATGAAATAACCTAGATGTATTGATGGTGAAATGCGATCGACACAGTCCCGGTGCATAACCCACCTGTTTTACTCTGTTGTGTCTTTCGGAAAGACACATTACGCTACTTTCCGGTGCTTGGCGGTCTTGGCAAGCATCTCTATATTTCCATCATATATCTAATTAAAGCACGAACTAAATAAAAATTTTTAACCAAACACCAACATCTTAGCACCTCCAGAAAATAGGTCGGGGTAATCGCTTTACAATACCCCAAGTTTAACACCTCTAACGTTGTTCAGCCAGTCAGGAGGATGAAAAAAAGATGATGACATTAAGCGTCCAATTTTTACGCAACCATGAAAGTCAGTGATGGCTTATTACATTTAAGGCGAAACTGATTGAGAATTTAGACCTACCATTACACGATAACCATACTGTTCATAGGGTAGAGAAAAAAATTAGAAGCATCTTAAAAAAACAAATTTTTTAATACCTGCATTGAATAAAATTACTCCTACAAAAAACATTACAGGCTTTCTTCTTCAGTGACTGCCAAAGATTTCAAACGCAAAAATAAGCAATAAATTTAATTTTTACTAGTTAATCAATAAGTAAACATCTTGGTAAACACAAAGCAGTAAAACTAAATTACTAAGAAATTTGCAATAAAAGCAAACGAAAACCTAGCTAATATTAAAAAATTAAGAAATTACAAAAGTTAATTAATAAAGGCACAGCGTTCATACTACTTGCTAAAAACAACAATGGGGTATGTAGGAGGGGCATTGTGCCATGCCCCCCGCCTTGGAGAAAACCAGAGACAGATTCAAAGTAAAGACCTTTTTTACCAGTTAAGCATATTATATTGTGTTGCACGACTCCCAACCCTTTTCGAAAATCCTCGGTACGCCACTGTTTACAAATAGTCTAAAAAAGCTTCAAACTTTTACAATTAAACTTGTAATTGATCAATACAAGAAACTGCGATATTTCTTTTCCTATTTCTTCAAATTATCAATATGATTATTACAGTGCTATTGAATTAATAATACGTAAAACGTGAAATAGCGCCCTTTAATCACTCAGAGGCAAAAACAAGTTGCCACCTAAGTTCAATCTACTAATTCAGCTCAATTTAATAAAATAAATGATAGAACAGCAAGCATAAACTGATACAAAACATTGCTAAATAAATGAAAGGAAGCATGAAATATTCAAGGAATGACGGTATGTAAAATTTGAAAAGATTAGGCAGAGTCGTTACTGGTAATAAAAAAAAACACAAAGAGCCAAAAAATAGTGCAAAAAATTTTCATCATGAAGTGTTTCGGATAAGTCGTCTGGATTTTTAACAGCAAGGCATTTGACATGGATTGAAATGCTTTAGTGCACCAGTGTAGTACAAATTAATCGTCTTGATCGTTCATCTTGCTTGCACAGAGCACGATATTTGACGGCTTCGGATGACGAAACTTGATACTGGCGTGACAAAGAAAGCCGTATCTGATCCAGGCAGTAAAGCAGCCTGAGGTAATAAAATGAGCAGCCTCAGGTAACAAAAGGATAACTGTTTGTTTCTGATCAGAAGTGGATGCCCTTCAAAACGACGACGATGACAACATCTTGGTTGTCTTTTTTGAAGCCTGTTTAAACAATAAAAAATGAAAGGGCAGAAAAGTAAATAAACTTGTATTGCAATTTTTTCAGCAAAAACAAATGAACTCATGGCATGACACTCATGAAATCTGCTATCAAGAAGTAGCTTCTGAAGTAAATTAAAGTGCATGATTGCTAATATTAGAGAAATTTACAATATGTATCTGTCTTAAAAAAACTGCAGTAAAAAGCGGTCTGCTACTAAAAATTCTGCAAAGATCAGATCAAGTTAAGTAAACAATTAGATTTTTTGCTTCTTAAACAAATATTATGAATGACGTAATTTCGTTAAGATGTTAAGATAGTGTTTCAATTTACACGATTAGAAGAAACGGCATAATATTTTCTCTTCTAACATAGGAATTAGGGAAATAAATTAAACATTTTTAATAATTCTTTGTTATCTGTTTAGATTATCACTTTTAAGGTATAGCAGCATGATGAAATGACCTCTTTGTTACATCACTGTAGCTGGTCAATATAATTTATTTTTTATCTCTATATTTATCCTCCTGATTCGCAGGAAAGCGATGGAGTCGCTAATACATAGGGTAGGCAATTATCCCGACCTGCTTCCGCAGATGCCAAGATATTGCTATCCGCTTGTAATTTAATATGATTAAATTATGACTATAAGTTAGATTGAGATATGACTAACAGTAAGTTAGAACTGCTTGCCTAGACCACCAAGCAGGGGAATGTCCCGTAAAGTGCCTTTCCCAAGGACACAACAGGATGACGTGAGTGGGTTTTGAACTGAGACCGTGTTGATCACGAGACCAGTGCTTTAACCACTCGACCACGCTGCCGACAATGATGGTGGGCAATGATTATATGATGGCCACACCACAATATACAGTTGACATATAATAACACAGGACAACAAAACGATTTCAATAGTTATGATCTTAAAGATTAGGAATGATTATTGTGTAACAAAAAGTGTCAATATCAGCAGTAAATACAAACCAACTTAAATCTACAGAATTTTAAAAACAAAATAATTGAATATTTAAGCAACTAGCATTAATAGAGTTTATAATTACTTTATCAAAACTAACCTATAGTATGGAAAAAATCTGCAAAACCTAGGATTATGTTACCTAATAAACATACTTCTGCTCCAACTATTTTAGGGAAAAATGTCCTTCACTATTCTATACTTGTCTTCTACAAATTTTCTTTCTTTACATGTTTTCTCTAAAAAACACAGTTAAAAATATAATTGACTAAGAACAATTTTCAATACTTTAAACAATAACAACATCAAAATAGTATATATAAAACTATACCAAAGTTAAAATGAAGTCACTGTTTATTGTTTTGTTTTTTTAGTGCATATTTTTAAAATAACAATTTATTTTAGTAATATTTCTTTTTGTCATAAAAGCAATTAAATTTTTGTTATTTGATTAACAGAATCACTCAAAGTGCTAAGACTCAAAAATTTGGGTAGAAAGATGCAAGTTTAATGCACAGTCACCACAGTCATTTTAATGTGACCCAGGAAAGTTATTTTACAAAAATATGTAAATGAATTAATTTTGCTTCCTTCTCTTAAAAAAAGCAATAACCAGATTAATGTTAAAACCAAAAAAAGGAAATTAAAAGTATACAATAAAAGATCTGACAACTTACAATAGCTTCAGTTAAAAACTATTTCATTTTAAAGATCAAAATTTAGCTTAACAACTAGTAAACATTATACTTTATACATGAAACTTATATCAAAAGCAATTATATTTTAGCTACTTCTAAACCACCACATTATCTTTTAATTTAAAAAAAAAGTTGAAATATTTAAGGGCATTTATTGATGATCTTATTATCATATCTATTTTTCTCCTGACTCATAGGAAAGCATCGAAGATGTTATATCAGGGGTGGGCAATAATTTTCAACCTTAGACCACATTGAAACTTTTGGAATGATTTGTGGCCAAACATAAACCGAAAATGGCAAATCTTAATAATTATGGGTTATTATGAAATGTCATTCATCCCTAAAATGTAGTGATCTTTAAAAAAAGGTCTTCATCTTAAATCTTAAAAGAGTTATCTGGAATTTGCTTGAAGACAAAAAAATTCTAATTATTTGCTTGAGGATTTTACAAGATGCACAGAAATTTGTTGGAAGCAGCAGTTTGCCCACCCTTGTGTTAAAGGGCAACTGTTAGCAGTTATTCAGACATGTCTTCCTAGATGCCAAGATACTGCTGTTTAATTGAAATTTTTAAGTAGCTTTTTTAGTTTTATGTTTTTAAAGTTGAGATTGTCAATGTTAAAACACTGCATTGACAACTAAGCAGTATAAGTCTTCATACATGAAGTGCAATTTTCATATATAAAATTAAAAATCTTATAGTTTCATCATATTAGCACATGTACAGTACTTTTTATTTGTCAATGCAGTATTGCAACATTGACAAACCCCTAAAAATTATACAAAAAATCAATCTTCTTTGTATGGCTGTACTGGCCAAGTAACTGCTTTCTGTTTTAACAGAGTCAGAATTGTAAGTAAACAGTAGGACCCATCAAGAAATTGTAATGAAGAAGCTTTTCTAAAAATCACTCAGATAAACTAAACATTAAACTTGTGTCCTTCTGCTTGCAAGTTAGAGTGTTGTCACACTAAGCTATTGCCAACAAATAAACAATAATTTTTTAGTAAATTGACTGCAGCTGAAAATTGACTTAAAATAAATATTACAGAATAAGCTAGTCACATGTATTTAAATAAAGCAAACATGATATGAACATAAAATAATTTTATGCAACGCTAATTATATGGCCAGTTTATCAAATAATAACTTTTAATAGTCCACCAGTAGATCAAATACAATTGTATTTAGAATGTAAATGTCTATTGTGGCACTGGCGTGTTGATTCATACACTAACAATTAAGATTTTTAATATCCAAAAAAATTGTCTTACCTTTGAAACACTTTTTCTTTTTATCAATGGAGAGTGCAATCATAAACATAAAGAAATTCTTTTTTTCAATAAATTCAATTAAAAAATATTCTAACAGAACTTTAGTACTGCTATTACATACATACAAGCAAAATGTAATGATTTTAAATAAGAAGCTAAGCCACCTAAAATGCAAAGCACCAGTTATGTACAGCCTTGGTCTACACATAGTGGATTCTATTAATTTTTTGTGATAATAGTAAAGTAATAAAATAGCAGTAACTATTCTAATTGAAATAAAAACATTGTTATTTTCCAATACACTTTAAACTCTACACAATTTTACAATAATTTTTCAAAACAATTTTTCTGTTTAATGTATGTTATACAGCATTAAAAAAATATGCTGCAAACAGGATAAAAATACTATTGGAAAAAGAAGTCCACATTAAAAAATATTTACTAATTTAGTAACTACGACTGTAAATAAATATTGCAGTAAATATAATTTTTTTATTAATTGGATGAAATAAACAATGGTTTGCAAAATTAATAAATATAAATTTGATTAAATAATTGAATGTCAATTCTAGTCTTAAACTAAGCAAATGTATAAAAAAAATTTTTTTACAACTATACTAAACATAAAAACTAAGATTGAAATGATTATCTTCCTAATTTAAACATTTTTCCATTAAAAAAAAATTATTTAAATTCCTTAGACTGTAAAACCTACCTAAGACCTGCACTTATCTAAGCTCATTTAAGCTCATCTAAGCTTGCAATTATTGCTCTCGAGTGAATTTGTTCGTAGCTTAGTTTCGTGAATATAGGCGCGTTTACAGCCGTTTACAGTACTTTTTTTTTCAGCATGATCTTTGTTTGTTTTATTGACGCTCAAATCCACTCAAATTCACTCATATTTACTCATATTCATGAAACTAAGCTACGAACAAATTCACTCGAGAGCAATAATTGCAAGCTTAGATGAGCTTAAATGAGCTTAGGTAAGTGCAGGTCTCAGGTAAGTTTTACAGTCTAAGGAATTTAAATAATTTTTTTTTAATGGAAAAATGTATAAATTAGGAAGATAATCATTCCAATCTTAGTTTTTATGTTTAGTATAGTTGTAAAAAATTTTTTTTTATACATTTGCTTAGTTTATAACTAGAATTGTCATTTAATTATTTAATCAAATTTATATTTATTAATGTTGCAAACCATTGTTTATTTCATCCAATTAATGAAAAAATTATATTTACTGCAATATTTATTTACAGTCGTAGTTACTAAATTAGTAAATATTTTTTGATGTGGACTTGTTTTTCCAATAGTATTTTTATCCTGTTTACAGCATATTTTTTTAATGCTGTATAACATACATTAAACAGAAAAATTGTTTTGAAAAATTATTGTAAAATGTGTAGAGCTTAAATGTATTGGAAAATAACAATGTTTTCATTTTAATTAGAATAGTTACTGCTATTTTATTACTTTACTATTATCACAAAAAATCAATAGAATCCACCATGTGTAGACCAAGGCCGTATATAACTGGTGCTTTGCATTTTAGGTGGCTTAGCTTCTTATTTAAAATCATTACATTTTGCTTGTATGTATGTAATAGCAGTACTAAAGTTGTGTTTTTAGAATATTTTTTAATTGAATTTATTGAAAAAAAACTTTTTTTATGTTTATGATTGCACTCTCCATTGATAAAAAGAAAAAGTGTTTCAAAGGTAAGACAATTTTTTTGCATATTAAAAGTCTTAATTGTTATTGTATGAATCAACATGCCAATGCCACAATAGACATTTACATGCTAAATACAATTGTATTTGATATACTGGTCGACTATTAAAAGTTATTATTTGATAAACTGGCCATATAATTAGCATTGCATAAAATTATTTTATGTTCATATTATGTTTGCTTTATTTAAATACATGTGACTAGCTTATTCTGTAATATTTATTTTAAGTCAATTTTCAGCTGCAGTCAATTTACTAAAAAATTATTGTTTATTTGTTGGCAATAGCTTAGTGTGACAACACTCTAACTTGCAAGCAGAAAGACACAAGTTCAATGTTTAGTTTATCTGAGTGATTTTTAGGAAAGCTTCTTCATTACGATTTTTTGATGGGTCCTGCTGTTTACCTACAATTCTGACTCTATTAAAACGGAAAGCAGTTACTTGGCCAGTACAGCCATACAAAGAAGATTGATTTTTTGTATAATTTTTGGGAGTTTGTCAATGTTGCAATACTGCATTGACAAATAAAAAGTACTGTACATGTGCTATTATGATGAAACTATAAGATTTTTAATTTTGTATATAAAAATTGCACTTCATGTATGAAGACTTATACTGCTTAGTTGTCAATGCAGTGTTTTAACATTGACAATCTCAACTTTAAAAAAAAAACTAAAAAAGCTACTTAAAAATTACAATTAAACAGCAGTATCTTGGCATCTAGGAAGACATGTCTGGATAACTGCTAACAGTTGCCCTTTAACACAAGGGTGGGCAAACTGCTGCTTCCAACAAATTTCTGTGCAGCTTGCAAAATCCTCAAGCAAATAATTAGATTTTTTTGTCTCCAAGCAAATTCCAGATAACTCTTTTAAGATTTAAGATGAAGACTTTTTTTTAAAGATCACTACATTTTGGGGATGAATGACATTTCATAATAACCCATAATTATTAAGATTTGCCATTTTCAGTTTATGTTTGGCCATGAATCATTCCAAAAGTTTCAATGTGGTCTAAGGTTGAAAATTATTGCCCACCCCTGATATAACATCTTTGATGCTTTCCTGTGAGTCAGGAGAAAAATAGATATGATAATAAGTATGATCAATAAATGCCCTTAAATATTTCAACTTTTTTTTTTAAATTAAAAGATAATGTGGTGGTTTAGAAGTAGCTAAAATATAATTGCTTTTGATATAAGTTTCATGTATAAAGTATAATGTTTACTAGTTGTTAAGCTAAATTTTGATCTTTAAAATGAAATAGTTTTTAACTGAAGCTATTGTAAGTTGTCAGATCTTTTATTGTATGCTTTTAATTTCCTTTTTTGGTTTTAACATTGATCTAGTTATTGCTTTTTTTAAGAGAAGGAAGCAAAATTAATTCATTTACATATTTTGTAAAATAACTGTTGTATCTTTGCACAAATACACAGGTTTATTAAAAAAACAATAGTAAATATTCACAAAAGTACTTAGCCAAAAAACAACCGTATTGAAGTAGAATGCTTTTAGTTCGTTTGCTGTAGTAGCTTGATAGCTCTGAAATGACTGCTTAATCAAAATAAAGGCGCATATTTAACTAGTAACAATTATGCTTGGAGATGCGCGCGTCCAATAATTGTTCGAGCAAAAGGCGCTGATTAGGATTAGAAGCGTTTCAGAAAACACTACGTTATCTATTGCACAATATCACAACACCTCCCCAAATAAACTACGACAAAAAAATATATATACATATTAGCAACAATATTTTTTTGGAGGTCTCTTTGTTCTCGCTGATCGTCGTAGATTGTGTCGCCCGTACTCGTCTCCGGTTAGTAGTCTCGGATTGTTGCGTTGGTTCATCGAAGAAGAACTAGATGCGTGGTCAGTCCCGGCTGGAAGTGTTTCTGTAGACAAAACGCTCGTTGGGATTTCACAGGGATCATGTTGTGATATTGTGCAATAGATGACGTAGTGTTTTTCTTAAACGCTCTAATCTTAATCAGCGCCTTTTGCTCGAACAATTATTGGACGCGCGCATCTCCAAGCATAATTGTTACTAGTTAAATATGCGCCTTTATTTTGGTTTAGCAGTCAGTTCAAAGCTATCAAGCTACTACAGCAAACTAACTAATAGCATTATATTTCAATACGGTTGTTTTTTGGCTAAGTACTTTTGTGAATATTTACTATTGTTTTTTTAATAAACCTGTGTATTCGTGCAAAGATACAACAGGCAAAAGTGGCAACGAGGATTCAAGGAACTCAACTGCGTCAAGAAAGAAAAAAAGAAAATTTGTTGAATTTGCATTAAAGCTTGAATTATCGATATGAGTGAAATTTCTGAACTGATTTTGTTGTTAAATAAGCAACACCAAGAGCAAATGGCAGTTTTACGCGACGAGCATCGCGAGCAGAATAAGCAACACCAAGAGCAGAACAAGCGACACCAAGAGCAAATGACAATGCTTCAAGAGCAGCTGAAAATTCTACAAAGCAGCTTGAACAACCCGCGAGAAAATGTTCCAACACCGATGGCAAGTTTTCAACCATTCGATTCCACATCTGAGTTATGGACTGATTATTTGGCAAGGTTCCGAACATTCGTCACTGCTAACTCTGTTCCCGACAACAAGCAAGCACAAATTTTTCTTACCAACCAATCTAACTCCGTTTACAAAATGCTTAGCAACTTAGCGGCTCAGCAACAACCTGTCAAAAGCATACATGAGCTAACGATGAATGATATTCAGACGTTTATGGCAGAGAAGTTTGACCCAAAACGATTTGTTGTCAGAGAACGTTTCAAGTTTTGGTCTGACATGAAACGCAAACCTGGCGAAACTATTCCTGAACTGGCAAGCAGAATACGACAAGATGCAGCTACGTGTGATTTTCAATCCATTAAAGATCCTTTAGATGAAGCCTTGCGAACTAAATTCATCTGTTCAGTAGACAACGAAGCAGTTTTGAAGACACTCTTCAAGCTCAAGGACGATGAACTAAAGTTTAGCAACGCCATCAGAGTGGCTCAAGAAGTGGAAGAAGCAGCCAAGGTAGCAAAGGAAACCGTACACGGTCAACCTTCTACGTCGGTGCAGAAAGTTTATCACGCAAAGCCCAAAACTTCCAAAACGCAAGAAAAGAAAACCGCCTGCTTCAGGTGTGGAAATTCTGGACATTTTAGCAAAGCTTGTCCCCATATTAAAGCTATTTGCAGCTTCTGCAAGAAAACAGGTCATCTGCAATCTGTATGCATGTCTCGACTAAGAGATAATAAGCTTGTGAAACAACAGTTGGTGCACAAAGTCCAATGTTCTGTTTCACCCATCTATCAAACTATTAGACTTAATGACCACAGAATTAAGTTTGAAATTGATAGCGGAGCCAGTGACACATTTTGCTGTGAAGCGACGTGGCAAACGCTGGGTAAACCCATTCTACAACCTGTATCAGTTCAATATCAAGTTGCTGAAGGTAGCCCGCTACCCGTCGTGGGACAATTCCAATCAACTGCAAGTATTGATGGAAAATCACCTGACGTGACCTTTCCTGTAATTGTCACTAAAGTGCCCAATCTAAATTTACTAGGTCGTCTGGCGATGATGAAGTTGAAACTCACCAACTTAACTGATCACTTCAGAGAAAACCTAAGTTGTTCTGAATCTACTGCAACGATAGAGCACGTAACTACAAGTGGTCCAGAAAACTCTTTAGATGCGGCATGTATTCAATTATGTGGAGAGTTTCCTACTTTATTTGAATCAACATTGGGTTGTCTAAAAGATTTTTCACTGGACATACGGTTTAAACCTGAAGCTAAACCTATTTTCAAGAAGCCAAGACCTGTTCCGTTCTCAATCCTACAAGATTTAAACGAAGCATACGAAGCAGGAATTAAGAGAGGTGTATGGGAGCTTACAGATTTTAACTCGTACGGCACCCCCGTGGTTCCTATTCGAAAGTCTCCTTTGCCAGGTCAAGCAAAAGCAAGCATCCGAGTTTGTGGAGATTATTCGGTGACTGTAAACTCGCAACTGGAAGACCATCGTCAACCAATCCCTCTCCCAGAAGATCTTATGCGCAAGCTAGGACGTGGTTACTGCTTTAGTAAGATTGATCTAGCTAATGCATATAATCAAATCTGTCTTTCTCCTGAAAGCCAGAAGAAGCTGGCTCTCAGCACTCACAAAGGGGTTTTACTGCAGAAAAGACTTCCTTTCGGAATTAAATCCGCACCAGGGTATTTCCAAGAAATCATGGAACAGTTAACGCAAAATTTGCGAGGAGTTGCCGTGTATTTCGATGATATTTTGGTAAGTGGTGACAACGCAAAAGATCATTTGATGAACCTGCGAGCTTTGTTCAAAAGACTAGAAGAAAAAGGTCTTCGCTGCAACCGTGAAAAATGTGTTTTCGCCCAAGTATCAATTGATTACCTGGGTCACACTTTATCAAGTCGAGGAATTGCAAAAGGGTCCAAAGTTGATGCCATACTAGAAATGCCTACACCCAAGAACATTTCTATGTTAAAATCTTTTTTAGCATCTGTGCAGTTTTATTCCAAATTCTTACCTCCATATTTTTCGGAAATCACCGAGCCGTTGTACAAGCTTACACGCAAAGGACAACAGTGGAAGTGGGGTGAAGAAGAAGCGACATCTTTCAAAAAGATCAAACGGTTACTATGCACAGAGACTGTACTTGCGCACTATGACCCATCTCTTCCGTTGGGTTTATCTTGTGACGCCTCAGAATGCGGAATTGGAGCGGTATTATTTCATCGCTTTGCAGACGGAAGCGAGCGTTCAATTCTCAATATTTCTAAAGTCTTATCGGCGACACAAAGACGCTACAGCCAAATACAGAAAGAAGCACTATCCTTAGTGTACGCTTTGAAGAAATTTCATCAGTTTCTCTACGGTCGTAAGTTCATTGTGGTTACCGATCACAAACCTTTAGTGACCTTGTTTGCCCCTGATAAAGGTACTCCTGCAATGGCCGCGAATCGACTTGCACGATGGGCATTACTAGTCCATCAATATGACTACACGGTGGAATACCGTAGAAGCAAGGACCATGGCAATGCCGATGCTCTTAGTCGCTTGCCATTTTCAAATGACACAAGTTTTGATGGGGAGGAGATGGAAGATGATGTCGATAGCGTTTGTTTAGTTCGAACAATCAGTCGTCAAATCAATCCTGACAATCCATTGCTTGTGGTCAGAGAGACTGCCAAGGATCCAATTCTTGCCCAAGTAATGCGATTTGTGAAGGAAGGATGGCCGCATGCATTTTCGGAAGAGCTTAAAGACTTCAAAAAGTTGGAAAATTCGTTGTCAACAGAGAATGGTTGCGTTTTTTACGGCATACGGGTAATAATTCCTTCAACCCTACGTAATCATATTCTTAAATTATTACACCTTGGACATTTCGGCATGCAACGGATGAAACAACTTGCCAGGTCAACTGTCTATTGGCCTAGAATTGACTTTGACATTGAGGATTTATGTCGCAAATGCACTTCCTGTGGCCAATTTCAAAATAAGCCGGATAAACCTTCAATCCATCCGTGGATGATGCCAGAAAAACCATGGTCAAGACTCCACTTGGACCATGCGATCAACTTTCTGGGAAGAAACTGGTTAGTCCTTGTAGACGCTTATTCAAAATATCCTTGCATTCATCCAACAACCTCAACGTCTTCGAAAAGTACTACGGCTATACTTGAACAAGAATTTGCTCATTTCGGATATCCCCACACGTTGGTGACCGATAATGCCACAACATTCATGTCTCAAGAGTTTCAAGCTTGGTGCAAACAACGAGGCATTGTACATCTCACCGGAGCACCTTATCATCCAGCAACAAACGGTGCTGCCGAGCGTTTGATACAATCGTTCAAACAGGCATTGAGAAAATCCTCGTTACCTCCAAAGGAAGCTTTGCAAGAATTTCTAATGCAATATAGAAGAATTCCTTTTGCATCGGGACTGTCACCAAGCGAATTGTTGAATGGAAGAAAAATACGCACCAAAATTGACACTTTGGTTCCATCCATTCCGCATCTCCTACAAGGAAGACAGTCAAGACAAGCGAGCAAGCATTCAAATGCTGAAGACTCGAAAGTGGTTTCGAAAGTCGAACATCATTACTCACTAGGAGACCCTTGTTACGCACTGTACTTCGGCCCTAGAAGAGATCGTGACCCACGATGGGTGCCTGCGATAGTTACGAAAGTCCATGGTACACGAAGCGTCAATGTACGAGTCATTCCTCGAGGACCAACTTGGAGAAGACATCTTGATCAACTTCGACCTCGATACGGTTCGGATCAAGATGATGATCCCTGTGAAATCCCAACGAGCGTTTTGTCTACAGAAACACTTCCAGCCGGGACTGACCACGCATCTAGTTCTTCTTCGATGAACCAACGCAACAATCCGAGACTACCAACCGGAGACGAGTACGGGCGACACAATCTACGACGATCAGCGAGAACAAAGAGACCTCCAAAAAAATATTGTTGCTAATATGTATATATATTTTTTTGTCGTAGTTTATTTGGGGAGGTGTTGTGATATTGTGCAATAGATGACGTAGTGTTTTTCTTAAACGCTCTAATCTTAATCAGCGCCTTCTGCTCGAACAATTATTGGACGCGCGCATCTCCAAGCATAATTGTTACTAGTTAAATATGCGCCTTTATTTTGGTTTAGCAGTCAGTTCAAAGCTATCAAGCTACTACAGCAAACTAACAAATAGCATTATATTTCAATACGGTTGTTTTTTGGCTAAGTACTTTTGTGAATATTTACTATTGTTTTTTTAATAAACCTGTGTATTCGTGCCAAGATACAACAGATCATCATCTTGATCCGAACCGTATCGAGGTCGAAGTTGATCAAGATGTCTTCTCCAAGTTGGTCCTCGAGGAATGACTCGTACGTTAACACTTCGTGTACCATGGACTTTCGTAACTATCGCAGGCACCCATCGTGGGTCACGATCTCTTCTAGGGCCGAAGTACAGTGCGTAACAAGGGTCTCCTAGTGAGTAATTATGTTCGACTTTCGAAACCACTTCCGAGTCTTCAGCATTTGAATGCTTGCTCGCTTGTCTTGACTGTCTTCCCTGCAGGAGATGCGGAATGGATGGAACCAAAGTGTCAATTTTGGTGCGTATTTTTCTTCCATTCAACAATTCGCTTGGTGACAGTCCCGATGCAAAAGGAATTCTTCTATATTGCATTAGAAATTCTTGCAAAGCTTCCTTTGGAGGTAACGAGGATTTTCTCAATGCCTGTTTGAAGGATTGTATCAAACGCTCGGCAGCACCGTTTGTTGCTGGATGATAAGGTGCTCCGGTGAGATGTACAATGCCTCGTTGTTTGCACCAAGCTTGAAACTCTTGAGACATGAATGTTGTGGCATTATCGGTCACCAACGTGTGGGGATATCCGAAATGAGCAAATTCTTGTTCAAGTATAGCCGTAGTACTTTTCGAAGACGTTGAGGTTGTTGGATGAATGCAAGGATATTTTGAATAAGCGTCTACAAGGACTAACCAGTTTCTTCCCAGAAAGTTGATCGCATGGTCCAAGTGGAGTCTTGACCATGGTTTTTCTGGCATCATCCACGGATGGATTGAAGGTTTATCCGGCTTATTTTGAAATTGGCCACAGGAAGTGCATTTGCGACATAAGTTCTCGATGTCAAAGTCAATTCTAGGCCAATAGACAGTTGACCTGGCAAGTTGTTTCATCCGTTGCATGCCGAAATGTCCAAGGTGTAATAATTTAAGAATATGATTACGTAGGGTTGAAGGAATTATTACCCGTATGCCGTAAAAAACGCAACCATTCTCTGTTGACAACGAATTTTCCAACTTTTTGAAGTCTTTAAGCTCTTCCGAAAATGCATGCGGCCATCCTTCCTTCACAAATCGCATTAGTTGGGAAAGAATTGGATCCTTGGCAGTCTCTCTGACCACAAGCAATGGATTTTCAGGATTGATTTGACGACTGATGGTTCGAACTAAACAAACGCTATCGACATCATCTTCCATCTCCTCCCCATCAAAACTTGTGTCAGCTAAGTGATCAGTTAAGTTGGTGAGTTTCAACTTCATCATCGCCAGACGACCTAGTAAATTTAGATTGGGCACCTTAGTGACAATTACAGGAAAGGTCACGTCAGGTGATTTTCCATCAATACTTGCAGTTGATTGGAATTGTCCCACGACGGGTAGCGGGCTACCTTCAGCAACTTGATATCGAACTGATACAGGTTGTAGAATGGGTTTACCCAGCGTTTGCCACGTCGCTTCACAGCAAAATGTGTCACTGGCTCTGCTATCAATTTCAAACTTAATTCTGTGGTCATTAAGTCTAATAGTTTGATAGATGGGTGAAACAGAACATTGGACTTTGTGCACCAACTGTTGTTTCACAAGCTTATTATCTCTTAGTCGAGACATGCATACAGATTGCAGATGACCTGTTTTCTTGCAGAAGCTGCAAATAGCTTTAATGTGGGGACAAGCTTTGCTGAAATGTCCAGAATTTCCACACCTGAAGCAGGCGGTTTTCTTTTCTTGCGTTTTGGAAGTTTTGGGCTTTGCGTGATAAACTTTCTGCACCGACGTAGAAGGTTGACCGTGTACGGTTTCCTTTGCTACCTTGGCTGCTTCTTCCACTTCTTGAGCCACTCTGATGGCGTTGCTAAACTTCAGTTCATCGTCCTTGAGCTTGAAGAGTGTCTTCAAAACTGCTTCGTTGTCTACTGAACAGATGAATTTAGTTCGCAAGGCTTCATCTAAAGGATCTTTAATGGATTGAAAATCACACGTAGCTGCATCTTGTCGTATTCTGCTTGCCAGTTCAGGAATAGTTTCGCCAGGTTTGCGTTTCATGTCAGACCAAAACTTGAAACGTTCTCTGACAACAAATCGTTTTGGGTCAAACTTCTCTGCCATAAACGTCTGAATATCATTCATCGTTAGCTCATGTATGCTTTTGACAGGTTGTTGCTGAGCCGCTAAGTTGCTAAGCATTTTGTAAACGGAGTTAGATTGGTTGGTAAGAAAAATTTGTGCTTGCTTGTTGTCGGGAACAGAGTTAGCAGTGACGAATGTTCGGAACCTTGCCAAATAATCAGTCCATAACTCAGATGTGGAATCGAATGGTTGAAAACTTGCCATCGGTGTTGGAACATTTTCTCGCGGGTTGTTCAAGCTGCTTTGTAGAATTTTCAGCTGCTCTTGAAGCATTGTCATTTGCTCTTGGTGTCGCTTGTTCTGCTCTTGGTGTTGCTTATTCTGCTCGCGATGCTCGTCGCGTAAAACTGCCATTTGCTCTTGGTGTTGCTTATTTAACAACAAAATCAGTTCAGAAATTTCACTCATTTTGACAATTCAAGCTTTAATGCAGATTCAACAAATTTTCTTTTTTTCTTTCTTGACGCAGTTGAGTTTCTTGAATCCTCGTCGCCACTTTTGCCTGTTGTATCTTTGCACAAATACACAGGTTTATTAAAAAAACAATAGTAAATATTCACAAAAGTACTTAGCCAAAAAACAACCGTATTGAAGTAGAATGCTTTTAGTTCGTTTGCTGTAGTAGCTTGATAGCTCTGAACTGACTGCTTAATCAAAATAAAGGCGCATATTTAACTAGTAACAATTATGCTTGGAGATGCGCGCGTCCAATAATTGTTCGAGCAAAAGGCGCTGATTAGGATTAGAAGCGTTTCAGAAAACACTACGTCATCTATTGCACAATATCACAACAATAACTTTCCTGGGTCACATTAAAATGACTGTGATGACCATGCATTAAACTTGCATCTTTCTGCACAAATTTTTGAGTCTTAGCTCTTTAAGTGATTCTGTTAATCAAATAACAAAAATTTAATTGCTTTTATGACAAAAAGAAATATTACTAAAATAAATTGTTATTTCAAAAATATGCACTAAAAAAACAAAACAATAAACAGTGACTTCATTTTAACTTTGGTATAGTTTTATATGTTTTGATGTTGTTATTGTTTGAAGTATTGAAAATTGTTTTTAGTCAATTATACTTTTAACTGTTATTTTTTAGAGAAAACATGTAAAGAATGAAAATTTGTAGAAGACAAGTACAGAATAGTGAAGGACGTTTTTCCCTAAAATAGTTGGAGCAGAAGTATGTTTATTAGGTAACATAATCCTAGGTTTTGCAGATTTTTTCCATACTATTGGTTATTTTTGGTAAAGTAATTATAAACTCTATTTATGCTAGTTGCTTAAATATTTAGTTATTTTGTTTTTAAAATACTGTAGATTTAAGTTGGTTTGTATTTACTGCTGATATTGACACTTTTTGTTACACAATAATCATTCCTAATCTTTATGATCATTACTACTAAAATCGTTTTGTCCTGTTTGTTATTGTATGTCACATGTACAGGGTGTACAAAAAGTTTCCGGACTCTTTTTAATCTTAACAATTTTAATAAAAAATAACTTTTCAAACATTAATTTTCTGTTCAAATGTGTAGAATAAACATTAATTTGGTGTTTGGTAAAATTTTTTAAATTTTACATTTAAAATTCTATCTGAACAATGACAGAACGTGATGCGATATTCAACTACATTGCGCGGGCGTTGCTGCTCCATCAATTATAAAACAGCTTAATGTCGCAAAATCGACAGTTTACCATACAATCAGCCGTTACAAAGAACTCGGGAACTCTAACGATCGTCCTAGGACCGGAAGATCTCGAACACCTTCTCTGGAAAAATTAAGAAACATTTCAAAGATGCTGGTTTTACATTCCAGCAAGATGATGCGCTTTCTCACACCTCAAATAAAACACAACAATGGTGCAAAACGAATTTCTCAAATTTTTGGCCCAAGAATATTTGGCCTTCATCATCGCCAGATCTTAATCCTATGGACTTTTAATATGGTCAATTTTGGAAAAAAATCCTTGTGCTACGCCTCATTCAACATTAGAAACGTTGAAGAAAACTTTGGTAAGAGAATGGGAGAAAATACCACAAAAAACAATCCGTGCAACAGTAGAAAGTTTTAGAGGGAGAATCGAATGAGTAATCGTATTAGAAGGATGCCATATTGAAAAATAAATGGATGCCTTTTTAGATACTGTATATATTATTAAAATAAAAAAGTATCTTCCTTGGAAAAGCATTCGTTTGAAAATAATTGTAGGTTAAGTAAGTCCGGGAACTTTCTGTACACCCTGTATATTGTGGTGTGCCCATCATATAATCATTGTTCACCATCATTGTCGGCAGCGTGGTCGAGTGGTTAAAGCGCTGGGTTTGTGATCAACACGGTCTCAGTTCAAAACCCACTCGCGCCATGCTGTTGTTGGGAAAGACACTTTATGGGATATTCCCCTGCTTGGTGGTCTTGGCAAGCAGTTCTAAATTATAGTCATATCTCTATTAAATTACAAGTGGATAGCAATATCTTGGCATCTGCGGAAGCAGGTCGGGATAATTGCCTACCCTATGTATTAGCGACTCCATCGGTTTCCTGCGAGTCAGTAGGATAAATATAGAGATAAAAAATAAATTATATTGACTAGCTACTGTGATGTACATAGAGGTCATTTCATCATGCTGTTATACCTTAAAAGTGATAATCTGAAAAGATAACAAAGAATTACTAAAAATGTTTAATTTATTTCCCTAGTTCCTATGTTAAAAGAGAAAATATTATGCCGATTCTTCTAATCGTGTAAATTGAAACACTATCTTAACATCTTAACGAAATTACGTCATTCATAATATTTGTTTAAGAAGCAAAAAATCTAATTGTTTATTTAACTTGATCTGATCTTTGCAGAATTTTTAGTAGCAGACCATTTTTCACTGCAGTTTTTTTAAGACAGATACATATTGTAAATTTCTCTAATATTAGCAAATCACGCACTTTAATTTACTTCAGAAGCTACTTCTTGATAGCAGATTTTATGAGTGTCATGCCATGAGTTCATTTATTTTGCTGAAAAAATTGCAATACAAGTTTATTTACTTTTCTGCCCTTTCATTTTTAATTGTTTAAACAGGCTTCAAAAAAGACAACCAAGATGTTGTCATCGTCGTCGTTTGGAAGGGCATCCACCTCTGATCAGACACAAACAGTTATCCTTTTATTACCTCAGGCTGCTTTACTGCCCGGATCAGATATGGCTTTCTTTGTTACGCCAGCATCGAGTTTCGTCATTCGAAGCCGTCAAATCTCGTGCTCTGTGCAAGCAAGATGAACGATCAAGACGATTAATTTTTACTACACTGGTGCACTAAAGCATTTCAATCCATGTCAAATGCCTTGCTGTTAATAATCCAAACAACTTACCCAAAACACTTCATGATGAAAATTTTTGCAGTATTTTTTGGCTCTCTGTTTTTTTTTATTACCAATAACAACTCTGCCTAATCTTTTTTTCAAATTTTATATACCGTCATTCCTTGAATATTTCATGCTTCCTTTCATTTATTTAGCAATGTTTTTTATCAGTTTATGCTTGCTGTTCTATCATTTATTTTATTAAATTGAGCTAAATTAGTAGATTAAACTTAGGTGGCAACTTGTTTTTGCCTCTGGGTGATTAATGGGTGCTATTTCATGTTTTATTGTTAATTCAATGGCACTGTAATAATTATATTGATAATTTGAAGAAATAGGAAAAGAAATATCGCAGTTTCTTGTATTGATCAATTACAAGTTTAATTACCAAAGTTAGAAGCTTTTTTAGACTATTTGTAAACAGTGGCGTACCGAGGATTTTCTTGTATTGATCAATTACAAGTTTACATGTAATTACCAAAGTTAGAAGGTTTTTTAGACTATTTGTAAACAGTGGCGTACCGAGGATTTTCGAAAAGGGTTGGGAGCCATACAACCACAATATAATATGCTTAGCTGGTAAAAAAGATCTTCATTTTGAATCTATCTCTGGTTTTCTCCAAGGCGGGTGGCATGGCACAATGCCCCTCCTACATACCCTATTGTTGTTTTTAGCAAGTAGTATGAACGCTGTGCCTTTATTTATTAACTTTTGTAATTTCTTAATTTTTTAATATTAGCTAGGTTTTCGCTTGCTTTTATTGCAAATTTCTTAGTAGTTTAGTTTTACTGCTTTGTTGTTACCAAGATGTTTACTTATTGATTAACTAGTAAAAATTAAATTTATTGCTTATTTTTGCGTTTGAAATCTTTGGCAGTCACTGAAGAAGAAAGCCTGTAATGTTTTTTTTAGGAGTAATTTTATTCAATGCAGGTATTAAAAAATTTGTTTTTAAGATGCTTCTAATTTTTTTCTCTACCCTACGAACAGTATGGTAATCGTGTAATGGTAGGCCTAAATTCTCAATCAGTTTCGCCTTAAATGTAATAAGCAATCACTGACCTTCATGGTCGCGTAAAAGTTGGACACTTAATGTCATCATCTTTTTTTCATCATCCTGACTGGCTGGACAACGTTAGAGGTGTTAAACTTGGGGTATTGTAAAGCGATTACCCCGACCTATTTTCTGGAGGTGCTAAGATGTTGGTGTTTGGTTAAAAATTTTAGTTCGTGCTTTAATTAGATATATGATGGAAATATAGAGATGCTTGCCAAGACCGCCAAGCACCGGAAAGTAGCGTAATGTGTCTTTCCGAAAGACACAACAGAGTAAAACAGGTGGGTTATGCACCGGGACTGTGTCGATCGCATTTCGCCATAAATACATCCAGGTTATTTCATTACGGTAACCAATTAAATTTGCTAGATCAACCAACTAAATTGTCAAAAAAAAAAAAAATACGTAAAAAGAGCTTTAAAATAGAATTACAAAAATAAATTTTTATCTGATGCGGGTTTACTAAACCTCAAAAAGTGGAGCAAAGAACAGATGTCGCACAATTTATCAAAAAATATTAAATATTGGAATGCAGAAAGTATGTAGGCCAACAGAAAAATTAAAAAAAATAAATAGGCCTTCTATTAAATTTTATCAAGTAAATAAAAGTTAAGTAAATATTGCCATCAGGGAGAGGTTGAGAAATTGAATCAGGGATAGCCTACAACCAAGCTATCAGTCTTTTTAAGCTGCATGCATTTTCCCACAGCACAGCAGGGAAAAAATTATTCTTAATATCTTAATATAATCATGTAGGCCTATACGATATTGAAGTAACATCTTACTACATTCCACAATAATAGCATTTTATTACTTTTTTAGTAGCCTTAATTATTCAAGTTTCAATTAAATTTTTACGACACGTTTTTATTTCATGCAAAATTCTGTATTTAAAACTTATAAAATCATAATTGTTTGTGAAGCGTTATTGTAATAACCAAAATAACATTTATTTATACATAGAGCAATCTATGACCAAGCCATGGACAATCCTTTGATTTCACCAAAGTTCACTCAACTACGCTTGCAAAAATTTGTACTGTAAACGGTTCTTTTGCATAACTTAACTTAACTAAATTAAACTACGCTCAAGCACAAAAGTACTGTAAACGGCTGTAAACGCGCCTTAAACGACTGTAAACGCGCCTTATGAGTGAATATGAGTGAATTTGAGTGGATTTGAGCGTCAATAAAACAAACAAAGATCACGCTGAAAAAAAAGTACTGTAAACGGCTGTAAACGCGCCTTTACTTTTCAGGACAATAAACCTTATTGTTTAATCTGCCGTAAGTTACTTGGTCGAAATAAATGCAGTAATGTGAAACGTCATACGAAATCACAAAAACTTTTTAAACAACTTTCCACCTAGATCAGAAGTAAGAAAAAACAAGTTAGCTGAGTTAAAACCTGCGCTAACAAATCAACAGAAGTTTATAGAAGTATTCAACAAGGAATCTGATATAGCAACTGAAGCTTCTTTTGTTGTGTCTTAAAATATTGCTCGTTCTAAACATCTACACTCTGACTGTGAACTTGTGAAGAAGAAAATATCTGAAGTTGTTTTAGTTTCGGATCCCAACAGCAAAAAATTTCAGCGATTAATAGCACAAATACCAAGTTCGCGTCGAACTACACAAAGGCGCATTTTCCAGATATGCGCAGCTGTTGCAGTTACAAGGCAAGTTTGGTTCCCTAGCGTTTAGTTTGGCTCTTGATGAGTCAACAGATACACAAAATAATTCACAACTAGCCGTATCTATTTCTTGATGAGTCGATTGGCGGTACAAAATTTTAAGATAGCTTTGAAAAGCGTGTTCATTCCTCGAAAACTTTTCATCTGACACTCATTGGGAGGAATCGTCAGAATAAATTGAGAACAACACGATCGTGCTTATATAGGGAAGAAGAATCATCGCCCATGATTCTGCTATTGGACAGCATCTTTTGGAAAACCCTTCCTGTGCCAGCCAATACAGTGACACCAAATTCTCTATCCTTGTCCGAGGACGTACTTCTTTCCACCTCTCCGCTCTTGAAGCTACGTTTATCAAATCTTTTCAACATAATCTCTGTCGACACAAGGAATTTCTTTACAGTTTAAAACTCATTCATTAACGTTCTTTTACTTTCATTTCTAATTGGTTGTCTCTCCTGACCAATCAAACGGTAGGTTGTTTCTCGCAGCGTGGGCCGTGAGAGGTAGGTGCTTTCTCGCAGCCTGGGCCGACCTAGGCCCAGATGGTAGGTACTTTCTTGCAGCCTGGGCCTTGAGTAAGTTTGTTCATTATTGTTAAAAATGACACACCGAAACCGAACCTACCAAAACGGAAGGGTATCCACCCATTCCGATGTTCAGTGTGGGTCTGCTAGTCGGCAAACGTTCTTTTCAGGACGGAGCAATGTCAGGATAAAATTGCCCTTTTCAGAGCACATTGCCAACAAGTTCTGAAGACCCACTATTCTTCAGCTGAACATCGAAGGCCTCACTACAAGCAAGATGAACGTTCTTCATCATCTCGCTATGCAGTTTGAGCCACTCGTCATCCTACTACCGGAGACCCACTGCACTGATGCAGAGAAGTTGGTACTTTCAAACTACCAACTAGCTGGGTCTTCTTTAAGCAGAAAGCATGGCCTTGTCACGTTTGTCCACGAGCGACTGAGATACACGCTTTTGGACCAATCTCCACTGACATCGGAGATCGAGTGGTTGTGTGTAGACGTTGATGGCTATAAAATAGTCAACCTCTACAAGCCACTGCCAACGCGATTGCGAACCCTGGATCTCCCAGTGTTTCCTCACCCCTGTCTTTACGCTGGCAATTTTAACTGTCGTCATGCTGACTGGGGTTACGATGACAACAGTCCGGACGGTGAATGCTTGGCTGGATGGGCAAGTATTAATTGTCTTGCCCTCCTATATAATGCCAAGGACGCTGCCAATTTTTATTCCGGCCGTTGGAACACTGGCACCAATCCAGATCTAGCTTTTTCTAGCGTAGGTCCAAACAGTCGCTTACCGGATAGACGTGTCCTTGACAAGTTCCCCAGGTCACAACATCGACCTTCGCTTATTACACCACCAAGGTTTGCTATGGCAGTGCCAAGCATGCCTGTTAAGCGATGGAACTTCCGCAAGGCCAAATGGAGTCACTACATTGCTTTGATGAATAAATTTGCAAAGACTTTGTTGCCACCTGATTCACTTGATGTGGATGTGGCTTACCAGGACTTCTATAACACCATTAAGAAAGCAGTCCAAAGCCTATCCCACGCAGGTATCGAAATAACTATATTCCGTGTTGGGATGCAGAGTGTGAAACCCTCTATAAAACCTTCCTGCAGTCTCCTCAGGGTAACGACTCAAGTTTGGCTGCTACAGCTCTGCTTTCCAAGCTTGACAGAAAGCGGAGGAATCGATGGTCCGAAGCAGTTCGGAGCATTGACTTCTCACACTATAGTCGAAAAGTGTGGAGTATTTTGAACAACCTTACTCTCCTCGTCACTGTCCCGTTTCGGTAGATGCTATTGCATCTCAGCTGGTTAGAAATGGGAAATACGAGGCTGTTGACCGCAAGTCATCTCGACTTGTCTATCAAGAAGTGTCTGACCTTTGGAGGGCCACAACACCAGACGCAGTAAATATCTCTGACAATTTTTCACAGAGAGAGTTTGCCGCTGTCCTCCAACATTTAAAACCAGGTAAAACTCCGGGACCTGATTCCATCTGCCCAGAGCTTATACTTCATGCCGGAGCTGCTTTGAAGTCTTGGTTACGTGACTTCATTTCTTCCTGTTTTCGCCGACTCAAAATTCCCAAGATCTGGAGAAGAGCGCTTGTGGTCGCGATCCCAAAACCAGGAAAGCCCGTGGGGGACCCAAAGAGTCATCGACCGATATCTCTGCTCTGTGTCCCCTACAAGATCCTCGAGAGGCTTATCTACGACCGCGTTGAACCATTAATCGATCCATTGCTCCCTAAAGAGCAGGCTGGGTTCCGACGCGGGAAGTCAACCGTAGATCAAGTTGTTCTGTTAATCCAGAACATCGAGGATTCTTTTGAGGCTAAAAAAAAGGCTGGTGCCGTATTTATCGATCTGACAGCTGCTTATGACACTGTCTGGCACCGTGATCTTACCTGCAAGCTGCTGAGACTACTTCCGGATAAGCACATGGTCAAAATGATCATGGAGCTTGTCCGAAATCGAAGTTTTACCCTTACCACCGGTGACAGCAAGTAAAGCAGGCTACGCCGTCTTAAAAACGGCGTTCCTCAGGGATCGGTCTTGGCTCCCCTCCTATTTAACATCTATACGTACGATCTTCCTTCCATGATTTCCAGAAAGTTTGCTTATGCTGATGATCTAGCATTGTTGCATTCTTCTGGAAACTGGAAGGAATTGGAGGGGACTTTAAGCCAAGACATGTCTACACTTTCAGCGTATCTCCAGACTTGGAGGTTGAAGCTCAGTCACACTAAGACGGTGACGGCAGCCTTTCACTTAAATAACCGAGAGGCCAAACGTGAGCTAAAGGTCTACAACAATGGTAGACTTTTACCGTTCTGTTCAACCCCTACTTACCTTGGGGTAAAACTGGACAGATCGCTCACGTTTCGTCACCATTTAGTGGCATTACGCAAAAAACTATCATCGCGTGTCACACTGCTGAGGCGACTCGTGGGCTCGCGATGGGGTGCTGGTGCTAAAACACTACGCATAGCCACCTTGTCTCTAGTCTACTCAACAGCTGAGTACTGTGCGCCAGTCTGGTGTCGCAGTACTCACACTCGCCTCATCGACAGTGTCTTGAACGACGCCTTGCGCATAGTTACTGGATGCCTGCGTCCCATTCCAACGGACTACCTACCTATACTCTCGGGCATCCAGCCAGCTGAGCTTCGCCGAATGGAAGCGACACTCTCCTTGGCTCACCGTGGATCTCTGGACCCCGATCATAACTTGTATGGTCTTTTAAGTGGGTCCTCAGAGATACTCGCCAAGTGAGACTAAAATCAAGACGTCCGTTTGTGCCAGGTGCGCGGAATCTTTTGGACAACCTTGCCAGACTTGGCATCTGCGCCTCTGAATGGACAAATCACAAATGGAAAACGGAGTACTGCGAAAATGCTTCCAGGCTCCGTGTTTTTGTGCCCGAGACCGGTGCCAAGCCTGTTGGAATGGGCTTACCCCGAGCAGCTTGGGTTAAGCTCAATCGCCTGCGGACTGGTGTTGGGCGATTCCATTCGTCCATGCACAAATGGGGTCTCGGTCTTTCACCGAATCGCGAGTGTGGTGCCTCTGAGCAAACCGCAGACCATAAACTAACAGCGTGCCCTATACATCGGGCACCACATGGAGCACGCGGTCTGACGGTTTTGGATGACGAAACTCGATGTTGGCTTGATGACATCACTGCCAGCATCTGATCCAGGCAGTACAGCAGTCTGATGTAGTAAAAGAATAAACCCTCGGCCCCAGTCCTGTTTGTGTCTGACCTGGAGTGGATATCCTTCAAACGACGACGACGACGATTAACACTTCAAACATAATTTTTGCCTCTCCGCCAGTTCACATGTGGCTCTTCTATTGAGAACCAATGCAACCAATCAGAGAGTCCAAAGAATTTGAAACTTTGCCCACCCCTGTTATACACTGTAATATAAAGTTATCAACATAGGTGGGCAGTACCGTGTACAAAAGTACCGCGGTACTTTTTTAGTACCTTTACCGGTACCGTTGGTACTTGGTACCAAGTACCGGTACCGCGGTACTTTTTTTATAAAGTACCACGGTACTCCGTCTAATTTTAGGGTCATTGAAAGCTTTCTTTGCAAGCATTGCGACATATTTTTTTTTTCGTATCGATTGCAGCTTCAAAGTAGTTTCTTGATTTACAATAATATTATCACAAATTGACATTTGTCAAACTTTAGTGTTTACCAGTACTTTCCCCATCCATCCGGTAGTAGTTAATAGTTAATTTTAAGTAAGGTCAGGTTTAGGAACGTTTCACGCACTTCATAGCCAGTAGCCCTTTTGCAACTTTTTATTTAGGCTAAGCTTACTCGGGCTAGTAGAGTAGTCTGGGTAGACTAGCATTTTAGTTATATCTCAAATAAAAACTAAAAAAGTAAATTAAAAATTCCAATCCACTACAATATTTTGGCATATCTGAAAGCAATTATCTGCTAGATCTTCTGGTTGCTTACGGACCTGTATATATAGCATTAAATAAGCAGGTACGGTATTGCTTAAAAGTTGCCCTTAGTATAACGTTTTTGTACGAGTCTGAAGAATAGATGGAGTTGAAATACTATAAAAATGAATAAAAATTTTAAATCTTGAAAACGAATGATAGGTTTGTGTATGAAGCTTATTTTGTCTTATATTTTTCCATCAATCTTAATTTTGTTATTAATGTGGATAGAAAAAGAAACAATTTTAAAATTGGTTGAAAAAATATTGTTTTAACTTATCCGTCTAAATATCAGGTTTTGTTTTGACTAAATTGAAGAAAGACCATTAATTGCTTATGCGCTTGAAGTTTTACATTATATAATTAATTGTATCATTTTTTATACGCCAGCGTCAGTCTATGTCATTCGATTCTGTGTTTTTCTTAAAACTTTATTCAAACTCCATTTTTTTGGCCAATTTTAACAGAATAAAAAGAGGTTACTGAAACAAAATCAACCAATAAAATTCTAATTACCACAAAAAAATGGCACAATCATTTTTCAGTGTTAATATTGAACTTAACGAAAAACGCACCAACAGAGGTTATTTGACTTGTTTTTATTCAAGCAAATGACACATCAAATGTAGCACAGTTAAAAGATTCCTGCTCCAGTTTTTTTTTTATAATTTTGTTTGCAACAAGAACAGGCAGTGGAAAATATTTTACAACACTACGCACCGGTATTAAAATTTAGCATAAATGACTTGGCGTAAATAGCTATTTTATTTTTATATGTTACTTTCTGTACAGTACAATATCTAGATAGGCGTGCGTTCGTTTTTCCTCCTTGTAAGTTTATGTTTGAAATAATTTTGAATAGAATAGTTTACTTTTCTTTGTTGCACTGAGCGTTTGATGAAAATAACCAAAAGATCGAACTATATAGATTCATTTAAAAAGTGAAGTTTTAAGAAATATTTGTTGCAGTTTGCTTAAGGTGATCGAAAATTATCAAAGGATTTCCGCCCTACTTTTAAATTATGCTGGAAACTGTATCGAACATTTACGTAAACAAAGTCAAAAGACATTCGAATAGCATACATATTGTGTTACGCTTGAGTGCAATATCATTAATTGGTTGCATAGGCGTACCAGCCAAAAAAATATGGGGGGCAATAAAGTTTTGCCCAAATTTTGTGACGTTTGCCCAAATCATAATTTTCTAGCACATTACGGATAGAACAAAAAATTGTCTGAGATTCGCAAACCAAGAACAAATTTTGTCCTAAAATCATTGTGATCTTTTAAAAAAAAAGAAAAGTCTTCACTTGAATTCAGTCTCATATTTTTCAATTTTCGACCCAAAAACAAGGTGTTCTCTACAAAAAAAAGTTTTCACCGAAATTTGGTAACCATTTTTTGCAATTTGATCATTGTCACTGTTCTAAAATTTTTGACTTTGCCCAAATATTTTCTTGTCACTGCCCGAAAAATTTCAATTTTGCCCAAATCTTAGAAACTTGGGTGAACATTTGTCCTCTCTGCCCCTTCCCCGGCAATTACGGCTATGATTGGTTGTACCGATGTTATGATACCGATATTCTAATGTCAAAATTCGTACTAAGAATTAAATAATTCTAAAAGAAACAATGTCGGTGTCGTAAGTTGTGACCAAATCAATATTAAAATCCCAAATTACTCTCGGTAGAAATTCGTTTTGATGATAATGACTGTTTTGGAAAATGTTAGATTGTTTTATACTCTGACGCAGGGATGCTGAATCTTTTAACCATTATGGTCCAACTTTTGTCGAAAAATTTGTTGCGAGTCGCAATCGATGCAGAAATCAAAGTATCTTCTTTTTTGTTTTTACTTATTTTTAATGTGTTATTTTTGAATGAAACTCCTTGATAACAGGAATTCGGACTACAAATTTAGTTAAAGACCAAACAAAAAAGGTCACCAGTTTGATATATCTACGTGTTTTATTCTTATATGAAGCGAAAAATCTCTAGTGGGACAAAAATTAGCCTATTTATTCCGATTTTTCTGCGAGTCATTGGATTGATTCAAAGCATTACAATAATTTGATTGATTATGTAATTACAAATTTTTTGGTAGGCTTCAACAATAGACTTTGCGGATCTCGGGTTGGGCAGCCCTGCTCTGACAAAATGTATTAATAAATAATTCAATGTACTGTACGTTAAATTTAAAATCAAAAAATATACCTCAGAGCATTAGTCAAGTTCAACTATAAAATATTCTACCATATAAGCATAGAGTAACCTACTAAAAAAGAAAAAAGCTTGCAAAAATCAAAAAAAATTTATTTCACCAAAGTAATCAATTCTAACTAAATTTTTTAAATTAGGCTTATTATAACATTTTGAAATAAGTATAAAAAAGTACGATGTGACACTTAAAATTTTAATTTTTTTTTTAGAATGAATTGTATTTTTTTATTACTGTATATGAAAAGTTCATTTCCAAAATTGTTGAAAAAATCCAATGAATTTTGAAAACATTCGTTGTTGCTAAGATCGAAGCATTTTAATAATGAAATCAGATTTTGCAGAAATAGAGGTTCTTCTTCTGTGAACTGCAGTAACCTCCCTAAGGGGATTCCAACTGTGAAAGAATTTTACTTTTAAACATACGATCAATTAAACCCCCGAAGTCGTTAACTTTCTGAAACCAATTTCTGCTTTTCGGCCAATTTACGAAATTTGACTACCTTTCGAAAACTTGCTTTTTCAATCCAAAATAATATTTTATTACAACCTTAAATAACACTTTTGTTGACCCCAGCTGATTTTAGCTGTAGTCAACAACAAGCTGTAGTATCTTGATGAGTCCTAACAAGGACAAAACAGATCTGTCGGCAATTGCTTGTTGATTGACTTTTCTTACTTAATTTTAGCAATGGAACTGCAGGGTTTAGCTTGACTTTACTCGATTTGTGTTAGCTGACTCGATGTGGTCAGCATATGGAAACCACTGTCAGTATGCCCTTGCGGCTTAGCCGTATTTATCGTAGTTACGCTGGTAGTGCATTGTTTTCATTAAACTATATACGTTATAACATGTACAAAAAAAATTGTGCATGGTCACCACACCAGTTGTGCAAAAAAAAGAGTGATTATTGTGTTTAATGTGCATATAGTAATTATTGTGCAAAAAAGACATTGTAGCTTTGGAAAAAGTAGCATTTTTGCGTGCAATTATGTCAAATCTTTAGCGCTTTCGGCGCTAAATATGGTATATCAGAAATTATAGGACTCAATCTTAGTGTAGTAAATATTTTCTGAAGGTATTGCATTTGCAAGGAACATTCTAGTTGTCTAATTATAAAAATGAAAATATTTTGCATAAAATCAAAAATCCACTAAACACCAGATTTCATATTCATACCAATGCAAAAGGACTTAATGAAATTTTAATTTTGTTGCTTTGCAAGCAAAAGTATAAAAAATTATCATAACAGTTAACGGCCAGCGAAGGTTGAGTAATTTTACTAAATTACCAAAACCAGAGTTTTCCAAAATGAGGTCTGTGATGAGCGCACAAGGGGTCCGCGACGATATGACAAAATTTGTCAACAAATATACCTGATAAAGTAATCCATACCATGAAATCCGAGACGGATTCAAAGTGAAGACCTTTTTTTTGAGAACACTTTTTTTTAGGGACGAATTTTTGTCTATAAACGAGCGTCCCGGTTTGCCCCTACGGAAATATGGTATGCCTGTTGTAGTAGTAGTAGTAGTAGTGTCATTCAAGACGATTTTCTCGTTAATCTATTATGATGTTGCCATATAATGAGAATAGATAATTGATGAGAGTGAAATTTGCTTCAAAATGACATCTAACATTGCATGAATATTGATTCGGAAGTTAGTTTAATTTCAGGTTTTTTCTATAAATATTGATTTTATTTAGCATTTTTATATGTTTTTGCTTGTGAAAAAAGTTTGTCGTGATTTAATCATAAACTTGTTATTTTAATTTATTTTTGAAAAAGAATTTAAATTCTTCAAGAAATTTTAATTAAAGTAATTTTTTTGCTGAGTATGAAACTGCGTAAACAGCTTTTTAAAATTTAGTTGAAGATCTTCGCTGTATGCTTTTGATGCTTCTTTTGTCTCGTGCGTCAAATGCGTCAAATGCGTCATGTGTTGCCGCGGCATTTTTTCTTTTTTTTGGAAATAGGAATTTTTCTGCCAGAATTACAGTGGTCTCATTTCTGCAGTGAGTCTTCGTCACAGTTTCAGCAGATGTTAAACTGCAAAATTTGGAAAATTTTATTGAATTTAGTTCATTTATTGTGAAGATATCGCTTATCAAAAAGTGTCTCACTTTTTTTGGGACACCCGATATATACAGTTTAAGAGTAAGCTCACCCCCCGCCACTGCGAAAAACTCCTATTGCATTATTGCATAATGAAAACTAGAACCAGAACTAATTGTGCAAAAAAGCTTAGCTATTGACGTACTTACTAAGCTGTACTTAAATCTATCATTTTAATGTCAAACATTAAGACAAAAAGCTTTTTAATTTTTAGGTTTTCATTCAATTTATATCCGGTAACCAACTCCATTCTGTTTTTCTAAATTTAAATCTATGTATTTTATAGCGTTTTTGGAATTATTTAGCATTGATGGATCTTTGTAACGATCAAATTCTTGAAAACTGTTCAAATTTTAATTTATCTGCAAAGAAGAAACACAATGATACTTTTGTCAAAGGATCAATTGTTCGAATTACTCTACATAACTTTTTGTAAGTTGGTCAAAACTTGTATTCCTTTTATTATTATTATTATTATTATTATTATTATTATTATTATTATTATGTGCAACACACAATGGCACCAGAACCAACATTCAGTGGTGCACTTATAAATGAAGTTAAAATTACATTTGCAGGAAAACAAACAGAGAAAATATTATAGACATATAAAGCTGGTTCAATTAAATTCCAAAGCTATTATAGAATCTAGATCAAATTTTTTTAATGACGTTTAAACAGCATCAAATCGGTAGCACAAATAATATTCTCTGGTAACTTATTCCAAATTTTGGCAACTTGACAAGTAAAAAAGTTATTATAGAAATTAGTACTTGCACAATGAAAAGGTCTAATATTGAAGCTATGTTTATGTAGATTATAAGAGCTATCATTACTGCACTTAATAAAAAAATCATTAGATTTTAAGTCAATCAAATTATAACAAATTTTGTAAGTCAGGATCATGTCAAATTCAACTCATGGATATTCTAATGACTTAATATTTAGCTTATATAAATGGTCATGGTAAGAAGAAAATGGCATATTGCAATGTACACAAATGTATCTAGTAAATCATTTTTGGACAGATTCAATCTTAGCAGTATTTTTTATAAGATAAAGTGATCAAATAAAAGTGTTATATTCTAACTTTGGTCTCTCATAAGTAGTAAACGCTCTAAGCAGTATCCAAATATTATTGCTGTTGAAAGAATGAGAAATATGGTATGAACCGATGGAAGCTCTTTTCACAATTTTGGAAATATGGTTATTCCACTTGAGATCAAAAGAAATCAAAACACTAAGATCTCAAACACTGGAAGTAGAAGAAATAATATAATTGTTAATATGATGTATTGGGTTGAGGAATATGTTTGTAGTGTTTTTATATTTTCTTTTGTTTTACAATGATTTTTTACTACTTGGCAAAATGTATATATTCATTCGATAGAGCTCTTTCTATTGTAAAAAAAACTGTGCTAATTGTCTTTTTGAGTATTTTATTATTTGTGAGGCGTACATATGGAATATCCATGGGGTAAAAAGCAACATTTTTGACACCTGCTATTCTTCGCTTTTTATTGAGGACAAAAAGCTGCTGAAGCAGCCTGGCACATTTGCATGGTATATGGGGAAGGTGTCATAGGCGAATTCATGACAAGAAAATGGTTTGCAAAGTCTGAAAATGGCAATTTTGACATTGACAACATGCTCTGCAACAGAAGACCTTCTGAATTTGACGAAGGCCATCTCAAAGGATTTTTGAAGGAGGAAAGTTGCCAAACAAGTCGTGAATTGGCCAAAAAAATGAACTGCAATCAAAAAAACGATTTTCAATCATCCTCATTTAATGGAATTTGCCGAAAAATTGGGAGTCTGGGTGCCTTTTAGATAGTAGACCTGATCCAAGTAATTTATAAATACTTTACAGTAGAAATCTATCTAAAAATTAGTCTACACTTGGGTGGAGGAACCTGTAAAACAAACCTTATATCAACTTTGGTACACCGGGCACTAATGATATGCACGAAATCTAAACTAAACAAAGAAATTAAGCATATCAAGAACATTCTATTGGACAATGGTTATCCTGAATTGATTATTGACTGCAACATTTCCAAGAAAATTGCTCAGTTTTTTATGCCCAAATGATTTGGCCCTGAGAAGTGCCCCGTGTATTTGAGAGTTTGTTGGATAGAGAAAGCTTCCATTGGTCTTGATAAAAATGTCAAAACAGCTGTTGAAGGCTGCTATGGCTCTGTTACCACCAGAGTAGTATTTACATCCAAATGCATGTTGGCTGTAGCCCACAAAGATGTTTTACCTATCATGCTGAAAAGCTCCGTTGTTTATGAATATTCATGCCACTGTGACAGTAGGTATGTAGGACGAACATCACAGCGACTACAAGATAGAATCAAGCAGCATGTTCCTAAATGGCTACAACAGCAAGCAAAGCACCCTACACGATCTCAACCCAGTAGATCCTTTAAGCTAAAACATAATATCCCAGATTGTGACTCTGCCATAGGACAACACTTGCTTGATAACGAGCAATGTGCTGCAAACTATAATGACAAACATTTTAAAATTCTTGCTGTGGCATGCAACTTGTTCCATCTGTGTCTACTCAAGGCAACTTTTATCAAAACCAGACATCTGGTTTTATGTAAACAAAAGGAATTTGTTTACACATTAAAACTTTTCAAATAACCTAAGTTGCGAGTAAACAGTGTTTCTCCTGGGTAATTGCACATAGAGCGTTTCTCCTTTCCGAGATAACACTGTATTGCACCACACTTCTTTGATTTTGTGCAATTGTGCCTTTCTCCTTTCTGAGACTACAGCACCTTTCTCCCAACTGTTGAGACCATAAATACCTTGATTTTCTCTGGTTCGTCCCATTTTGACGCGATTGCCACTGATGAGAGCATCACGAAAAGCTTATGGCTCCGATAAAATCGACTTTGTTTAAAGCGATATTAAAATTCTGTACCACAAAGAAGCTCTTTACATATAAAGTTTTCTAGTATTTGTAAATGTAAGCATAGTTTTCCAAATCATTTGGTTAGGTCTTAAAAATTTTCGGCTTCATAAGCTTGATAATTATTTGAAAAAGGTTCATGACTAAAAAAGGTTGGAAACCACTGCTTTAGGTCTGTTCTTGGGATCTCACTCTTTTGGTCATTACCCAACACTCATAACCATAGGTGAGAATAGGAACAAAAACTGATCTGAAAATAGAAAGCTTTGTTTTGTACACAGCTCTTGTTTTAGTACAACTGATCAGTAAAGCTGGCACATTACTGCACTTGTTTTTCCAATACATAATTTTAAAAATATAGTACCTATTAAGCTAAAAAAATTTTAAGACATGTTTAATCATACTGCACAGCACTTTGACAAAGTTTGAGAAATTTTGGAGAGAGTTAAACTGGGAACTTCCAAAATTGTATATCACTTGACATGGAATGACCCATCTATTAAAATAATTCAATTACCCAAAATGCAATAATTATAAGACACTATCTTCATTTAAAAAAAATTTTTTAATACCGTGGTTATGGTGTGCAGGTTTCCATATAATAAATAATCAAAATTTTTGTCTCTATGACCTAAGATGTGAGTGCTTGTCTGTTGCCAAATGTCTTAACACATCATCATGTATCCATGGCCAAAAGTCTCAGTTTAAGCTGGTTATTTTTTTGTACAGCTTGAAAGAAGTCATTAGCATACTAAATCAATTATGCCAGAAGCCTCAATTAAATAAACTACAGATTGCTTTTTTGGGTGTAATTGTTCAAACTTTTTTTTCAGAACCTATGATCAATGCACTTTCCAATTAAACCCTAAGCTAAACATAATTATTGGGCCGAATGGAACTGGAAAGTCAAGTATTGTGTGTGCAATTTGCATTGGTTTGGGTGGTAGAACAAGTAAGGTTACTCTTTTACTGCATGTTTTATGTCGCTTAACTTTTTTTGTCTGCATTGACTTTGTTAACTAGTGGTATAAAATTAAACTTCTATTGCTGTGCATATCATGTAGAGTTGAGACCCTGGTTTCAAAAATTTATGGTTATTTCTTTTTGATGTTTCATGGTTTTACCACTAAATTCTCAATAGTAAGTTTTATAGAAATAACTTGGTTGTTACCATTTTTTGAAACTCAAAATGGATTTGGAACCAATATTATATTGTAATTACCTCTTGCCTTGAAATAATTATTCAAAAAATCTCTAAATTATTAAGAAAACATTGCAGAATGTATTAACAAGCTGCAAAACTAGTTTTTTCAAATTGGCAATCATTCATACCTAGCATTTTTGATTACACATGGGAAACTTGGCACATTTATCTCAGAAAAATTTTGCAATCATTTAAAAAGATTTTTTATAAAGTCCTTAATTGAAGTTTAAAAACTCTTAAGCAGTTGTGACATTTTTTTGTTGTGAACATAAATATAAAAAATTTTTGTTCCTCCCTGGAACTGGAGTGGATTTCTAACATAATTAATGATTTCTTTTACAGATTTGTAATAATATTGTAATAAATAACTGTTGTATCTTTGCACGAATACACAGGTTTATTAAAAAAACAATAGTAAATATTCACAAAAGTACTTAGCCAAAACAACCGTATTGAAATATAATGCTATTAGTTAGTTTGCTGTAGTAGCTTGATAGCTTTGAAATGACTGCTAAACCAAAATAAAGGCGCATATTTAACTAGTAACAATTATGCTTGGAGACGCGCGCGTCCAATAATTGTTTGAGCAGAAGGCGCTGATTAAGATTAGAGCGTTTAAGAAAAACACTACGTCATCTATTGCACAATATCACAACACCTCCCCAAATAAACTACGACAAAAAAATATATATACATATTAGCAACAATATTTTTTTGGAGGTCTCTTTGTTCTCGCTGATCGTCGTAGATTGTGTCGCCCGTACTCGTCTCCGGTTGGTAGTCTCGGATTGTTGCGTTGGTTCATCGAAGAAGAACTAGATGCATGGTCAGTCCCAGCTGGAAGTGTTTCTGTAGACAAAACGCTCGTTGGGATTTCACAGGGATCATCATCTTGATCCGAACCGTATCGAGGTCGAAGTTGATCAAGATGTCTTCTCCAAGTTGGTCCTCGAGGAATGACTCGTACATTGACGCTTCGTGTACCATGGACTTTCGTAACTATCGCAGGCACCCATCGTGGGTCACGATCTCTTCTAGGGCCGAAGTACAGTGCGTAACAAGGGTCTCCTAGTGAGTAATTATGTTCGACTTTCGAAACCACTTCCGAGTCTTCAGCATTTGAATGCTTGCTCGCTTGTCTTGACTGTCTTCCCTGCAGGAGATGCGGAATGGATGGAACCAAAGTGTCAATTTTGGTGCATATTCTTCTTCCATTCAACAATTCGCTTGGTGACAGTCCCGATGCAAAAGGAATCCTTCTATATTGCATTAGAAATTCTTGCAAAGCTTCCTTTGGAGGTAACGAGGATTTTCTCAATGCCTGTTTGAAGGATTGTATCAAACGCTCGGCAGCACCGTTTGTTGCTGGATGATAAGGTGCTCCGGTGAGATGTACAATGCCTCGTTGTTTGCACCAAGCTTGAAACTCTTGAGACATGAATGTTGTGGCATTATCGGTCACCAACGTGTGGGGATATCCGAAATGAGCAAATTCTTGTTCAAGTATAGCAGTAGTACTTTTCGAAGACGTTGAGGTTGTTGGATGAATGCAAGGATATTTTGAATAAGCGTCTACAAGGACTAACCAGTTTCTTCCCAGAAAGTTGATCGCATGGTTCAAGTGGAGTCTTGACCATGGTTTTTCTGGCATCATCCACGGATGGATTGAAGGTTTATCCGGCTTATTTTGAAATTGGCCACAGGAAGTGCATTTGCGACATAAGTTCTCGATGTCAAAGTCAATTCTAGGCCAATAGACAGTTGACCTGGCAAGTTGTTTCATCCGTTGCATGCCGAAATGTCCAAGGTGTAATAATTTAAGAATATGATTACGTAGGGTTGAAGGAATTATTACCCGTAAGCTGTAAAAAACGCAACCATTCTCTGTTGACAACGAATTTTCCAACTTTTTGAAGTCTTTAAGCTCTTCCGAAAATGCATGCGGCCATCCCTCCTTCACAAATCGCATTACTTGGGCAAGAATTGGATCCTTGGCAGTCTCTCTGACCACAAGCAATGGATTGTCAGGATTGATTTGACGACTGATTGTTCGAACTAAACAAACGCTATCGACATCATCTTCCATCTCCTCCCCATCAAAACTTGTGTCATTTGAAAATGGCAAGCGACTAAGAGCATCGGCATTGCCATGGTCCTTGCTTCTACGGTATTCCACCGTGTAGTCATATTGATGGACTAGTAATGCCCATCGTGCAAGTCGATTCGCGGCCATTGCAGGAGTACCTTTATCAGGGGCAAACAAGGTCACTAAAGGTTTGTGATCGGTAACCACAATGAACTTACGACCGTAGAGAAACTGATGAAATTTCTTCAAAGCGTACACTAAGGATAGTGCTTCTTTCTGTATTTGGCTGTAGCGTCTTTGTGTTGCCGATAGAATTTTAGAAGTATTGAGAATCGGACGCTCGCTTCCGTCTGCAAAGCGATGAAATAGTACCGCTCCAATTCCGCATTCTGAGGCGTCACAAGATAAACCCAACGGAAGAGATGGGTCATAGTGCGCAAGTACAGTCTCTGTGCATAGTAACCGTTTGATCTTTTTGAAAGATGTCGCTTCTTCTTCACCCCACTTCCACTGTTGTCCTTTGCGTGTAAGCTTGTACAACGGCTCGGTGATTTCCGAAAAATATGGAGGTAAGAATTTAGAATAAAACTGCACAGATGCTAAAAAAGATTTTAACATAGAAATGTTCTTGGGTGTAGGCATTTCTAGTATGGCATCAACTTTGGACCCTTTTGCAATTCCTCGACTTGATAAAGTGTGACCCAGGTAATCAATTGATACTTGGGCGAAAACACATTTCTCATGGTTGCAGCGAAGACCTTTTTCTTCTAGTCTTTTGAACAAAGCTCGCAGGTTCATCAAATGATCTTTTGCGTTGTCACCACTTACCAAAATATCATCGAAATACACGGCAACTCCTCGCAAATTTTGCGTTAACTGTTCCATGATTTCTTGAAAATACCCTGGTGCGGATTTAATTCTGAAAGGAAGTCTTTTCTGAAGTAAAACTCCTTTGTGAGTGCTGAGAGCCAGCTTCTTCTGGCTTTCAGGAGAAAGACAGATTTGATTATATGCATTAGCTAAATCAATCTTACTAAAGCAGTAACCACGTCCTAGCTTGCGCATTAGATCTTCTGGGAGAGGGATTGGTTGACGATGGTCTTCCAGTTGCGAGTTTACAGTCACCGAATAATCTCCACAAACTCGGATGCTTGCTTTTGCTTGACCTGGCAAAGGAGACTTTCGAATAGGAACCACGGGGGTGCCGTACGAGTTAAAATCTGTAAGCTGCCATACACCTCTCTTAATTCCTGCTTCGTATGCTTCGTTTAAATCTTGTAGGATTGAGAACGGAACAGGTCTTGGCTTCTTGAAAATAGGTTTAGCTTCAGGTTTAAACCGTATGTCCAGTGAAAAATCTTTTAGACAACCCAATGTAGATTCAAATAAAGTAGGAAACTCTCCACATAATTGAATACATGCCGCATCTAAAGAGTTTTCTGGACCACTTGTAGTTACGTGCTCTATCGTTGCAGTAGATTCAGAACAACTTAGGTTTTCTCTGAAGTGATCAGTTAAGTTGGTGAGTTTCAACTTCATCATCGCCAGACGACCTAGTAAATTTAGATTGGGCACCTTAGTGACAATTACAGGAAAGGTCACGTCAGGTGATTTTCCATCAATACTTGCAGTTGATTGGAATTGTCCCACGACAGGTAGCGGGCTACCTTCAGCAACTTGATATCGAATTGTTACAGGTTGTAGAATGGGTTTACCCAGCGTTTGCCACGTCGCTTCACAGCAAAATGTGTCACTGGCTCTGCTATCAATTTCAAACTTAATTCTGTGGTCATTAAGTCTAATAGTTTGATAGATGGGTGAAACAGAACATTGGACTTTGTGCACCAATTGTTTCACAAGCTTATTATCTCTTAGTCGAGACATGCATACAGATTGCAGATGACCTGTTTTCTTGCAGAAGCTGCAAATAGCTTTAATGTGGGGACAAGCTTTGCTAAAATGTCCAGAATTTCCACACCTGAAGCAGGCGGTTTTCTTTTCTTGCGTTTTGGAAGTTTTGGACTTTGCGTGATAAACTTTCTGCACCGATGTAGAAGGTTGACCGTGTACGGTTTCCTTTGCTACCTTGGCTGCTTCTTCCACTTCTTGAGCCACTCTGATGGCGTTGCTAAACTTTAGTTCATCGTCCTTGAGCTTGAAGAGTGTCTTCAAAACTGCTTCGTTGTCGACTGAACAGATGAATTTAGTTCGCAAGGCTTCATCTAAAGGATCTTTAATGGATTGAAAATCACACGTAGCTGCATCTTGTCGTATTCTGCTTGCCAGTTCAGGAATAGTTTCGCCAGGTTTGCGTTTCATGTCAGACCAAAACTTGAAACGTTCTCTGACAACAAATCGTTTTGGGTCGAACTGCTCTGCCATAAACGTCTGAATATCATTCATCGTTAGCTCATGTATGCTTTTGACAGGTTGTTGCTGAGCCGCTAAGTTGCTAAGCATTTTGTAAACGGAGTTAGATTGGTTGGTAAGAAAAATTTGTGCTTGCTTGTTGTCAGGAACAGAGTTAGCAGTGACGAATGTTCGGAACCTTGCCAAATAATCAGTCCATAACTCAGATGTGGAATCAAATGGTTGAAAACTTGCCATCGGTGTTGGAACATTTTCTCGCGGGTTGTTCAAGCTGCTTTGTAGAATTTTCAGCTGCTCTTGAAGCATTGTCATCTGCTCGCGATGCTCGTCGCGTAAAACTGCCATTTGCTCTTGGTGTTCGCCGCGTAAAACTGCCATTTGCTCTTGGTGTTGCTTATTTAACAACAAAATTAGTTCAGAAATTTCACTCATTGTCGACAATTCAAGCTGTAATGCAAAATCAACAAATTTTCTTTTTTCTTTCTTGACGCAGTTGAGTTTCTTGAATCCTCGTCGCCACTTTTGCCTGTTGTATCTTTGCACGAATACACAGGTTTATTAAAAAAACAATAGTAAATATTCACAAAAGTACTTAGCCAAAAAAACAACCGTATTGAAATATAATGCTATTAGTTAGTTTGCTGTAGTAGCTTGATAGCTTTGAACTGACTGCTAAACCAAAATAAAGGCGCATATTTAACTAGTAACAACTATGCCTGGAGACGCGCGCGTCCAATAATTGTTTGAGCAGAAGGCGCTGATTAAGATTAGAGCGTTTAAGAAAAACACTACGTCATCTATTGCACAATATCACAACAATAACCCAGGTCTACAAAATTTGATGGAGTATTAGAAACAAGAATAAAAACTATGCTTTCTAGCTAATTTGAGGGTGCTGATTTCAAATCTGCCATCGATTTTGCTGTAGCAGGTCAAATTTTTCTAAAAATACAATTTTAAATTTTAGTGCTGCACACTGAAAAGCATTAATTAATGTGAAGCTGTGAATACAAAAGCACATACTTAGCACAAAGGAGAAATAAATGGATTGAATATAATTTTATTGCAAAAGTTTCCTTCTTTTAGATTGACGAGAGATGATCTTAGAAGTAATTCTCAATGTGAGAATCTGAACATTCACGTATCAAACCCCAACAATACTCTGCTATCATGCTGATATTCCATTTTTCCTAGTATCTTTTTTCCATCACTTTTATATCTTGGTGAAATCTTTCACCCTATTCCTCACTAAATGCCCCTAAGCTTTTTGAAAAATACTCCAGATGGCTATGCAGGAAATGTACTTTAACACTCATGTTACAGCGTAAGTTATGAAAAGCCTGTAATAAGCTTTCAACAAGTTTGCTGAAATTTGGGAATTTTATAATCTCCTGGAAGTTTTTCACTACATTAGAGAATGCTTTCCATGCATTTAACTCTTCTTCATGGTAGAAATAAACACCTGGTCTTTCTGCAAAAGCCACATTTGGGGTCCATCGAAAATACCTGCTTTGATTTTTTCATATAAAAGCCATGGAAACTTTGTACAAAAATATTTGAAGCACTCTCCCACTTTGTCCAAATCTTTCACAAACTTTTTAATTAACCCTAACTTGATGTGCAATGGTGGTAATAGTACTTTTTCTTTATTCACCAATGGAACGTTCTTTATGTTCTTCTCTCCAAGTACAAATACCTCTCTACTTAGCCATTCTCTTTTTATCTAGTAATCTTGCTTTGCTCTGCTATCCCACAGGCACAAAAAGCAAGGGTTTTTTTGTGTTCCCACCTTGTTACCCAAGAAGCATGGATAATATGTTTAAGTCTCCACATATTATCAATTCATGTTCCACATATTTGATTCTGTCAAGAATAGTTTTTATATTTTCATATGTTTCCTTCATTTGTATTGAATGTCCAATCAGTATGAAAGCAAGTTTATTGCCATTGTGTAACAGAACACATTTCATGCTTCTTTTGGAACTATCTATGAATAGTCTCCATTCTAATGAAATGTAAGATGTTCCCATAGTAGTTATCAGTCCTTCTATGTTGTCACGAAACAGCAAATTTTCCTCCATTTTGAAGAATTTTATTGGACCTTTTTTCCTGTAACAGTAAAAGCTGACTTTGTTTTTAGAAGCCACCATGTTTTTTTCCTTCTCTTGGTTCAGCAGAACATTTTGGAAGATCAAGTTTCCTCACTAAGTCATTCAACTCTGCTTGTGCAAACAGTTGCAGCTCATCATTCTGATGGGAAACTAAAAAATCTTCATATAGTTCACTCTTCTCACTTGAAGATATAGATTCACTTTGACTGAGCTGAAAACCATAGAATATTGATATAGAAAGTTCAACATTTTGAGGAACTGGTTGAATTGCTGATGGCAAACTGGGATATTCTATGGAAGACCTTGTTTTAGATGTTAAACCAGCAGTTTTGACAGCATAAAAGTAACAGTCACTAAGATGATTCTTTGGCTCTTGCCATACCATTGAAACTCCAAATGAGAAATGTTTTTTTCCTTTCATCTACTAGCTGAATGTCAACATACAGGTTATACATACTTTATGTGTGGCCCAAGACTTGTCTTGGTCTACCAGTTTCACATCAAAGTAAGTGTAGTAAGCATTCTTTATGAATTAAATGATATTTTGTCTGTCTTTCTTTCTTGTGAACCAACTCAGATGTAACAGAAACTGTCAGAATCATTTATACACCCTCTGCATCATAATGTTGACATGTTTAATTACTCAAATACTAGAATAAACTTTTTTAATAAATTTCTGCAGAAAAAATTTATGGTATTAAATTCCGAAGTTCAGCAAGACTTTCTAACTAAATAACAAAACACTATCTCTAGATTCTAAGTTTATAAATGCCCTAAAAAAACAAGAAACTCGTCACCTCATGAGTTTCAAATAAATGCCTTGTGGTAACTGCACTAACACTTCCAATAGCAGTCAAACTTATCTAGTTATGTTACCACCTCAGCTTCTATTGAACCAATGCAAACCAAAAAATTGCACAAAGGATCTCCTTATTACAGCTGCAAGTCTATAGAAGGGAGAATATTTGTAGCAAAACAATGTAATATTCAGTTGGGAAAAACTGATAAAAGCAACAAGAGAAAGGAAGAAATACAGTACAGTAATAAGGTGAAAAGTGTCACATCATGAAAATGCCAAACAGAGCAAAACACAGGATGATGCAGCACATAGGTAGGTGAAATGTTGCGTTCTAATAAAGAATGTTGTTGTGGACAATTTGCAAAACTTATCAGCCAACAGATTTGTGCATGCAGCTTTTCAAAACTGCAAAGAGTTGGTGTATGCTATACAGCATTTTAAAGCTCTTTGGGGGAAAGTTAGTGTAAGATTACTGTAAAATTAAGGCTGATACAAAAAACAAACATCAGATTTGAAATCAGCGTCCCAAAGTTAGCCAAGGGCACATGTTTTTTTACTTTGTCTCCAAAATTGTGTAGACTAGTGTAATGATAGATATATACCTGGAAAAAATTCAAAATGCTATAACAAGCTACATTTAGTAAATACATTCTTTGGTGTTACTTACAAAAGCTGTTACTGATGGTGCTTGTAACAAAGTATCAGTGGTATTGGCAGTATCGGTATCGGCTCTAAATGCTGGTATCGGTAGTAGTATCAGTATCAGTATCAGCTTAAAATGTGGTCGTCATCGTCATCGTTTGAAGGGTATCCACTCCAGGTCAGACACAAACAGGACTGGGGCCAAGGGTTTATCCTTTTACTACCCCAGACTGCTGTGCTGCCTGGATCAGATGCTGGCAGTGATGTCATTAAGCCAGCATCGAGTTTCGTCATCCAAAACCGTCAGACCTCGTGCTCCATGTGGTGCCCGATGTATAGGGCGCACTGTTAGTACAGTCTGCGGTTTGCTCAGAGGCACCACACTCACAATTCGGTGAAGGAGCGAGACCCCATTTGTGCATGGACGAATGGAATCGCCCAACACCAGTCTGCAGGCAGTTGAGCTTAACTGGTTGAGCTAAAATGTGGTATCGGTACATCACTAGTTTTGACGTGGAAAAACTTTTTAATTACAAAAACTTCTAATTAGGTGCTAAGTCAGATTATAGCATGGAAATAAGACATTTCTTTGTTTGTTGTTGTGGATTATTTACACTCTAGCAAAAATTTGAGCAAAGTGAGCGCTATCTTTCTTTCATTTATTTTTCACTTGTCAAGACATGCTGGTAACATTAAAATAAAAGAACGAAGATAGTGCTTGTTTCTCTCTGATTTGCTTCTCTGCAATGAAATTTGTAAAATCATAATATCATGCAAGTGTAACAAATGAAGATTTGAGAGAATTAATTCACACTGCTTTGACTTCATATGGCCCAGATTTTTAAAAGCTAGCTAATAAAGTGGAAATTTACAATAGATCTAATGCTGGTAAAATCTCAGAAAAATTTTAAATCATGTAACATTGTATTAGTTTTTATTATTTGATTAAAACTTGCTGTACTAATTGTATTTGTATTAACACCTCAAACAGAATTTGTGGCTCTCCAGCAGTTTTTAATTTTTTCATGTGGCTCTTTCATTAAAAACTTTGCCCACCCCTGTATCATAAAATAACAGAAACTTTAAATCAATAGAACTGAAAAACATCATTATGACATGATCTTTGTTTGACATAAATTGTTTTATGATTTTATAAATAAATAGCATGAGGTATTTTGGATAATACTTGTAACCAAACTGCTTAAAAATGAGAAGCACCAGACTCGAGTTTGCTCTTATTAGAGTTCATCAGTGATGCATATCTCACTGCAAATCAAACTCTCGCCGCGCTCGAGCGAACGCTTGCCAAGCTCTAGGAGTGTAAGCGTGATGCTTAACGCTTGTCGGGTAAGTCCCGGTCATGAGGTGTGGCCTTGGTCTTACCACACAGTGGATTCTGTGTATTCCTTGCACGGCAAAGCCGGGAATCATTTCCAGCTGCTTGTGATCGAGTTGTTGTCAGGCTCGTGTTGTCTAGTGATGTTGTCTCCTGCGTGGAGGACCACATGTAGCAAGTTCGATTTGCAGTGAGATATGCATCACTGACGAGCTCTAATAAGAGCAAAACTCAAGTCTGGTGCTTCTCATTTTTAAGCAGTTTGATTTCAAGTATTATCCAAATACCTCATGCTATTTATAAAATCATAAAATTTCTTTCTTCGCTTGCCAAGCTCTAGGAGTGTAAGCATGATGCTTAACGCTTGTCAGGTAAATCCCGGTCATGAGGTGCGGCCTTGGTCTTACCACATAGTGGATTCTGTGTATTCCTTGCACGGCAAAGCCAGGAATCATTTCCAGCTGCTTGTGATCGAGTTGTTGTCGGGATCGCGTGGTCTAGTGGTGTTGTCTCCTGTGTGGAGGACCACATGTAGCAAGTTCGATTCGCAGTGAGATATACATCACTGACAAGCTCTAATAAGAGCAAAACTCAAGTGTGGTGCTTCTCATTTTTAAGCAGTTTGGTTTCAAGTATTATCCAAAATACCTCTTGCTATTTATAAAATCATAAAATTTCTTTCTTCACTCGCCAAGCTCTAGGAGTGTAAGTGTGATGCTTAACGCTTGTCATGTAAATCCTGGTCATAAGGTGCGGCCTTGGTCTTACCACACAGTGGATTCTGTGTATTCCTTGTGCGGCTTGGCCAGGAATCATTTCCAGCTGCTTGTGATTGAGTTGTTGTCGGGCTCGCGTGGTCTAGTGGTGTTGTCTCCTGCGTGGAGGATCACATGTAGCAAGTTCGATTCGCAGTGAGATATGCATCACTGATGAGCTCTAATAAGAGCAAAACTCGAGTCTGATGCTTCTCATTTTTAAGCAGTTTGGTTTCAAACATAAATTGTTGTCACAAAACATACAAGGTGGCATTATATTAGGGTTAAAACATAAAACTTTATTTTAGCTGAAAAAAACCTAGCTAAAAACCATAGTAAATAACAGCAAAGTTATTCACATGATTGTAAATATAAACAAGATTTGTCTAGTTCTGAAACATGCAAAGTAGTTATAGCCCAGGGTTTCCCAAACTTTCTGTTCATGGGTACCCTTTGGACAATTATAGATTCGCTCATGTACCCCCAAACTTTTCTCATATTTTTAGCTGCAAAGCTCAACTTGCTCTAACACACAACTTATTTTCTATAGCTAGGCAACCCATTACATTCCATCTAAATTTGCTAAATCTTTAAAATTGATTATTTTAGTTTGAAATGAAAAAGCTGCATGATTAGTACCAATCAAAGCACACAAAGTTATTCATAACAATGTAATCTAAGCTTAAAAAAATACTGCAATCAAACTAACAATATATCGGGTGAATAAGCCCAGCAGTCCTAGCTAATGTGATGGATGAACCTGCTTTTTAGCAACAAGCTCATTAATATGTGGTGAAACATTAGCAACAGCACAACGAAGGTGAAATGTTCAGGTGTTTTGAGCTGTAATCGGTACTTTGATTTGATTCCAAGCATCACTGAAAATGTTGATTCACACAACCATATTTGTGACAACTACATTTATTCCTGTAATAGAAAACTAACCTTATAAACCCAAAACCTCACTTAATAACCCACACTTTTTGTCTTGCATTTGGCGGTTTCAAACTTCGTTATGCTGTTATTTGATTTTGTTTTCAAAATGGCAAAGAGACGTAAATGTTGTTTAAAATAAGCGGGGTCGACTGTATTTGCTTTCTAGCCTTTGTAACTATGGTTCTTGTAGCAATCAATCAGCTGTTTTGTCTTGCATGCCGTCATTGGACAAAATAAGTCCTGTGAACTGTGAAAGTGGACTAGGTAGTTACTGTAGTTGTAGTTAAAGTTTTTACTGGGGTGAAAATCTGCCTTCCTCAAGAGTTCTTAAACTGAGGTCTTCAAATTATTAACATCAGGTGATAAAAAATATTTTAATGCAGATTACAAGTTATGGAAAGAATATCCTTATACTTAATCTAATGTACCCCTTGAAAAGTTGAAATGTACCCCAGTTTGGGAACCCCTGTTATAGCCAATGATGGCTTTACAAAAAGGGGGCCCAGTGCAGGAAAAATAGGGGAGGCCACTATTTTGTGTTCCAAAACAAAGTGGTTACTAAAAAAAGTCATCACTACAAGAGTTGAAAGTATTTATGGTAATAAAATAAAATAACTTCGGATCTATAGGACATTTAAAAAAGCCTAATTGGAAAAACAACTTTCGATGATACAATTCATCAAAAGCAATTACGCAAATTTGGCAATAAAAGTACAATAACTTTTGATTTACTGTACTTTAAGACACTGAGAAAAGTGTAGCAGAAAAAACAACTTGTATAAGCATTCAGATTAATTACAAATTAATGCCTGTTTAGCAATTGCACCACAGCTCATGCAATGTCACATGTCCAATTCGTTTCAATTCAATGTTTTCTTACATATTTTTTGCCACAAAATATAGTTTTGAAACATTTTGAAAAGGTTCAATAATATTTTGGCCTTTTTGCATGTTGTCAACTACAAAAATCAACTACCTTTTATAAACACTTAATTAAAAAAAATAGCAGCAATGCCATCTCCAAAAAAAGGTTCAAAATAATTGAAAGTTCAAGAGAAAAGTATCTACAATGTAAGTCGCTCATGTTAAATCAGTATTCGAATAGTGATAACATAAAACAACTTTTAAATTTTCTTTTTTTATGATAGATTCAATTCAGTTTAATTCATTGTTATACAGGGTGATTAAACAAAATGTTAACAAGAGTTTATTTAAATAATTCAATGAAGACATAGAAAAAATAATTAATATGGTGCAAAAAATAATCAAAAACTCAAGTTCACATTGATGCATTCAAATTTCAATATGTCCACTTCTAGTACTAACTATACACTTAAGTCTGTCGACAACTTAACTGCACGTGGCATGGATAATTTCTGCTGGAATTTTATCCCGACAGTGGACAAGTTTGTGCTTTGGGCATCAGTACTTCGATGATTTAAAGAATATGCCTTGTTTTTGAATATACTCCACACACTGAAGTCCATGGATTCAAATCTGGGGAAGAAGGAGGAGGCCACATTTCTTTTGTCCAGAAATGGGCCATATTGTCCTCGCACCAGTTTTGAACAAGATTTGCCAAAGTTGCTCTGTCTTGTTGAAGGGTAATTCCACCTTCTCCAAATGTTGAATTAATCCATGGCAACAAATTTTCCTTCAATAACTTTAAATAAGTGTTTTTATTAATCTTAATGCCTTCATCAATAAACACCAGAAGACTTTTGAGCCCAGTAGCAGTGACCCCTCCCCACACCATCACAGATACTGGTTTTTGTCTTTGCAAAGTAAGTCTCATGTTCACAGGGAATCTATCCTTTGATTTGGCATAAATTCCATCGTTCTGATGAATATGGACTGCTTGGATGGTGAATAGTTTTTCATCTGTCCACAACATTGAAGGATGTGTGCCATTGTTCAGTTCCTGAAGAAGAAGTTTTGCTCTGCTCATTTGTTTTGCTTTAGTGGCTTTTGAAAGCAGTTGAACCTTGCATTTTTTGTAAGAGCTAACCTTTAGGTCCTTTTTGAGTACATTTTGCATTGTGCCATAGCTTACAGCACCTCTCTAGCCAACTTTCTGATGAACCTCCATGGGTCCCTTCTGATTTTTTCTTGAGTATTTTTGATAAGTTGAAGTGTCCTAACTGGATGTCTTGAAGTACTCCTTATTCTTGGAAGAGGTGACCCTGTTTCTCCAATAGGTTTTAAGACTTTGTACACTCCTGTTCTGGTCACACAAGGTTTTAAAATTCTAAAAATCTCCCCAGGTTTTTTCCACTCTTATGTAGTTTACTTATAGCTTCACAAATTGAACTCATTGTCTTAAATTTTAGTGAAATTTTTTTATAGTTTACAACTTTTTTCATCAACAGTATCATGTAAAAAAAAAGTATCCATTAAAAACAAAAATGAATTGTGCCAATATCAAGCAAAAGTATTATTATGTAGTGTTAACGCTTTGTTTGATCATCGTGTATATATTTTTTTGTACTGAACAACAAAATTTTGAAGTAATTTTGTATCCGTTACTAAATTTGTCACTGTTATACAGTGGCAGAAAAAAGTTTTAGGACACCCCTAATTCAAATATATAATGGACCACAAAATCTCATATATTCATCAAATCTTCATAATCCTTATACCATTGAAAAGATAATTTTTTACACTATTAAACCCTATAAATTTCAAAAGAGAATTATTAGCAAAATAATCATTCATATTTAATATGTTGTAGAATTCAAAAAATTAGGCAGAAAAAAGTTTTAGGACAGTCGCATAATTTTATTGTTTCTTGATTATAATGATCACAAACTAATACTTTGTACTACATTTGAAATTGTTAATTACAGATCTACATCTGCATTAACTATGACATTCTGAAAGATCATCTAGTCAATGAGAACCTGACTCCTGATTCGATTTTTCAGCAGGATAATGCACCGGTCCACAAATCTCATAGTACAATGGAATTTTTCAAGCAAACAACATTTCTGTTTTGGAATGGCCAGCACAATCCCCTGACTTAAATCTGATCAAAAATCTTTAGCATTACATCAGTTGTGATATTTGCAAGTTGAAATTGAAAAATGTCAATCACTTGTTTGATCCCATTCTGCAATCTTGGAACTCAATTCCAATCTCTATAATTCATTATCTCATTGACTCCATGCCTAAAAGATGTAGATCTGTAATTAGTAATTTCAGATATAGCACAAAGTATTAGTTTGTGATCATTATAATCAAAAAACAATAAAATTATGTGACTGTCCTAAAACTTTTTTCTGCCCATTTTTTTGAATTCTACAACATATTAAATATGAATAATAATTTTCTTTTGAAATTTACAGGGTTTAGTATTGTAAAAAATTATCTTTTCAACGGTATAAGGATTATGGAGATTTGATGAACATATGAGATTTTGTGGTCCATTATATATTTGAATTAGGGGTGTCCTAAAACTTTTTTCTGGCACTTTATGTTATGTGGCTTTCTAAAAAATTTTGATAACCTCTGGTATAAATTGAAATTTTATTGGCGTTGTTGTTCAACATTTTGGTCAAGATTTTATAATTGTAAAGACAGATTTAATCCCATCTTTTTGTCATGCCAATTCCAAACAACACTTCTGGCTCTTGTGTCACCACATTTTATAAATATTGCAGAACAAGGAGCAATTGCTTTCAAATTTCTCATCTTCCAGCACCCTGGTTGTAGCCTATTAATTTATAATTTGATATTATTTTTTTCTCTCAAGTCATGCATAGCATTTCAAATACGTAAATAAATTGTGTTTGTCAAAAATTGTATTATTTTGTGTAAAAAATAAGTTACATAAAAGGATTGCCAAGCTTTGCCATGTGTTAACTATTTTAGCATATCAACAAAATAACTTTCTTTCTCCTATTAGTTTAGAACAGCATTTCTCAAACCTTTTTTCTGCAACCCAAAATCGATAAAAACAACAATCTATAAATATGACTGCAAACCAAATAAATTTGAGTGAGTGCATATTGAAACAAAACAAAATTGTTATGTAAGCCAACAATGGTCATCTAATTTTTAGCTGTATATGTGTGGGCAGAAATTTGTTCATGAGCAAACTTATTTTGATTTTTTGATTTTCAGCTCAAAAATGTAGTGATCTCTAACAAAAAGATCTTCATCTTGAATCTGACTCTGATTTCTTGATTTTCGTCTTAAAAACGTAGTGATCTCTAAAAAAACAAGTCTTTATCTTGGATCTGACTCAGATTTCTTGATTTTCCTCTCAAAAACATAGTGATCTCTAAAAAAGATAATTAGGTCTTTATCTTGAATCTGACTCTGATTTCTTGATTTTCATCTTAAAATTGTGATGTTCTCTTTAAAAGGGTCTTTTGAAATCTTGTGTGTGCAAATCTTTCTCTTTTACCTGCAGTAATTTACAAGCTTTCACAACCCATTTGCATAGCCTTAGCGAGCCACATTTAGGTTGCAACCCATGGCTTGAGAAATGCTGGTTTAGAAGCTAACATAGTTGACTTTTCTTTTTCATTTCAGTTGGATCATGTGACTTTTTGAGGTATGTACAAACACACACAATCTTGTCGAGATCACTCATCTGTGCAAGGATATAAAAATATGTCAAACAAACTTCTTCGAATAAGTTGTTCATTACTTCACATTTTCAAAAAAATGTTTTTCCAATGTAAAGTTTAGATCTTTAGCTATAGTTCACAACTAAAAAAGTTAAAATATTTTGCCACACCATGGCACAAGAAGAAAAAAAGACAATTTTTGAAGAAAAACTTGGGTCAATACTTTTATTTATTACTAGCTCATTATTTACTTAATTTTTATAGATTGGATATAATTTTAATCAGAAAAAATCAAGCTTTTAGATGATATAAAATTTGAACTGTCCTTCAAACAAATAAAGATGGAAATAATTAATAAACTGAGGGAAAATTTTTGCCTTTTGTTTTTTTGAAAAACTACCTGAACTTTACTTTTCACTATTAAATCAAGACCGGCACAATAGAGTTAAATAATTTTTTTTGAACTCGAAGTGAAGATAAAAAAGAAAGGTTATTATTCAATAGTTCTTCCAAAAATAATCAATGTTGTTTTTGTAGATAAAACCTAGTTTTAAATTGGTTAATATTTTGTATTGAGCATTTGATTACATGCCTGATCTATAGTCAAACTGGGCAATGCGCAGCTACCCATTTTTTACTGCCTAATGCGCAGAAGCTTTTTAATAAACAAACAAACAAAAAAAATTACTCCAGGATTTATCTTATATCTTTAAAAAGTGTCAGTATCAAAATCAAGCAAATCCAAGTGTTTTTAACATTAAACTACAGGTTCTTCAAACCGCTTCATTTTTTTTAACTTTTAATTTTGCCCTTCAACCTGCTAACTTTACTCACATCGTGAAATATACTTAAGACTTTACTCACATCGTGAGATCTCTGCTTGGAGTTCTTAGTTAGCATATTTACATATTACAGTATTTATATCGAAATGAATGAATAAACAAAAATCCAAATAATAAAATTTAACTGAACAGTTATATCTTGGCATCACCGGAAGCATATCGGAAAAATCAACAGTGGACAAGAAGAAAATTTTTGAGCAATAGGCCTATACAACAACTGGCATGAAAATTCTTCAGAAATGAACCAAAAAAAAAATGCACTGAAGTTGATCAAAATTTATTTAATTGCATTAGCTTTCGTGAACTACTGCTTACTTAATGACACGCAATGAGACAACTTAAAACACACTAAATTCTGAAATAAATTGATATCTGTAAAAAGCAGACCACTATGAATAACAAGAGGCTAAATCAACATAATCTATAATAATCTAAGTGTGCTCTAATCTTCATTGTCGATTTGAATTTGTTCTTCAAAACTAATATAGCGTTATTCTTCTCTGATCGAACACTTCTCTAAAACAACAAAACCTTATTAGAATTCCAATAACTTTTTTTTTTTTATAATCACAAAAAAATCTTTTATTCATTATGTGGTTCCATGTGTAGCCTAACTATTTCTATGCCTGCCTTAACCATATTTGAATCTAATTATACCTGGAAAAAGCAGGTTAGGCTCTTTGCTCGTATAAATAATCGAATAAATTTAAAAATAATGAACTATGCAATAGGTTGTTTAGAGATGTGGTTTCATTACCAGGAACAGAGAATTCTGTCCCCTGATCAGTGCACTTAATTATTCCCTTCCAGTTGTATATAATGCGTTGATGAAACAGAAACAACATGTGAAAGGAGAGGTCAGCAAGAAAAATTGAGACAAATTTTTAAATCGCAAAAAAAATTTTAAAGCTATTTTTATTTTGTTTAACTGGTGGACTTTGGCCCTTTAACCCCCCTCAGGTAATCCTTTCCATGTTTAAAATTTTTTAAATCATTCCACCTAAGTTATGATTATCTAACTTTTAAAGTACAAAAAATGCACAATAACCGTGATTGCTTGCGCATTACCCGTCTCTCGTAAAAAGCTGTGCTGGCTCCAGAAACGGAAGTTAAATTTTAAAAAATATTTTTTAAACACGTCAATAAATTGTTAAATAAAATAAGTTAAATTTACAGCTTCATTGCATTCAAAAAGCAAGCTATTTAATCAAAAGTTAAATTTTTCCGCGTTTTTGCTGTGCACTGGCCAGTTTGACTATATTCAATTAAAAAACAAAATTAAAAATAATTTTTATTAAGTTCTTCAACTCAATACAAATGGCATTTGCAACAAAACAGAGGAACTACAAGTATTTTTTTAAAATACCCCAGATCATAACAAAAATGCAAGAATCAAAACTGAATTAGTGTTACAAAACAAAGCTTTTATGACTTCACATCCACCATAACAAAACGTATACAAAAGCAAGAAGGTGGTCTTCTGACTTTTTACATAAAATCAAACACCAAATCATCAAAATTCACTTTTTTATTTAAAAGCATTTACATATTGCAAACATGCACAATTCACTCTGGCATTTTAGCCAACTATCACAAACAAAAGATGATTTAATTATTATTATTTTTTTTTATCTCTGTATTTATCCTCCTGACTCGCAGGAAAGTGATCGAAACACTAATACATAGGGTAAGCAATTACCCTGACCTGCTTCTGGAGATGCCAAGATATTGCTGTCTGCTTGTAATTTAGAACTGTTTGCCAAGACCATCAAGCAGGAAAAAGTGCCATAAAGTGTCTTTCCCAAGGACACAACGGAATGGCATGAGTGGATTTTGAACCAAGACCATGTTGATCATAAGCATGGCGCCTTAACCACTTGACCACACTGCCAACAATTATATAACAATGGTTGAAAAAAAGCTATCCTTCTGCGAAGGTTTTCCGTCCCGGCAACTTTTTTCAAAATACCTTCTGGAAAGGCTTCTCGGCACAAAAGAGTTAAAACATCTCTGCTCAAATACTAAAGCCATAAAAATGAAAGCTTTTACAGCTTCTGTATACGCACATTGACTTAAACAGCAGTGCAGATAAGAGCTTAGTGATGCAAAAAAATATTTTAGATTTTTTGTTTTTGTTATAACAAGGAGTTGCTAAACTTACCTTATTCTTTCATTGTTAACTTTTAGTTTGATTTAAAGACATTTTTTGTTTGTTGCCAAATAACTTACTTTAATGTTTTGTGATTTTAAAATATTTGGTTAAATGCTTTATTTTGTGTTAAAGGTTTCTGATGTTTTAAGTCAATAGGTTAGATGATTTCCAAGCTATATTGTTGAAGGCTCATAAAAGGAAAAAATGTTAAATTGACATAACTAATCAAGTGTTAAAGCTTTAGTACTTTTTTACTTAATATTTGGCTATCATAGATTTAGGGTAAATTATGGAATGACTGAGCTGTAAATTTCCCAACAAAAAAAATTGATGTAACAATTAAAATTTTGCTTTTATTTGCAAGAAAAACAGTTCAATGTTGTAGCTTGAATCTTACTGATCAACTGAGAAAAGTTTGAAGAATTCCCATATGGATATCATTGTCTTAATCTTGGTGCAAAGACTATATTTTCTTTGTTTTTCAGGTATTTTAGCTAGAGCTAAAGACCTTGTTGACTTTATAAAACATGGAAAGACTTCAGCGATTATTGAATTAGAGATGTAAGTTAGTTACAGTGTTTCGAACTTAATAATGTATTTTTTTATTTGACTATATACTACTGCTCAAATTTTGGGTTATTTTTTTTTCAGCAATCCCAAATGTTTTTAAAAATTGGAAAATCTTTTTGAATTTGTATGATAAACTCTTAACATTTAGGTTAAGAATGTAGCATTCAATAGTTTAAATCAAAGATGACAAACATGCGACTTACAAGAAAATTTTGTGTAGCCTGCAAATTGGTTTGACAAAATCAACTTTATAGATTTTAGAAAGCAGTTGGAACTTGATGTCTTTTCTATCCCCTTCAATGTTACACTCACTTTTGCACCCCTTAAGCGATTGCTTGAATTCTTTTGTACACTACAGGGTGTCCATAAAGTCCTGCACACATTTAAAATTTTAATATCTCAAAAACTGCATAAGGTAGAAACTTTAAATTTTCATCAGTGAATTATACCACCATAAAGTTTTTCTAGTATTTTTTACAGGTTATTTTATTGTTAAAATAAGCAAGAATAAGTCATTTTTAATAAAGGTGTAAGTTTGCAACAACGTATGAAACATGTTGACCATTCAACAAAAAACAATGTAAGCATGGAGCCAAAGTCATTTATGCAAAACTTTGTGAACTGTGCTTCGAGGAATAGCAAGTTTATTTGATGCAACATGAATTGATTTATTTCCTTGGGCTGCGATGAAATGCTACATGCACAGCATCAACAATCTCTTCATCAATACTTGGCCTACCCAATCTTTTGTGATCCAAAATGCTGCCGGTTTCCATAAAATTTTTAAATCATTTCTTGATGCTGTTAGTGTGAGGAAGGTCTTGTCCAAATTCATTTTTAAATTTACGTTGTACTGCAGTTGGTGATTTCAATTTATGGTACCAAAGAACACATTGTGCTTTTTGTTGAATGATCAATATGTTTCATACTTTGTTGCAAACTTATGCCTTTATTAAAAATGACTTATTCTTGCTTATTGTAACAATAAAATAACCTGTAAAAAATAACAAAAAAACTTTATGATGGTATAATTCACTGTCGAAAATTTAAAGTTTTTACCTTATGCGGTTTTTGAGATATTAAAATTTTAAATGTGTGCAGGACTTTATGGACACCCTGTATTTATGTATCAAAGGAAGAGTTTTCAAACTTGGTGTTGGAAAGCATTTACCTATGTGAACAATTCTTTTTTAATTAAATATCACAAAAAGTCATTACAAATCAAGGCTGAGAGACAAAAATCTTAAGCATGCTGTTAAGAGTAACCATATCATCAGTTTGATGAAATATTAAATGCTTAGTAAACCAAAAAAAGTTTTCAAAAATCTCAGGGATATATTGGTATATATCAAGAGTGGGCAAATTGCAGCTGCGAGCTGCATATTTCTTACCGACTTTTTGTTTGTGGCTTTTCCTGCTAAACAATAATAATGAAATTGAACAATATACAATTGTTATTCACAGTTGAATTTGGGTCAAACAAAGATTTCTAATTAGGTGTCAAGTTGGATTATAGCATGGAAATAAAGCATTTCTTTGTTTGTTGTTAGGATTATTTACACTGCAGCAAAAATTTGAGCTAAGCGAGCATTATCTTTCTTTCATTTATTTCTTGCCCGCTGAGACATGTTGGTAACATTTAAATAAAAGAAACAAAGATAGTGCTTGCTTCTCTCAGATTTGCTTCTCTGTAATAAAATTTGTAAAATCGTGATATCGTGCAAGTCTAACAAATGAAGATTTGAGAGAATTAATTCACACTGCTTTGACTTCATATGTCCCAGGTTTTCAAAAGCCAGTTAATAAAATGGAAATCCACAGTAGATCTAATGCTGATAAAATCTCCAAAAAATTATAAATCATGTAACGTTGTATTAGTTTTTATTATTTGATTAAAACTTGCTGTATTAACTGTATTTGTATTAACACCTCAAATGGAATTTGTGGCTTTCTGGCAGTTTTTAATTTTCACATGTGGCTCTTTCATTGGAAACTTTGCCCATCCATGGTATATATATTGGTAAAGCTAGTTTAATTTTTTAAAAAATGTTTTAACACACCCTTGCCAGAGTTTTTGTAGAGTGGTAGTTTTAAGGCTTATTTCCACTATGATTGTCGGCAGGATTATTCTTTGTGTAGTGATTTTTTTATTTTTTTGTGCTTAAGTGCTAAGAGAAGCAATGTAACAAACAAACAATACTCCTGCCAGTGCTCATAGTTGAAATGGGCCTTGGGCTGACAAATTGAGCTTTTTATTACTTTTGTTTGTGATTCATCACTGCTGTTTAACATAAGTTTATAAAACTCTTTGTTTATTTAAGGTTTAGAATTTTATGTTACCAATCCTTTGTTGACTGGGTTCTTTGCTTTTTAATGTGCTTTTGATTAAACTTTAAATGTGCTTTTGATTAAACTTTAAATCTGAAATCTTATATGTTAAAGTTTTTATTAAGTTTGTTTTATCTCATACCTTATTACTTTTAACTCCTGCTGCAAACTCAATAGACTTTTATTTGAGTTTGAGTTCCATTCTATGCTATAAAAATCAAAAGCTTGATCAAGCCTATCCACACAATAACTTAAACCTCTATAAAAAAATCGAAAGGTTACCACAAAGAGATAAATAAAATAAATAATGGAACTGGTTGTCATTAGCAAAATAAAGCAAGTTCATTTAATGAGTTCAAGTTAAACAGAAAGCGATCACTAATTAAAAACTCAGCTGTCTAATCGAAAGTAAATGCATAGTTGTATTTGAAATTTAAGAATTTATTATCCAAAATAAAATCCAAAATATAATTTACTTTCTTTTCAAAATTATTTAATTAACCTTTTAATGGATTATCCTTAATATACTCATGTGTTACAAGCATATCTTTTTGGAACATGATGAGTAAACTCAGGGAAAAATTAATTTTTTATTTTAGGACTCAAACAGTTATATTCGGTCAAGGCTGTTTCATTTTAATTTTTTTGAGACGGGGTTTTTGTCCACTAATGGTGCTAAAAATGAGATATTTGAGAATTAAGCAATATTTAAGTACAATTATGAAATTATGAAGCGACAATAAAAATAAAATAATAATTATGAAATAATAAAGTGACAATAAAAAAAATGTAAAAATTATAATTCAACAAAAATGTAATTAATGGAATTGGACATTTCATTCTTAATCACCTAATTATAAATTAGAAAACCTCTACAGTCTGTTTCACCTTTATAGCTTGTCAGAAGGACCCTGAACACAGACAAACATTTACACCAAAAGAATACAATAGCAACAATAAAATAATTAAGAATAAATAAAACTCTTTACAGGATAATCAACTAAAGCAAAAGGTTCTTTTGAATACAAACAAAAAACTATATAGCTAATAGGTAAATAAGCTAAACCAGGGGTGCAAAACCACAGTCGCACGCTCACACCGTGTGACCAGAAGATTTGCCCATGCGATTGTAACTTGTAATGTTCTCAGAATAATAATCATATGTTCGAGGCATAAAAATTTTTGACATAACTATCCCTTAACATTGTAAAATTGACTTGACAAGGTGGAAATAATATGTGACTTTAGTGTGGCTACTTTAACATATTTTTGAAAAACCAAATAGTTCATCAGAAGAAAGGCATGCAAAGTGCATCTAATTTGGATAGATTATCAGCTGATTAACTTTACTGAAAGATGCAACCTGGCTTATATTCCAAATGAAAATAAAAACAATGTACATAGACTATGCTATGTTTGACTGCATTCAAGTTGAGGGCCAAAAAAGGAAAAGAAGATGAGTACATGGTGTGGTGAATGCAAAGTATCATTTTGCTTAGATAGTTGCTTTCAGGATCATCATACCTTGAAAGAGTTCAAAAATAAACACAAAAACATACTTGAAAAAAGTTGGAGGCATAAACAATTATAAACAAAATGTGTCATCAAATTAGTTAGGGTGTCCTATAAGTTTTGCCCAATTTTTCTTGCAACTATGATTGCACTTTTAATAATGTCATACAGTTACTGTGCCAATTTAGCATGTTTTCAGGTTAAATAAAACAGAATTTTAAATGTAATTTAAAAAATATAGTTTCAATGGATAGACTTTAAAAGTAAGCAAACATATTGTTTTTATTTGTTTATTGCCAAATTATCAGCAATAAATATATTTTTTAAAAAAAACACAGTTGAGCAAAAATTTAAAGTGAATGTTCTCTAAACTGCAGGTACTGCAACTACAACCACCAATATTTTATATTACTTTTTTTCAATTATGAAATAAGTTATTTTTAAAGTAACTTTACTGTGTTTACAAATTTGAATAATAAATTATTATTAAAAAGTGAAAGCCTTCATATTTAAATTTAAAAATTTTTTGGTATCTCCCCCTAAAAAAATGAAAAGGCAGAAAACACTTCTTAATTTTTTCTCAAAGAGTCAAAAAAAGACAATGATTCAGATGGATCTTGCACTCCTGATCCTCAGAAGAAATGTGCAATTACAGAAGAGCCTATGGTTGGCATTAAAGAAAGGAAAAAGCAGAAAACTTTTGGCATGGGAGGAAAAATTACTGCCCTGGTAATTTTCAAGCTTCATATGCCAGGAAATTTACCAATTGGATTGCAATTAAAAGAGATGCCAATAATCAAATAATGGAAGTGACATGCAACTGCTGCTATTGTTTAAAGAAACAAGCAGATGCATCATCAAAATTTGTCTTGGGTTATAAAGATCCATTCAAAAGAGAAACTTTTAAGATTCATGAAAGAAGTGTGTCCCATAGAAACTGTGAACAATTATACAAGGCCCAGAAGAATCCAGAAGACACACCACCAGCTAAGTGTATGTTGAAAATGGACATGGAAGAGATAGAAAATCTCAAGAAACTTTTCTTTACTGCACATTTCATTGCATATTGGAACAAGCCATACAGTGATTTTGAGAAGCAAATTGAACTTATCAGGAAATTGGGGATTTCAGTGAAAGAAAAATATGTAAACGGGACAATGTGCACAAAATTTATCCATAACATCACTTTTTCAACTCAAAAGAAACTTACGGAAGACATTTAAAAATCTTCTTTTGTTAGCCTTCTACTTGATGGTTAAACTGACATATCAGTTTCATCATCTGTTATTGTGTATATGCACTTCATCACTGAAGGGACTGTTGCAGAGTCTTTTGTAGGTGTGGAGGAGCTGCCCAACAGAACTGCTGATGGCTATATTACAGCTTTGAATTCTCTCTCAAAATGACTGGAAATAAACCTATTTGACAAGGGAAATGTGATAGGTCTTGCAACCAATGGAGCAAGAACAATGTTGGGTTGTCATGGTGGTGTTGCTGCTAAATTAACAAAAGATATTCCCCATTTGGTTGTTATTTATTGTGTGGCCCATAGACTCTCAACTCGCAATCTTGGATTCATTGAAAGCTGTGCGATTTATGCAAAAAGTTGAGAAGACTTTCAGAGGATTATATATATATATATATTATCATTCTTCACCAAAGCACTTATATTGCTAAAATTGTAGAAACCTGATGAGGACTGAAGTAATCATCTTTATAAATAATTTTTAAGGTTTGTGTAATAAAATAAAGAATGTTGAATCCCTTTTGGTTGCTTTTCTCAATTGTTGTCTGGTTGAAAAAAACAACCTTTTTACCAAAACTTTACTGTACAGTATATTCATATACTGATGTATCAACATGATGGATAAGAATATTGAGTTTGTTTTCATCAGTAATTCTCTTGAAAACAATGTTCCACCAGCGCAACTGCAAAAGACACCGCTAAACTGCAAGGGTATACTGGCAGTGGTTCCGATATGCTAACCACATCGAGTTAGCTAACACGGAGACGGGTTAAGACAAGCAAAACCCTGCAGTTTCCATTACAAACATATAGTAAGAATGGTCAAGTCAATCAACAAGCAAGTGCCGACAGACCTGTTTCGTCCTTATTAGGACTCGTCAGGACACTACAGCTTGTTGTTGACCCCAGCTGAGAAAGTTGAAAACTTAAACAGCTGGCACAACTTTCTGTTTGTGGTTTTTACACCTCAAACATCCAGTTGCGGACCTGAATGCTGGGTAGGTAGTACAATGAAAACAATGTTTCACCAGCGCAACTGCAAAAGACACCGCTAAACCGCAAGGGTATACTGGCGGCGGTTCCGATATGCTAACCACATCGAGTTAGCTAACACGGAGACGGGTTAAGACAAGCAAAACCCTGCAGTTCCCATTACAAACATATAGTAAGAATGGTCAAGTCAATCAACAAGCAAGTGCCGACAGACCTGTTTCGTCCTTATTAGGACTCATCAGGACACTACAGCTTGTTGTTGACCCCAGCTGAGAAAGTTGAAAACTTAAACAGCTGGCACAACTTTCTGTTTGTGGTTTTTACACCTCAAACATCTAGTTGCGGACCTGAATGCTGGGTAGGTAGTACAATGAAAACAATGTTCCACCAGCGCAACTGCAAAAGACACCGCTAAACCGCAAGGGTATACTGGCGGCGGTTCCGATATGCTAACCACATCGAGTTAGCTAACACGGAGACAGGTTAAGACAAGCAAAACCCTGCAGTTCCCATTACAAACATATAGTAAGAATGGTCAAGTCAATCAACAAGCAAGTGCCGACAGACCTGTTTCGTCCTTATTAGGACTCGTCAGGACACATGTGTCCTGACAAGTCCTAATAAGGACGAAACAGGTCTGTCGGTCCTGACGAGTCCTAATAAGGACAAAACAGGTCTGTCGGCACTTGCTTGTTGATTGACTTGACCATTCTTACTATATGTTAGTAATTCTCTTGATATAATTAATAGATCCTTTAAAAGTTCTGATCCAATGTTGCCACTTTCTTTTTGAATCAGGCAATGTTGGATTAGTTTTGAATCTGTCAGGTTTTAAGCACTTATTCATTGTATACAATTATCATTAATTAAAATGTAATAATTTACTTCACAGTTAAACCTGTGTTTAATCAACTAAAACTTATGGGCATCTACATAATTATGCAACATAAAGCACAAATAATGAATTAAACTTAAGAACAAAAAATTATTCTTGTCATAACTCAAAAGTTCAGCAAAAGCATGCCAACCTTGAGAAACACCATTAGCAACACTCACGCATTGATGAAGTTATCAGAAAAGCATCGATACTTCACAACAAAGTGTTCATCAATTTTTTTGCTGCAGTGTCTTAACTGTGATGAGACTAATTCACTTAGGAAAGTACTTTTCAAACAAATACCTCTGCTAAGTACCTTATTGCAGACCTTTTTAATCTGTGCAACATTCAAGGCAGGCTGAAAAATTTTTATGTGAACTACATTTTTTCTGGTCTCTTTATCATTGAACTTCTCTGGCATGGGTGTCCCAACAGGAGAGATAAAATATCTGTACAATGTAGCTGTACAGTTCATTGAGACATACCAACTTTTTCAGCACAGTAAAATAATGATAAAGTAGTAGTTTTTTGTCTAATCAAGTTAGTCAACTTAAAGTTGCTATTTTGTCATTGCCAACAGTTGTTGCTGATATATTTTTTGTTTCAGTTGCAATTATCCAAAGAATGAAGAAGTCCGAAGAGAGTTGGCACTTGGCAACAATGGCAAAGCAGTGTCAACATGGTACCTCAATGGAACTCAGGTAAAAGACCACAACACACTTTTTATCACAAATTGTGAATGAAAAAATAGATACAACAAATTTTATTTTTATTTATTTTATTTCTATATTTTTCCTCCTGACTTGCAGGAAAATGACAGAAGCACTAATGCATAGGGCAAGAATTACCCCTGACCTGCTTATGGAGATGCCAAGATATTGCTGTCCACTTAAAATTTTTATTTTGTTTTTTTGGTTTATAGAGATACGGCTAAAATTTAGAACTGCTTGCCAAGCCCGGCAAGCAGGAAAAAATGCTGTTGAGTGTTTTTCCCAAAGACAACAGAATGATGTGAGTAGGTTTTAAACCAAAACTGTGTCCATCACAATCATGACACTCTAGTTAACTAGTTACTTACAACTGTCAACAATTCAATATAATGAAGAAAGTATAGTAATTTTTTTAAAAGCATGTCTGTTCAAAATTTTTCTTAATATGCAGCAATGATTATAGCTGATGCAATGTGTTTATTTTTTAAAGTAATGCTTCACAAAGTAGAGTAACCATTTTTCATTGCATTAAAACTAATTTCAGTTTAAAAGAACAAACAAACTATTGTGAGATTCAAAATACATTACTTATTTCATGCCAAAAGTTTACATGCAAGCTGTACATTTTTGCCATTAAAGTTGTTCTTGTTGTCTAAAAAATTGTTGCATCATTGGAGACATAAATGAAGCCAGTATGCACATGCTAAAAATGAAACAAAAACTTTTCCATTTTAACACTAGAATTACTGGACTGGTCATTTTGACCATTTTTGATTTTTAATTCCTTTTATGTCTGTTGAAATAAATGCTATGACATGCAATGCTGAAAGAAATTTTCTGACCTTTTCTAAATCTTGGTGAATTTTTGGCATGTTAATTTTTGTTATGTTAAGATAACCACAGTGAGGTGTTTGAAGCAATTTACCGTAATTTACCATAAGGTGATTTGTAATTTATTTTAATAAAAATTAACCAGAACAAAGTATATCTTTTTATTGTTTCAAAACAATCATGCAAAATACTGTAGCTACTGATAGTTAGTTAGTAGCCATGCTAGTTCAAAAAAGTTTTTTGCAGTGTTTTTTGAGACCATTACAGCAATGTTCAGGCAGCTTGGCTGAATACAAATGTGGAAGATGATTCAGGGGATGAAAGCAAAAATGAAGATGTTTGTGAAGACTGAGATCAGGGTTTGGCAAGTTGGGATCAAATTAAACCAATAGCAACAACAACAATACAATTTTAATCCTATTTAAATTTTCCCAGTGAATGGAAGTGGTGACTTCTGCAACTCTTTCTACACCTTCTCTCCACCTACACCGATCTCTTTCCTCAAACCAATCCTTCTGGTGCTTTCTTTAACATGTTCGCTCCATTTCATCATCAGTTGGCCCTGTTTGTGTTTTTCAACCACTTCATGTACCATTGCCTTCATGAAAACATCTTGCTCAGATTGTCACAAAACATGACCATACCACTTCACACCATTTACCCATGCCAGCTTATCTGCTACTATCTTCAATCCCAACATTTCCATTAGCTCTTTATTTTTCTTGTTGACCTACTTTACATCGTACATTGCCTTTACCATAGATCTTTGCTCTTCTCAAAAAAGCTACTTCATTTTCTCTCATACACCATGTTTCACTTTCATATAACATAGCTGATCTTAAATAGCTTTTATATACCCTTCTTTTCATTGGATGGTAATATTAGAAGTATTCATTCAGTTAAATCAGATTTAGAGTTTAAGAGTGTTGACTTGCAGCAGACTGCTTCTGCATTATGTCAGTTCTGGCACTGGCAGCAATAATGCAAATGCTGCAACACAAGTGCAAGGCAATGGACTTACTCCAAACACCATGGCAGTTGGATTGGTTGTTAAAGATGGCTCAAAATGGGAATACTGTACATCAATTTTTTTTACAGACTAGAGTTAGGCTTCAAGCTCAGAACATACTAACAGAAATTGAAGCCTTACACGATATGCCAATTGTATGAGAGATAGCAGCTAAATGCATTTGAGCTACTTGTCAGTCTATTGTATTTGTTGGAGAATTTTCAGGTTGATTTCTTGAAACTTCTTCCACATCAGGTTGAGTAATTAGATATGGGCAGTTGTTGGGTGTATTTTTTGAAGGAAGATTTTTCTTGGAGAGTGGATGTGGTGAATAAAGGTTTGCTTTTAAAGGGCTGTTAGCCAAATCTGTAATTGAAATAGTAGATTTTCTGCTGTCTCAAAACTATTTCGCACTTGCTTTTGTAGGAAAACTTGTCCAGCATCAACCAACCAACCAACTGGGGAGAGACCAACCAAAGTAAATGTCTCTTTGCTCTCTCTTTGCAATGCTAGTGGAAGGACGTATTTGCAAGTAGCTGCTGTTAAGTAACCTAATTCACAAAGTAAATAAAAGCGAATTAAACAAAAGGAAAAAAAATGTCAGGCACCATGGAAAGAAAATTAGATAAAGTGCTGAGAACTTTTGAAAACCTTACTGAAGGAATGGATAAGCTTGATTTTAAATTAGAAACTTTTGATAATCGTTTAAATAAATTGGAAAGTCTATTTAACAATAAAATTAAAAAACTGTAATAGGCTTTTGAAAACAAAAGTAATGTTAATGATATAGATAACATCCGTACTAAATTAAACAGAATTGAACAGCAGCAATTAAAACAAGAATCAAAAAACTTAATGCAAGAATCATTCAATAAAAGACTGAACTTACTTATTCATGGACTAGAGGAAAGCAACAAAACAGCCAATGAGAGAAAATTTCTTAATCTTTTCTCTCATTGGCTAGCTTCTTTCAGCCAATGAGAACTCTGCTTTCCCTTTTATAACTCAGTTTGCTTTCAATTCTGCTTCATTCTGACCATTTCCCCTGAAGAGTGTCAGATGAGAAGCTTTGGGAAGAAAAATCTTTCATCTTCAAATTCTGTACCACCAAACATCTATTCAAAGTCATTTCTCTATCAAATTACAAGCAAACAGCAATATCTTGGCATCTCCTGAAGCAGGTCAGGGTAATTGCTTACCCTATGTATTAGTGCCTCCATTGCTTTCTGGCGAGTCACGAGGATAAATATAGAGATAAAATAAAAAAAATAAATAAATAAATTGAATATAATTATAGTTATTTAGGGTGACCATATTTTTGGAAGGGCAAATCAGGATGCTCATTAATAGAAAAAGTTTGTCCTTGAAAATTATTGTACTATAAAAGAAAAAGGTCTTCACTTTAAATAAGTGTCCGAATTCCTGACATTTGCCCATAAATAAAAGTGTTCTCTAAAAAAAAAGGTCTTCACTTTGAATCTGTCTTGGATTTCATGATTTTCATTTTTGAAGACTAGTGATGTTAAAAAACAAGAAAAAAGTGTGTCTGTACATAGTCTTTTTTTTTGTTGCGTCAGGATTTCTGTCCAAATGGGTAGACAGAGCCATAAAAACCAGGACATGTGGTAAGCCTAGTTATCAACAACCTTAATAAAGAACAATAGCCAGTTTCCCACAGAGAAAAACAAATAGTTAGAGCAATTTCTACTGAATTAGGTATGAGTGTAAATTTGAATGCAGTAACATTTTCAATATAAACTTGTTTTCAATAATTTTTGATTTAAACAAATGTAGATTTATCAATTTTTAAAGAGGATTCAATATTCTAAAAAGATTCTGAAATCTTGAAAAAAGATTCAGAATTATTCTAGAATATGCAAGTATTTTGAAATTAACATCCCTATCTATACTATCTCACTCCATTAGTTTTTGCCATCTTATTCCTGGTCTCATTAATTCCAGCACGTCCATCAGCTCATCAGTGTTCTTTCTATCCATCATTGACCTTTTAATCCTTCTCAATATTGCAAGTTTTTTCTTTCTCAAACACCTTGTTTTGCTTCCATAGAGCAATACCAATCTTACACAGCTCAGGTAAATTCTTTTTTTTTTTTTGTTTTCAATGAGTATCTTCTTCCAACCAACAGTTCTCCACATTTTTTATTTGATGCTAGAACTTAGAAAACTTTTGGAATTTGACCTTGAGTAACTCTAGATACTGTCTATATTGCATGATTGTATCTTATCAGTGTAAATATAATTAGTTTGTTTGCTGTAGTTGCATTGTGCAGAGTGCCTTAAGCATATCTTGCAGACCATGTTACAGGTTGCAAAATTATCAAAGTTGCAAGATAATTTGGACATAAAAAAATTGCTACCTACCAAGTGAAGCACAGAAGGCAAAAAACAAAGCAAGAACAATGTATTATTCAAATGGTCTATTTGCAAAATGACTTGAAAGAATTTACACAAATAAAAATAAAATTGTGACACATCATTGTGAAAAATTAAAAAAGAAAGACAAAAAAAAAATTTTAATATCACATCATAAAAAATTTATAATCAAAGTATTCTATTTATTACACAAATTAAAAATATTAATTAAGTTCTACCTGAGAACCTTCAATAATCAAATTCATATCACCCAGAGAAGGAACCCATTGAACAATTTTATCAGAAGCTTTTGCTTTTTTGGCAATGGGTAATAGTGTTTTTTAAAATAAATGGGCTTCAGTAGGTTATTAATAAAAAAGATTCTGAAATTATTATTTTTGTAGTCTTTTTATATGACTAGGGAAAAAATTCTGGATTTTTTTTCAATTGTTGAGACCTTACAAATTATTGGTCTCACTGTTGATCTTCTAGAATCAATTTTTGTTGAAGCCAATCCCATTCTATGGCAGTCTATTATCTTATCAGGAAGTTACAGACAATTTTTTCATTTTGTTTTTTACTTTCCCTTTGCTGTTCTTTTATACCATGTATTAAAACATTCATTCTTTACTCTAATGTTCTTGTGCCAAATTTTTGACATAAACTTTGATCTTAAAATTAACAAATTGTTTGTTTAGTTGGAAATATTTTCTTTCAGAAGAATAAATTTTTTTGCTTGGAACATTCATCTTAAAGAGATGAATTGTCCAATTTTGATTTTAAATGCAATTCTTTTTAACTGAAATAGGTTCACTTACTTTTCTTCTAATTTATTGAATTTATTTGGAAAGAACTTTCTAAGTCTTTCAAGGTTTTCATTATATTTTGCAGTGTGGTATGGTCATCTAAACCATTACTTTGTTTTTGTGACATGCCTAAATATTTGTACAGGGTGACCCAAAAAAATAAAACCCATACAAATATTATTAATTAAATCTTATCAACATCAATAAAATTCCAAGAAACTTGGTCGATTTGAGTATATCAATCTTTGTACCATCATTTCTCAAAGTTTCAGTTATTTTAGTTGCTTTGTATTAAAGTTTTGTACTGTTTAAAATATGCTCCCAATGGGCACAGTAGCATTGGAGGCAAACTTGCAAACAAACCAATCATTTAAACACATTTCTCTTTTACGATTTCTCTGATTTTTGCTGTATTTAGTGCCTATAGTTTGCCCATATTTAAACTAAAGGCACTAAATTCAGCAAAATTTTAGTAAATCTCAAAAGAGAGATCAGTTAGAGTGATTAATAATTTTGGTTGGTGTCTGCAAGTTTGCCTTAATTTTGCATGATGTCTGCAAATTTGCCATAAAATGAGATACACATGACTAAAATGACAAAGCAAGAACCTTGTGTAAAACTTTAAATTTATAACAATACTAATTTTTTTGGGTGGTGAAGAACTGGTCCTAAAGCTTAATAGAGCAGAGAACAGCTAACTAAGAAAATATAAATTAATCGTAATTAGAATTTTTTTGTCACAAATAAAATGTTTTAGTAGATGTTGTCTTATGGTGAAATCACAGAATCAATGTTGATTAAAAGATTTAAAGTTTGATAAAAATTGTTATAACCTTATAAAATTTTACCAGTTTTGAAAAATATTAAGTAGAACCCAGCAAATCTTATTCTGTTTTTCAACAAGTGTTTTGCAGGACAAACACGAGTGTGATGTGAAAAAATGACAATGCAAACACACTATTTGAAATAAAAAAAAGCTTGTTTTGTGACTAAAAACCTTGAAGTTCTTAAATGCTTTTCTTGGTTTAAAGGTTCATTTATTAGACAAAAAAGCTTCTAAGTGTGCCACAAGTTCGAAAATGTTCCTGAGCACTGTGTTCTAAACAATATCATTTGCTTAGGTCTTTGTTTATTTACTGTAAATATATAAGCTAATTAGATTGTTGTTTTTTGAGGTTTTTCAATTTTAGTTTTTTTTGGATTAATTTATCAAAATTTCTTTTCTTTCTGCATGCGTTTAACTTTATTTTAAATGGCAACTATTCTTTTATAAAATAAAATCCTGCTTTTCTAAATTGCTTATTCTTGAGTATTATTTAAATTAAATCTAATTTTGTTAAAATTTTAAGCCATTCTTTTTATGTAAAACATAAAAACTAGTTCTTTGGTTTTAGTAATAAAGCAAAAACACTAAGTGCCAAATTACTTTATGTTTCAATTTCATCTGCACACTTTCCTGGATTTCTTGCAAAGAACATTTAAAATTTTACTATGTTTATAAGTTATATATATAAACTAGAACTTTTTCATTTCAGTGCACTGCCAAACATATTGAAGAAATGACTAATCGACTTAACATTCAATTGTCCAACTTATGTCAGTTTCTCCCTCAGGAACGAGTATCTGATTTTGCAAAGATGAACAAAATTGAATTGTTAGAAAATACTGAACTTGCTGTGGGTGAAAGCATTATGTATTGTAAAATTGTTTTAAACTGCATATATTTTAAAATAACAATATGCTTATTTAGCTTACTTTACATGGTAATGATCAAATTTGTTTTTTGACAATTCTTACTTATATTTTTAGTTATTTCTCTTTAAAAAATATTTTGATTTATTAATGCACTTACATGAACTATGAAATATTCTAGATCTGTTCAACTTCAATGCAAGATGATCACACATGGTTGAAAGAATATCGTAACATGGAAAAAAACCTAGAAATCAAAATTGCAGATGACAAAGCTTTTTTAGAAAAGCTGATTCAAAAAAATGAGCGAGTTGAAAAGGAAGTAAAAAGGTTCAAAGTGATTTTTGTCAAGATATAACTTTACAAAAAAGTTATATTAAAATTGCAGAGCTAAAATTTTAATTTTTAATATTGATTTTAAGTTTTTAGTTGCTTAAAGATCTGTCAATTTCACCTTTCTGTTTCTTTTGTTGCATTAATTAGTATTAAGTTGCTAAACTTTACTGATATGTACCTTTTTGATTAAATGTATGGAGTAACTTTTTTGTGAAAATATATATATATATATATTTTTTAATCAATATTCTCCAATCAATATCTTTTTACTTTATCATGTAAATAACTAACAAGATCTTTTAGTATAAAACCAGTGTTGATTTCACCAAGATAATTTTGTGTTAAAAATAATTTCATAAACTACGTTAAAGTTGGATTTTAATATAGATGTACAAAATAGAAAACATGATGATGAATTGAACTTGCAGATTTAATGAACGAAATGCTCTTACAACACAGCTTAAGAACTTGGAGTTGAAGCGAGCTTGGACAGTGAGTGCTATGGCTATGTTTATCAAAATGACTTGATAAATTTAGAAGTATCTGTGATGTGAATTATTAGCGGGGCTGAGAAACTAAAATTTCAACAGCAAAAGCAAACTTTTTAAATGGAGCTGGACACTTTATTTGTAGTGGTTGCATAGTCATAACCTTTAATTTGTTAAGCATCACTTCCTGAAATCATGGGCACTTTGGGAGCATCACCTTTCCCCCAGCTTCAGGAGGCCTTTTTTTTACTAAATCAGTTTTGTATTTTTTAATAATTTGTATTTTTTTGTTTACTAAATGCAAGAATTTATGCAGCAAATCAAACTACTCATCATTTTCCTACAACTACTCATCATTTTCCTAAGAAAAGGAGAAGCAATGTTTTCACAAGATGTAAAAAACAATGCATTATCTTATTTTAGAATTAATATCCTGTAAAATAAGTAGGCCTACGAAGACCTTCATTTCATTTGCATCTGTATCAAACCATTTATTTATTCTTAAATTTGATGATAATACATACAGTTTTATCTGAAAACTGGCTTGCAAATTTGTTAGTTTCTGTCATGAGATGATCAATAACTTCTTTTAAAATATTTTTAGAAATGTTCCATTGGATTTTCTTTATCTTCAATAATAAACTTTGCACCACTATCTCCACAAAGAGTGAAAAAATTCTTCTTTTCTCTTTCTTTGTCAAATCAGCTGGTAAAACAGTTTCATCATCACTCCCTGAAAAAATTTTTTTCTTACTTTTGCTTGAGGATTCTGAGCTATCACTGACACTTAACAGGTTAATGTATTAATTGCAAAGCTGGTTTTTGATTCATTTTATTAAATGTTTTCCAGGATATTAGCAAAAAAATGTGTTAGCTTTAGATTCTGTTTTGATGGAGAAATTAAATCAACTTTATTAACTAATTTTTTATTAGTGAAAAAAAAGAAACAAAATTAGATGATAATTTATAATAGTCACCAATATGACTGTATGATTAAGAGTACTTTATTGAAGGCAAACATGATCAACACAGTTGCTGTTGAAAATCTATTGGCATCGTTGTGTCCTTGGTTAAGACACTTCACTGCAGTTCTGTTTGTTGGTGTGAGTAAGCAGCTCTAAATTCCAGTCATATTACTAAATATAAACTAAAAAAACAAATAAAATTTTTTAAATAGACAGCAGTATCTTGGCATCTCTAAAAGCAGTTAAGGGTAATTGCTGATTGTTGCCTTTAGTATAGCAACTCAAACGGTTTTTTGTAAGTCAGAAAAATAAATAAGATGAAAAATATTTTACAAGCTACAACAATATATTCATGGTGGGCAGCATGGTTGAGTGGTTAGAGTGTTGTGATTGCGATCAACATGATCTTATTTCAAAACCTATTCGTGCCATTCTGTTATGTCGTTGGAAAAGATGCTTTACGGCACTTTGCTTTGCTTGGTGGTCTATTTCTGTCTCCATCGCTTTCCTGCAAGTCAGCAGAAGAAATATAGAGATAAAATAAAATAAATAGCTACCTGTTGCTCAATACAAGATTCAGTCATCATTCATGACTGCAAAGGTGCGAATATGACAAGTTTAGGAACTAACAAGAAACATTTGGAACACAATAAAATTATTGAGTATAAACAATTCTCCAATTATTTTAATCTTAGCTTACTGCAGTAGTACAACCAGAGAGTTAAGCTCCACATGTCAAAATACAACTTGGCTTTTGATTGAAGCAAAATTTATAGTCGGCAGCGTGGTCGAGTGGTTAACGCACCGAACTGATGATCAACATGGTCTCGGTTCAAAACCCACTTGCGCCATTCTGTTGTGTTCTTGGGAAAAACACTTTACGGCACTTTCCCCTGCTTGGTGGTCTTGACAAGCAGTTCTAAATTACAGTAAATCTCTACTAAATTACAAGCGGACAGCAATATCTTGGCATCTCCAGAAGCAGGTCGGGGTAATTGCCTACCCTATGTATAGCGCCTCCGTCGCTTTCCTGCGAGTCAGGAGGATAAATATAGAGATTAAAATAAAAATAAATAAAATAAAATAGATGAAATTTAATTAAATATTTTTGTTGTAGAATTTAAAGTGCAAACAAAGTATAGAACAACTTTAAATTGGAGAATTGGGGCTAATTTGAACTCTTTATTGCTATCTGCTTATCACACTCTCCAAAATTATTTGAAATTGCTATTAAAACTTGGTTCTCATTCTGGTGTTATAGCAGAATATTTTATCTTGTTTTTTTTTTTTAATAATTATTCAGTATTTTCATGACAAAAACTTAATACAATTTTATGGAGTAGTAAAGGTATTTTCTAAACACAACTTGCAGTTTGCAAACAGCAGAAAAGCATCAATGTATTACCAATAGTTAATGATAACTTTGACAAGCACTTTTCTGTTGAATAAAGGTTATTTTATATTTTTCCAAATTGCCTTTTATTAAACATAACAAAAGCAATTACCGTATTTCTTTGAATAGAAACTGCACCCAATGATAAAAAAATAAAAATAGAGGCCACAAAAATACAGGTGCAATTGGAATTCCCCACTTTACATTGGTAATATATTATTTATTAGAAGAAAAGTGGTACAAAATTTCAGAATCGCTTAAAGTAGATCCATATAGCCAGAAGCTTTATGTGTCTATCTGTTGGAAAAGCTCAGAGTGTGTTAAAGAATTATGAAGGCATCAAGTTCTCAATTCCAACAATTGCATGTTCCCAGTTTTATCTGCAAATTTTGGAGGTAATGGTAGAGATGAGAGAATGCCAAATTTTTTTTGATTCTGATGTCAATTCCAACAAAAAATTTCAATTTTAATGCCAATTTCGTTTCTAAAGGAATGGAGTGGATTTCATGAAAAAATGAATGGATTTGAGCATCAATAAAGCAAACAAAGATCACGCTGAAAAAAAAGTACTGTAAATGGCTGTAAACATGCCTTTATTATTGTCATGTAACATTCACACAATTTGCTGGTTATAATAGACTAACAAAATTTTATTTGCTAAAAAACTTCTAATGTTCTACTGGCAATAATACCAAACCAAAAATTAGCAAGATATTTTTATTTGAACTGATGTTTTGTCAGTCAGAAATTAAATGACATCTTCAGAAATTAATATGTTCACAGTAACAGCTGCTAAAAGCTTGTCATCACTAACCGTAGAAATGCACTCAACATTGAACAGTGGGTTGGTTACTTTACTGATTGCTACCATAGCTATCAGTAAAGTATGTGATTAAATTAATTTTGCTTTAAACTTCTCTGATCTTTTATTGAAACTCTGCAAGAAAGATCATTCAATATTATATAAAACTCTTAAATACATTTAGAAAATACAAATTTGAACAAAATAAATCAATAAATTCAAAATATACAAGGGGCATTCAAAAAGTAATGCACCCAACTTCATTATGTACAAACAAATTATAATTATAATAGCAACATGTATTATACATTAAAAGAAAGGTACAAGTGTGAGGATTATATTTTTACTTCTCTACATAGTCTCCACCTCTCTCAAGAGCTACAGTCCATCTATGAACGAGGGCATGTATACCAGTGTTGTAGAACTCAGCTGGTTGATGTCTAAGCCAATTCAAGACAGCAGTTTTCACTTCATTGTCATTGCCATATCGGTTGCCCCGAAGTCCTTCTTTCATTGGACCAAAGAGGTGGTAGTCTGACGGTGCCAAATCAGGAGAATATGGCAGATGTGGTATCACAGTCCATCCAAATGAAGTGATGGCCACCATTGTCCTGATGCTTGTGTGAGGACATGCATTGTCATGCTGGAGGAGTACATTTGCCATGTCCAAGTTGGGCTGAACACGTTGAATTTTTGCTTTGAGCTTCCTAAGAGTCTCAATGTATACCTCAGAGTTAATGGTTTCCCCTTTCAGCAAAAAATCCACAAGGATTACACTTTGAGAATCCAAAAAAACCGTGACCATAATTTTGCCAGCAGAGTTTTGGGCCTTGAACTTTTTGGTCCTTGGTGAAGTTGGGTGACGCCATTCCATTAATCTCCTTTCAGATTCAGGTTCAAAATGGTATACCCATGTTTCATCTCCAGTAATGATTCTTTCCAGAAAGGTGGGATCTCCATGGTGGTGTTCCAGAAGCTGAGTGCAGCAGTGAACTCTTTCAGTCTTGTGGTCCTCTGTCAGCTGTCTGGGTACCCAACAGGCACACACTTTTGAATACCCAAGGAATGCCATGATTGAATGGGCACTGCCTATGCTTACATCAAGCTTGGATGCCAGCTCCTCGACAGTAATGCACCTGTCAGTTCTTATCAACCCATCAGCATAAGTTTTGTCAGGATTAACAGAGGTGGATGGGCGACCACTACGTGGCTTATCGGCTATGCTGACTTTACCCTGACTTTACCCACCTCTTCATGGTCTTCAGTACTTTTTTTAAATCGCTGTACCCATCTTTTTACATTACTATAGTCTATAGTATTATCCTTGTAGACATTTTTAAGCCAGTTATGAATCCTCAGAGGGGTTTCTCCCTCTGCAACAAGGAATTCGATTACAGCTCTTTGTTTCTGACGAGCTTTAAGAGGGGCAGCCATTTAAAAAACTAGTTTAAGCTTTAAAAATCTGAAAATAAAAGAAAAACATATACTGTAACAATTGCAAAAAGGTGTGTCCTATCATGTTTGTGCCAAATATAAACAAGATTGGTAAAATCCTGTACGAGCAATGCACTTGAGTGCATTACTTTTTGAATGCCCCTCGTATATAGATTTTTTTTATTTATTGAGATAAAAAAAACCTTGCTGCCTCTTATCTTTTCTTTAATTTTTTATTTAGATAAAACAGGCATATATATATATATCTGTATATATAAAAATTTTTTCAAAATTCTTTTGGTTGGTATTTATCAGAAAAGTGCCACATTTCATGAAAGAGAGTGTCAGTCATGGTAAAGCTCAGCTGATCTAACTTTGCTTGTTTATGTTTCTTTGCAGGTCTATGAAGCAGCTCGTTGTACATACATGGAACGAAAAGAAATCTATCAAAAATTGCTTAAACAGTGCAAGGATGAGGAAAAAAAGACACTTCCTCTCCACAAAAAAAAGGATCAGATTGTTGAACATATAGCAACTAATGATCAACTTATGAAGACTAAGGTAAAAATTAAAGTTTTAATTGCTGGTTTTTAGTGAAGGAGATCTGAGTTTAATTACCAGGTCAGCAAAATTTGTTACAGAACGTGTTGTTAACAATAGACAAGACAATATACTTTTGTTTGCAAAAAATGACAAAAAAATAGAAAAATGAAAATAAAAACTGAAATGGAACAAAAAAAACTTAGTCACAGGGGACAGCAATTTGACCTTTGATCTCTAAGTCAGCAGCCATTCTTGAGAGCAAAACTACTTGTAATGTTAAAAATTGAAGTGTTGCAGAATAATATATCAGAAGGTTTTTATTTTAGATATACTTTTTTAAATTCATATTTAAAAGCAGCCTTGTGAGAAGTAATTTGAATTTTTAATCTTAGTTTCATTCCATGTGTTAAGTCCTTGGTACTTTATACATCTTCGTAATCACGAAATTTAATAATAGGAAATATTTAATGTTTTTTTGATTTTTTAGTTAATTTAGTGCTTTTTTCGAAATCTGGCTAGTTAAAGTGAAATAATTAGACAAAATTTCAGGAAGTTTTTTTTAGTTAGCTTGTAGGAATTTGCCAACTTCAAGTTTATAAAGATCTGTAAGTTTTAGAATCTTAAAGCAATTCTAATAAGGTAAAACACTACAACAAAATTTGGCTGCACCTATATATTTAGCACCCTTGAAGAGTAGTCGATTTTTTAAGATACATTGGAAAAGTAGATTTCCAAATAATAAGGCTATACAATAAGTAGGAATGCATATAAACATAATAAATTTTTAACAGTGCTTTTTCTGGTAAATAGTATCTAATTTTGAAGAGATAATTCCAATAGTTCTTGATATTTTATATGCATTATTTGAGATGTTAAGATGATTTGAAATGATATTATTAATCTTGATATTTTATATGCATTATTTGAGATGTTAAAATGATTTGAGGTGAAAAATTTTAAGAGTTGTCACAATTTTAAGAGTTTATACTGGTATTTATTGCTGACTAAGTTTACCTATTTTGTTGTTGTGACGAAATAAATTAAATTGAAATCAAGATTCATATCAATGGTTAAACCTAAGTATCTAATAATTGTGTACTGTGGAATAAAATATTTTTTTTAAATATATTAGTTAATGGAAAAGGTTTATTTAATTTGGGGGTATAATTAAGAAGTTAGATTTAGAGGGATTTTCCATGAATTTGTTAGAATCAAACCAAATTGATAGACTTTGAAGTTCTTTATTCATAATTTTAGTAAGGGAAGTAAGGTCAGGGGCAGAAAAAACTAAATATGTGCTATCAGAAAAGAGTATTGGCATATTATTACTTAGAAAAGAAATAAAAGAGCACCAAGAATCAAACCCTGGGGACACCATACTTGTTTTTGCACCTTTAATAAAGAGAAATTATTTGTGTGATAAAAACGATTGAATTAGTTGATTTGCTGAACCACATGTGCCATAATGTTGTAGTTAGAGGAGAATTTCATGATTAACTGAATCAAAAGCTTTAGTAAGGTCAAAAAAAAATAAATCAGTGAATTGATTAGAATTTATATTGTCATAAGAGCTGTGTTAACCAGGACTTTAAAGCAGCTCCAGCATGAAATATAAGCTCTGGGCAGATGGAATCAGGACCTGGAGCTTTACCTGGTTTTAAATGTTGGAGGGCAGCAGTAAATTCTCTCTGTGAAAAATTGTCAGAGATATTTACTGTGTCTGGTGTTGTGGTCCTCCAAGGGTCAGGCACTTTTTGAGAGACAAGTTGAGATGACTTGCGGTCAGAGTTATTTTGGAACTTGAAAAGAATCTTTGCATCTTAGGTTCAGATTGAGGATCAATGCTGTTTGCATAACTCAGGAATAATGGAAGATGATCAGAAAGGGGATGAGTTATAATGGCTGCACAAATAGATTTGTCCAAACTGACATTGGTCCAGATGTGATCAATCAGTGATCCACTATTTGCATTGAACCTAGTTGGTTTTTTAAGAAGTGGTATAAAGCAGTTTTCAAAGAACATATCTGCATAGTTAGCTATGTGTGGATCATCACAATTCAGTAAATTATAATTGAAATCACTGAATAGGAATCAGGGTTTGTTAATTGATTTGAGAATAGTAATGAGGTGCTCAAGAAATAATGCATGACTTTTTAGAGTTTTTAAATGGTGGTCTATATATTACACCACAAATCATTGTTGAGTTATTGGATTCAATTTCAATAAATAATGATTCAAAATTTTTTTCATGCGTTATGGTTAAATCTGGTCTCATTGTAAAGTTAAGTGAACATTTAACATATAAACCAACACCTCCTCCTCTACTTTGAGACCTTGAATTTGAAACAAATGTATAATTACAGAGGTTAGTATGTGGATTGGTGTGATTTTTTTTAAGCCGTGTTTCTGTTATTGCTAAAATACTTGGTTGCACATTAATTGAATGCAAAAAGCTTTCCAGTTTTAAGAAATTATGAATATTATTTAGTGGTTGCTTATTTAGGCTAAATGCAGTGAAAGAGGTTTTAATCTTTTGATTTGATAAAAGTTTGGGTATTTTATCACTAGGAATATATTGTTCATCATTTAAGATTGAATCATAATATATACTAGGAATATCAAAATTATTAATTTCTGGCATTACTTTAGCTTGTGTGGAGTTAGCATTGCAATTTATCAAAGAATGATCTGTAGGCCTATTTATTTTTTCAGACTGAAAGAGATTAATGAATTCTTCATCAGGGATGTTATTGAATGGAAAGGAAAGATTTATGCAATTTCTACATTTCCAGTCATTATATGAACTTTTAAGAGTTTTTGTTGACTTATCAATTTTAACAGTGCATGATTTATGAAATGAATTAAAACAATTTGAATATTGTATTTGTCTATGATTTTTTCTTATGTGTTTCAAACAGAAATGACAATTTAAGCAGTTGTTTGACTTTATCCTTGTTCACTAATGTTAGGGCTTAAAATATGTACATTGGATAAATTGATTGAATGTCTATGAATAGAATTATGGTTTCATTTAGTTAGCATATATAAAGAACAGAATAAGAATATTAAACACAATTAGCAAGTTATAAGCAGAGCTAGAATTCTATTACACTTACAGCTAAATAAATTAATAAAAAATATGATATTTAAATATAAATATGATTTTTAAACTAATCTATAATACATATAAACTAATAAATAACAATAGCAAAAACACGGGAATAAAAACAAGGTTAAAAGCCCTACATTTTATTCCCGTGTTTTTGCTATTGTTAATTTAAGCTCTAACTTTGTTATTGAGCACTTTAGAAGTACTGATTTTCATACGGTGTAAACTAATAAATAAATAAACTAAGTAATATATAAATAAATAAATGAATAAACTATAAAATAAATTAGCCACATAATTTTATAACTAAACTATTTATAAAATTATGTGGCTAATTTATCAATATCACTAAAATCATCAATTATGTACCTTTTATTTCTGTGCATACAATATACATTACCATTAAGTGTCCAAGCAGAACCTAGGCCAAAGGTTTGCTTAGCACTTCTTAGCAGTTGCAATTGACGTCTTGTTAAAGGATTCAGTGATAGATAATTTTTCATCATCATTTTTCATTCCATATATGGCATTCTGAACAGATCTTTGTACAAATTTGATGATGATTGGTGTGTTATTCGAACTCTTCTTCCTGGAAGGAAGAACATGACATGTGTCAATGTCATGTGTTGTTATTGCAAGTGAAATCTCAAGTTTAGAATTGAGCTTATGAATAACATAAGACTCAAATTCTGAATAACTTTCCTGAGCTGGAATTTTACATCCATGAAGAATAAGATAATTCCTCTGGCTGTACTGCTCAAAGTTATCAATGCATCTGCTGTTTTTCCAAACATCTTCTAGCTTTCTAAGGATATCATCCATGTTCTCAATGGCCTTTCAAATACTTTTCAGTTGTCCTTAATTTATTTCTACTGAGCCTGAAACAAAAGAAGCAGCAGCAGCAGCACAAGGTTTTTGTACATATATTCCTTCCCATACCTGGTTTGAGCTTCTTTAATAGATTTTAATTCTTGCTGAACAGACTTCAGCATCATCTGGAGGTTATCCGCCATCACAATCACAATATAATTAAAAATTAAAAATATCAATAAAGTTATAAACTAATTGTAGCTAGCCCAAATCAATACAACAATACAACTACAATCTCATTTTCTGAAACTTATTCAACTGCCTTGGACCATTGATCCCTCCGCTTCCTGTCAAGCTTGACAAGCAGAGCTGTAGCAGCTAAACTTGAGTCGTCTCCCTGAGGAGTCTGCAGGAAGGTTTTGTAGAGGGATTCACACTCTGCATCCCAACACAGAATATAGCTATTTTGATACCAACATGGGATAGTCTTTTTGGCTGCTTTCTTAATGGTGTTACAGAAGTCCTGGTAAGCCACATCCACATCAAGTAAATCAGGTGGCAACAAAGTCTTTGCAAATTTATTCGTCAAAGCAATGTAGTGACTCCATTTGGCCTTTCGGAAGTTCCAACACTTAACAAGCATGCTTGGCACTGCCATAGCAAACCTTGTTGGTGTAATAAGCAAAGGTTGATGTTGTGACCTGGGGAACTTGTCAAGGACACGTCTATCCAGTAAGCGACTGTTTGGACCTACGCTAGAAAAAGCTAGATCTGGATTGGTGCCAGTGTTCCAACGGCCGGAATAAAAATTGGCAGCGTCCTTGGCATTATATAGGAGGGCAAGACAATTAATACTTGCCCAGCCAGCCAAGCACTCACCGTCCAGATTGTTGTCATCATTACCCCAGTCAGCATGACGACAGTTAAAATCACCAGTGTAAAGACATGAGTGAGGAAACACTGGGAGATCCAGAGATCACAATTGCGTTGGCAGTGGTTTGTAAATGTTGACTATTTTATAGCCATCAATGTCCACACATAACCACTCAATCTTCTATGTCAGTGGAGATTGGTCCAAAAGCATGTATCTTAGTTGCTCATGGTCAAACATGGCAAGGTCATGCTTCCTGCCCAGCTAGTTGGTAGTTTGGAAGTACCAACTTCTCTGCACCATGCAGTGGGTCTCCTGCTGTGGGCTTGTTGGCAAAGTGCAGTGGGCTTTTTAGGGGACATTGCCAACAAGTTCCGAAGACCCAATATTCTTCAGCTGAACATCAAAGGCCTCACTGCAAGCAAGATGAACGTTCTTCATCACCTCGCTATGCAGTCTAAGGCACTCGTCATCCTACTACAGGAGACTCACTGCACTGATGCAGAGAAATTGGTACTTTCAAACTACCAACTAGCTAGGTCTTCTTTAAGCAGGAAGCATGGCCTTGTCACGTTTGTCCACGAGTGACTGAGATACATGCTTTTGGACCAATCTCCACTGACATAGAAGATTGAGTGACTGTGTGTGGACATTGATGGCTATAAAATAGTTAACGTCTACAAACCACTGCCAATGCAATTGCAATCCCTGGATCTCCCAGTGTTTCCTCACCCATGTCTTTACACTGGTGATTTTAACTGTTTTCATACTGACTGGGGTTATGATGACAATAGTCGGGACAGTGACTGGTTAGGTGGCTGGGCAAGTATTAATTGTCTTGCCCTTCTATATAATGCCAAGGACGCTGCCAGTGTTTATTCTGGCTGCTGGAACACTGGCACCAATCTGGATCTAGCTTTTGCCAGCATAGGTCCAAACAGTCATTTACTGGATAGACATGTTCTTGACAAGTTCCCAAGGTCACAACATCGACCTTCACCTATTACACCATCAAGGTTTGCTATAGCAGTGCCAAGCATGGCTGTTAAGCGACGGAACTTTGACAAGGCTAAATGGAGTCACTACACTGCTTTAATGAATAAACTCACAAAGACTTTGTTGCCACCTGATTCACTTGATGTGGATGCAGTTTACCAGGACTTCTGTAACACCATTAAGAAAGCAGCCAAAAAGACTATCCCACACAGGTATTGAAATAACTATATTCTGTGTTGGGATGCAGAGTGTGAATGCATCTACAAAACCTTTCTGCAGACTCCTCAGGGAGACGAATCAAGTTTGGCTACTACAGCTCTGCTTGCCAAGCTTGACAGGAAGCAGAGGGATCGATGGTCCAAGGCAGTTTGAAACATTGATTTCTCACATTCTAGTCGAAAAGTGTGGAGTATTTTGAACAACCTTACTGGTAGGTCGTGACACTCTCCTCGTCACTGTCCCATTTCAGCCGTTACTATTGCATCTCAGCTGGTTAGAAATGGGAAATATGAGGCTGTTGATCACAAGTCTTCTTGACTTGTCTCTCAAGAAGTGTCTGATCTTTGGAGGGCCACAACACCAAACACAGTAAATATCTCTGACAATTTTTCACAGAGAGAGTTTGCTGCTGCCTCCAACATTTAAAACCAGGTAAAGCTCCAGGACCTGATTCTATCTGCTCAAAGCTTATACTTCATGCTGGAGCTGCTTTGAAGTCCTGGTTATGTGACTTCCTTTCTTCCTGTTTATGCCAACTCAAAATTCCCAAGATCTGGAGAAGAGCGCTTGTGGATGTGATCCCAAAACCAATGAAGCCCATGGGGGACCCAAAGAGTTATCGACCGATATCTCTGCTCTGTGTCCCCTACAAGATCCTCAAGAAGCTTATCTATGCCTGCGTTGAGTCATTAATTGATCCACTGCTCCCTAAAGAGCAGGCTGGGTTCCAATGCAGGAAGTCAACCGTAGATCAAGTTGTTCTGTTAACCCAGAACATCAAAGATTCTTTTCAGGCTAAAAAGAAGGCCTGTGTCGTATTTGTCGATCTGACAGCTGCTGAGACTTCTTCCAAATAAGCACATGGTCAGAATGATCATGGAGCTTGTCTGAAACTGAAGTTTCACCCTTACCACTGGTGACAGCAAGCAAATCAGGCTACATCGTCTTAAAAACAGCGTTCCTCAGGGATCAGTCTTGGCTCCCCTCCTATTTAACATCTATACATACGATCTTCCTTCCATGATTTCCAGAAAGTTTGCTTATGCTGATGATTTAGCATTGTTGCACACTTCTGGAAACTGGAAGGTCTTGGAGGGGACTTTAAACCAAGACATGTCTACACTTTCAGCATATCTCCAGACTTTGAAGTTGAAGCTCAGTCACACTAAGATGGTGACAGCAGCCTTTTATTTAAATAATCGAGAGACCAAATGTGAAATGTGAGCCAAAACCCCAAGCAGCTTGGGTTAAGCTTAATGGCCTGCAGACTGGTGTTGGGCGATTCCATTTATCCATGCACAAATGGGGTCTCGCTCCTCACTGAATTGCAAGTGTGGCACCTCTGAACAAACAGCAGACTATGTTCTAACAGTGTTTCCTATACAACAAGCACCACATGGAGCATGAGGTCTGACGGTTTTGGATGACGAAACTCGATGCTGGTGTAATAACATCACTGCCAGCATCTGATTCAAGAAGTACAGCACCCTGGGTAGTAAAAGGATAAACCCTTGGCCCCAGTCCTGTTTGTGTCTGACCTGGAGTGGATACCTTTCAAACGACAACAACAAGCTGTGTTAGCATCAACAAAAGCAGGATTGGTTAAGATCTTATTTTGAACACAATATTGAGTGTTTATAATTACATTATATTTATTTAAAAAATTAATTATCCGCTTATAAATAAGTCCTTTAAAGATTTTAGAAAAACAAGTAAGAATAGAAATAGGGCAATAATTTGTGGGTTTACCACATTTTTCTTTTTTAAAGATTGGAACTATTCTTGCAATTGTACAATTTTTCAGAAAAACAAAACTTTGTGTAAAACAAAAATCAATGAACGCTTAAAGATATGGAATAATAACTGAAGAGGTGATTTGAAGAAAAAAAAGCTGCAATGTCATGATGACCGACTGTTTTTTTTTTTAGAGAATAAATAACATTAAAAATTTCTGTGGATAAAAATATATAACAGCAATACAACTATTTTCTCTCCTCACCACAGAAACAATATCATTTAAAGGCTGTGTGACAATTTTTGCTGACCTGCAAATCACAAACTCACAAAGTATTAATATATAAAAAATATTTGAATTTATAAAAGTTATGGTTATTTGTTATATTCAAGATCAAAACTTTTTTATACATTCACTTGTTTTGTCAGGGTGAGATGCTTAGGTCTGCAGCTGCTACCACAAAAAGACTTCATGACCAGCTCAATGACAAAGATGAAGAGATTCAATGGAGGTGGGAGGAGTATAAGGAGAAGGAGAAAGATGAAGCCAGTAGGAGAAAGAGGTGATTCTATGACTAGCTCATCATTAATCATTCATTGATGTGATTATTTCAAATTATTGCTGCCATTTTCACAGTGCACTCTAGCATTTTCCCAGGTATATTAAGCTGATGCAGTGCCATATTTTTTTGCTTGATTTGCAATTGCAATCAACTTCATCATCTTATAATTTCAATCTTTTTGGTCTGTAGTGAACTCATTGCCACAAACTGTCTTTCATGCATGCATTTGTTCGATATTGCAAAATTTTTCACAAATGTATTTTTTTACATGTCATATTTCGCTTGCAGCGCTTTTCCGCTTGAAGCACAGTGCTTACCTGCTTCTAGGACAACTGCATGTAACAATTTCACATTTCTTAGTGTTTTCTTTTTGTACCACCTTTCCATTGTCCCCCCCCCAACTGTTCATTCGATGATCACACCATCAATGCCATTTGTGTAATTATTGTCATTATGCCAACTTTTGTGTAATTATTATTGACACATTGCAAATAGGATGTAGCCTGATTATGTGACTAACGCCTTGTGGCTTTACCTGTAAAAAAGGTCAGGTGTCATAATAGAAAATCTATAAAATTTCTTCAATGATACTCGTATATACTTGCTGGATCGAATTGCTGGGCCAGACTGAGACCAAGACAGAGATGGAGTGAAATAGAGCGAGACTGACTACTAACAACCGAATTGATAGAGTGACCTGAAACTTAACTTAATTGAGACTCATTGTTCTGCAACACTGCTGATTGAAGATTTGTATTTGAAATAGCTTCGGAATTTTAACACTGTTTTGTCTTTTTGTTTGAAATTCATGCCCTTTTAATAAAAGGTGTTAAAGTTTGCTGTCTGCCAATACCGCTCACCGTACAAGTGCATTTTTTGTTGGTTTATTTGACTGGTCCTTTTAGATAAATGAGTGGATTGTTGGTGCAAGCACAGGCCATGGGCATAGAAAAATACCAGGGCAGCCATAAGTGGGCTGACAAACATCACTGTCTTAAAGCCATTCCTAGTACTGTATTTTCCACCTTATAAGTCGATTTTCTGGACCTAATTTTTGTACCTGATTTTTGGGCGATGGCTTATTAGGTGGATATTGCTTTGGATCAAAAAATATTGGAGGTCAAAATTGGTCGTTAAATGGCTTTAGTTTGACATTTTGCAACCATTGTGCATAAACAATGTCACAATCATATCACACATTTCCACAAGTAAGTCTGCATTGGCACATTTTTTGTTTCTTAATATTAGTCAAAGAAACAAAGAACATGCCAATGCAATCTTTTTTGTTTCTTTAACAATGAAAAAAATGAGTAAAGGCTGCAAAAAGAGAAAAAAAAACCTTGGCTTGTTAGGCAGTAATCAGGAAAAACCATCATTTTCAGAGCTATTAGGTGTGTAACTAAGTTTTTGTTGTCTTATAGTTTCAAATGTATCTAAAAATTTACAAACTTATTTTTCTAACTGAATGAATTTTTTAGTACCTTGCCTATGTGTTATTAAATTTTTTCATTTTTATTTTTTTTCAAATTAAAATTTATAAAAGAATCAACACTTCATGAACAGAGATAAATTTTTTTTCAGAAATATAGTCTTACATTATTTTGACTTAAAAATCCTCCTTTAAAGACTCACAAATTCTTTTTGAGTACTACAATGACAATTCCCCATCATTAAGAACTATCAAATATTGGTATTCTCGTTTTAATGATTGTGATTTTTCTTTAACTGATAAACCAAGAGCAAGTAAGCCTCAAAAAATATCTGATAAGGAAATCATTAAAAAAGTGAAGGAAAACCCCACCATAACACAAAGGGAAATTGCAACTCATTTTAATGTCTAAAAGTGAAGGAAAACCCCACCATAACACAAAGGGAAATTGCAACTCATTTTAATGTCTCCCAACCAGCAATGTCCAAGAGGTTAAAACAAATTAGATTTATTTAAAAGCAGAATATTAACACTTTGATTAAAAACCATTTTTTAATTTCATTTTTTATTATCAGAAATTTTTTTTATTTTTGATAGAGGGCAAAAACTTAGTTATACACCTAATAAAAATTTGACTCGGCTTATTAGACGAGTTGGCTTATTAGGCAGAAAATATGGTATATACTTTTATAGCAACACATTGCTTGCTGAGCAAAAGTTGATTTATAAAACTTAAGTTAATGCTTACAACAGGGTGTTACAAAAGTAGCACAAAATCTTGGAACGATTGTTTTATGGCTCCAATCATACTTTTAAAGATCGTTCAGAATCTATGATTTGTTTGAATCATTTCTCAGCTGATTTCTGTGTTTTCAACTTTTTTTTCAATTTTTGTTTCTATGTTTCAACTTTAATGTTTTACATGTATATTTAAATTTCTCAATTTACGTTACTTTTGTCATTCCCTTGCATTTTAATATAAGCACTCAAATCAAAGTAGGCATAAAAGTGGTATTTTTATAACAGCAGAGAGATGAATAAAATAGTAGATGTTGTTTTTATTGTTGTTCTTGCCCCTACTCCAAGTAGCAATCCCTTAACTTCCTTAACTTTTCAAAAAAGCCAATCTAGATTTTCACTCTTGGATTACCTTTACTCCTTCTAAAGGCTTTTTTGCACAGACTAGTGGTGTTATGTTGGTACTTAACTACAATTAAAGAGGTGATTTGTGTTGCAAAAGTTTCCTATAAACTACTACCTTATTGTGGTGGGAAAGTTTGCATGTGTTGGTGACCTGTAAAGCTGTGTTAGTCATAGATATTATCTCTCTAGTTATGAATATCCATGCCCAAAAGGTTTGCAGATATCAACCAGACAAAATGTAGTTTATGAGATGGCAACTTCAAACCTGGGTAGACTGTGCTCAAAAGCTGTGGCAAGCAAGCAGTCTAGCAGAAGGAAATCTCTTATATGAATACCTTCTTGCAGTTGGGTTACACTGCAAAATCATGATATATTACGTAGAATTTTTTTTCATGCTGCCTCAAGTGTTGCACAGATTAGAAAGGTCTGTGTTTAAGTACTTGGCAGAAGTATCTGTTCAAAAAGTACTTACTAAATGAGTCAGAACACTGGTGGTCGATTTTCAACCACTATGAATTGGGTCGTTTCTGTTTCCTATCTAATCTAATTGTAAATGTGTTTTTAACTACTCCAAAAATTATGCAAAAAAGGTTTAAAAGTATAAACATAAAAAAATTGAAAAGCTATGACAAAAATATAAAAAGTGGTCTTAAACTATAGAAAAACAGCAAACAGCATTAAACAATAATACAGACAGGCCTTGGTCTACAAGATTTTCAGTTTACAAGAATCCAATCTGTTGTATCTTTGCACGAATACACAGGTTTATTAAAAAAAACAATAATAAATATTCACAAAATCACTTAGCCAAAAAACAACTGTATTGAAATATAATGCTATTAGTTAGTTTGCTGTAGTAGCTTGATAGCTTTGAACTGACTGCTAAACCAAAACAAAGGCGCATATTTAACTAGTAACAATTATGCTTGGAGATGCGTGCGTCCAATAATTGTTCAAGCAGAAGGCGCTGATTAAGATTAGAGCGTTTAAGAAAAACACTACGTCATCTATTGCACAATATCACAACACCTCCCCAAATAAACTACAACAAAAAAATATATATACATATTAGCAACAATATTTTTTTGGAGGTCTCTTTGTTCTCACTGATCGTCGTAGATTGTGTCGCCCGTACTCGTCTCCGGTTGGTAGTCTTGGATTGTTGCGTTGGTTCATCGAAGAAGAACTAGATGCGTGGTCAGTCCCGGCTGGAAGTGTTTCTGTAGACAAAACGCTCGTTGGGATTTCACAGGGATCATCATCTTGATCCGAACCGTATCGAGGTCGAAGTTGATCAAGATGTCTTCTCCAAGTTGGTCCTCGAGGAATGACTCGTACATTGACGCTTCATGTACCATGGACTTTCGTAACTATCGCAGGCACCCATCGTGGGTCACGATCTCTTCTAGGGCCGAAGTACAGTGCGTAACAAGGGTCTCCTAGTGAATAATGATGTTCGACTTTCGAAACCACTTCCGAGTCTTCAGCATTTGAATGCTTGCTCGCTTGTCTTGACTGTCTTCCCTGCAGGAGATGTGGAATGGATGGAACCAAAGTGTCAATTTTGGTGCGTATTCTTCTTCCATTCAACAATTCGCTTGGTGACAGTCCCGATGCAAAAGGAATTCTTCTATATTGCATTAGAAATTCTTGCAAAGCTTCCTTTGGAGGTAACGAGGATTTTCTCAATGCCTGTTTGAACGATTGTATCAAACGCTCGGCAGCACCGTTTGTTGCTGGATGATAAGGTGCTCCGGTGAGATGTACAATGCCTCGTTGTTTGCACCAAGCTTGGAACTCTTGAGACATGAATGTTGTGGCATTATCAGTCACCAACGTGTGGGGATATCCAAAATGAGCAAATTCTTGTTCAAGTATAGCCGTAGTACTTTTCGAAGACGTTGAGGTTGTTGGATGAATGCAAGGATATTTTGAATAAGCGTCTACAAGGACTAACCAGTTTCTTCCCAGAAAGTTGATCACATGGTCCAAGTGGAGTCTTGACCATGGTTTTTCTGGCATCATCCACGGATGGATTGAAGGTTTATCCGGCTTATTTTGAAATTGGCCACAGGAAGTGCATTTGCGACATAAATCCTCAATGTCAAAGTCAATTCTAGGCCAATAGACAGTTGACCTGGCAAGTTGTTTCATCCGTTGCATGCCGAAATGTCCAAGGTGTAATAATTTAAGAATATGATTACGTAGGGTTGAAGGAATTATTACCCGTATGCCGTAAAAAACGCAACCATTCTCTGTTGACAACGAATTTTCCAACTTTTTGAAGTCTTTAAGCTCTTCCAAAAATGCATGCGGCCATCCTTCCTTCACAAATCGCATTACTTGGGCAAGAATTGGATCCTTGGCAGTCTCTCTGACCACAAGTAATGGATTGTCAGGATTGATTTGACGACTGATTGTTCAAACTAAACAAACGCTATCGACATCATCTTCCATCTCCTCCCCATCAAAACTTGTGTCAGCTAAGTGATCAGTTAAGTTGGTGAGTTTCAACTTCATCATCGCCAGACGACCTAGTAAATTTAGATTGGGCACCTTAGTGACAATTACAGGAAAGGTCACGTCAGGTGATTTTCCATCAATACTTGCAGTTGATTGGAATTGTCCCACGACGGGTAGCGGGCTACCTTCAGCAACTTGATATTGAACTGATACAGGTTGTAGAATGGGTTTACCCAGCGTTTGCCACGTCGCTTCACAGCAAAATGTGTCACTGGCTCCGCTATCAATTTCAAACTTAATTCTGCGGTCATTAAGTCTAATAGTTTGATAGATGGGTGAAACAGAACATTGGACTTTGTGCACCAATTTCATCTGTTGTTTCACAAGCTTGCTGTTATCTCTGAGTCGAGACATGCATACAGATTGCAGATGACCTGTTTTCTTGCAGAAGCTGCAAATAGCTTTAATATGGGGACAAGCTTTGCTGAAATGTCCGGAATTTCCACACCTGAAGCAGGCGGTTTTCTTTTCTTGCGTCTTGGAAGTTTTGGACTTTGCGTGATAAACTTTCTGCACCGACGTAGAAGGTTGACCGTGTACGGTTTCCTTTGCTACCTTGGCTGCTTCTTCCACTTCTTGAGCCACTCTGATGGCGTTGCTAAACTTCAGTTCATCGTCCTTGAGCTTGAAGAGTGTCTTCAAAACTGCTTTGTTGTCGACTGAACAGATAAATTTAGTTCGCAAGGCTTCATCTAAAGGATCTTTAATGGATTGAAAATCACATGTAGCTGCATCTTGTCGTATTCTGCTTGCCAGTTCAGGAATAGTTTCGCCAGGTTTGCGTTTCATGTCAGACCAGAACTTGAAACGTTCTCTGACAACAAACCGTTTTGGGTCGAACTGCTCTGCCATAAACGTCTGAATATCATTCATCGTTAGCTCATGTATGCTTTTGACAGGTTGTTGCTGAGCCGCTAAGTTGCTAAGCATTTTGTAAACGGAGTTAGATTGGTTGGTAAGAAAAATTTGTGCTTGTTGTCGGGAATAGAGTTAGCAGTGACGAATGTTCGGAACCTTGCCAAATAATCAGTCCATAACTCAGATGTGGAATCGAATGGTTGAAAACTTGCCATCGGTGTTGGAACATTTTCTCGTGGGTTGTTCAAGCTGCTTTGTAGAATTTTCAGCTGCTCTTGAAGCATTGTCATTTGCTCTTGGTGTCGCTTGTTCTGCTCTTGGTGTTGCTTATTCTGCTTGCGATGCTCGTCGCGTAAAACTGCCATTTGCTCTTGGTGTTGCTTATTTAACAACAAAATCAGTTCAGAAATTTCACTCATTGTCGACAATTCAAGCTGTAATGCAAAATCAACAAATTTTCCTTTTTCTTTCTTGACGCAGTTGAGTTTCTTGAATCCTCGTCGCCACTTTTACCTGTTGTATCTTTGCACGAATACACAGGTTTATTAAAAAAAACAATAATAAATATTCACAAAATCACTTAGCCAAAAAACAACCGTATTGAAATATAATGCTATTAGTTCGTTTGCTGTAGTAGCTTGATAGCTTTGAACTGACTGCTAAACCAAAATAAAGGCGCATATTTAACTAGTAACAATTATGCTTGGAGATGCGCGCGTCCAATAATTGTTCGAGCAGAAGGCGCTGATTAAGATTAGAGCGTTTAAGAAAAACACTACGTCATCTATTGCACAATATCACAACACAATCCAAGGAGTTTTTGACTTGGTCTACAAGAAAAGTTTCACTAGCCATCAAAAGTTCAGAAATGTCTCAAAATGGCCAGCCGAGCATCACAAGAGGCTGTAGGGCAGATACAGGGTGATCAAAAAGTCCCTGTGCACCTAAATTGTGAAAATAATAAATGATTCATGAAGTTATAAATAGTCATGAATAGACATAAATGAAGACTTGAAAGACGTCTTTAGAATGTCTTGAATGATGTCTTGAAAGACGTCTTCAGAAACATGATGACACGTGCCACAAGATGTACTGAGGCAGGTGGTGGTCATTTCCAGCATCTACTGTAAAGTTCACCAAGTAATACGTATATCTGTTACAATATGCTGTTTTTGATTAATATTGAATAAAATAAAAGTAATTGAATAAAGGTTTTTGATTAATATGGAATAAAATGCTATTTAGTAACATTTTTTACAACCTATATTTTAATATCGCTTTAAACAAAGTCGATTTTATCGGAGCCAAACGATTTGTTCCTGAGAAGTGTCCCATATATTTGAGAGTTCCTTGGATAGGCAAAGCTTCCATTGGTCTTGATAAAAATGTCAAAACGGCTTTTGAAAGCTGCTATGGCTCCGTTACCACCAGAGTTGTATTTACATCGAAACGCATGTTGCCTGTAGCCCGCAAAGATGTTTTACCTACCACGCTGAAAAGCTCCGTTGTTTATGAATATTCATGCCACTGTGACAGTAGGTACGTAGGACAAACATCACAGCAACTACAAGATAGAATCAAGCAGCATGTTCCTAAATGGCTACAACAGCAAGCAAAGCACCCTACATGATCTCAACCTGGCAGATCCTGTAAGCTAAAACGTAACAATCCAGATTGTGACTCTGCCATAGGACAACACTTGCTTGACAACGAGCAATGTGCTGCAAACTGTAACAACAAACATTTTAAAATTCTTGCTGTGGCACGCAACTCGTTCCATCTGTGTCTACTCGAGGCAACTTTTATCAAAACCAAACATCTGGTTTTATGTAAACAAAAGGAATTTGTTTACACATTAAAACTTTTCAAATAACCTAAGTTGCGAGTAGCAGTGTTTCTCCTGGGTAATTGCACATAGTGCGTTTCTCCTTTCCAAGATTACACTGTATTGCACCACACTGTGCAATTGTGCCTTTCTCCTTTCTGAGACTACAGCACCTTTCTCCCAACTATTGAGACTATAAATACCTTGATTTTCTCTGGTTCGTCCCATTTTGACATGATTGCCACTGATGAGAGTGTCACGTAAAGCTTATGGCTCCGATAAAATCGACTTTGTTTAAAGCGATATTAAAATTCTGTACCACAAAGAAGCTCTTAACCTATATTTATTAAAAATCAGGTGCACAGGGACTTTTTGATCACCCTGAAGCATCACTCTCTTTTGTTAGTTCATGGACCCCACCACTAGTTGGCATGCATGCTGGTTTTATTTTTAATTTTGTAATTTTTTTCAATTTTTACATAAATTTAAGTTCTGTCAAAATTTTTGAAGTTAATAAAAAAAAATTGGCAACTCCTTGAGCTGTTTTCAATCAGAGGTGAGCACAGGCCAGATCTGGAGTGGATATTTGCTAAATTTCATGAATCTGAAGTGCATTTGGATTTAATTTTATACCAAACTTTTGAATCTCGATTCAAATTTTCATTCATCAAGTCATATATAGTCAAACTGGGCAATGCGCAGCTACCCATTTTTTACCGCCTAATGTGCAGAAGCTTTTTAATAAACAAACAAAAAAAAAGAAAAAAAAAAAATTACTCCAGGATTTATCTTATATCATTAAAAAGTGTCAGTATCAAAATCAAGCGAATCCAAAGGTTTTTTGACATTAAACTACACGTTCTTCAAACCGCTTCATTTTTTTAAACTTTTAACTTTGCCCTTCAACCTGCTAACTTTGCTTACATCATGAAATATACTGAACGCTTAATGTAATCTTTAGTTTCTAGCCAGTCTACTAATGGTCAAGAACATATCTGAACAAAAAACTGCGAAAAAAAATGTTTTCTCTTTCTCTTATAAAAAGATGTTCTTTACCCATATTTTTTTCATTATATTTTGTCCAATGCGCATAATGGTCAAGTGTAATTTAAAGAAAAACCAATTGGAGTGAGAGTAAAAAAGAAACAAAACTAGTTGCTCTAAGAGATAAAAAAAGAAAAAACCTGCGCAAATTGAATTTGTGAGCCCAAAATTAAAAAATTTTTTTTTTAATTTGTTAAGAAGCTTGAGAAGAGCTTAGTTTTTTTTCAATCAATTAGTTTCTCTGTAAAACTAACTCTGTTTCTATCTTTCACTTTCACTTCAATCGTTTTTTTTTTTTTTTCAAATTAAACCTGCTGTGCATAATAGCATCAACGTGCTTCCAACTCGCATCTTTTGTCAGAAACAGTAAACTTAGTTCTATGATTTGATGTTTATGATCAAGGGCAAGGGAAGAGCAGAGATTTCTTTAGGGTTTGGTGATTTTTTTTTCTGGAATTATATTTAAAGTATTTTTATTTGGAGAATTAGATGATTTTAGATACGAAAACAAAATTTCAATGAAATGTTTTGCTTGTTTAATTAGTAACAAAAAAATTGAGAAAAAGGTTAAGTAGCCTATCCTTACGTATGACAATTATTTTTTAATAATTACAAAAATGTATATAACCTGGTCAAGTGGTTAAGAGCGCCATTTTGATGGCGCCACATCAACATGGTTGCGGTTTAAAAGTTACTTGGGTCAAATTGTTGTATCCTTGGAAAAGAAATTTTATGACACTTTTCTCTGCTTGGAATTCTTAGTTAGCATATTACAGTATTTATATCGAAATGAATGAATAAACAAAAATCCAAATAATAAAATTTAACCGGACAGCAATATCTTGGCATCACCGGAAGCATATCGGGAAAATCAACAGTGGACAAGAAGAAAATTTTTGAGCAATAGGCCTATACAACAACTGGCATGAAAATTCTTCAAAAATGAACCAAAAAAAAAATGCACTGAAGTTGATCAAAATTTATTTAATTGCATTAGCTTTCGTAAACTACTGCTTACTTAATGATGCACAACGGGACAACATAAAACACACTAAATTCTGAAATAAATTGATATCTGTAAAAAACAGACCATTACAAATAACAAAAGGCTGAATCAACGTAATCTATAATAATCTAAGTGTGCTCTAATCTTCATTGTTGATTTGAGTTTGTTCTTCAAAACTAATATAGCGTTATTCTTCTCTGATCGAACACTTCTCTAAAACAACAAAACCTTATTAGAATTCCAATAACTTTTTTTTTTCTTATAATCACAAAAAATTTTTTTATTCATTATGTGGTTCCATGCGTAGCCTAACTATTTCTATGCCTGCCTTAACCGTATTTGAATCTAATTATACCAGGAAAAAGCAGGTTAGGCTCTTTGCTCGTATAAATAATCGAATAGATTTAAAAATAATGAACTATGCAATAGGTTATTTAGAGATGTAGTTTCATTACCAGGAACAGAGAATTCTGTCTCATGATCAGTGCACTTAATTAATCCCTTCCAGTTGTATATAATGCGTTGATGAAACAGAAACAACATGTGAAAGGAGAGGTCAGCAAGAAAAATTGAGAAAAAATTTTTAATCGCAAAAAAAAAATTTTAAAGCTATTTTTATTTTGTTTAACTGGTGGACTTTGGCCCTTTAACCCCCCCTCAGGTTGTCCTTTTCATGTTTAAAATTTTTTAAATCATTCCACCTAAGTTATGATTGTCTAACATTTAAAGTACAAAAAATGCGCAATAACCGCAATCGCCTGCGCATTACCACAATCGCTGGCACATTACCCGTATCTCGTAAAAAGCCCTGCCAGCTCCAGAAACGGAAGTTAAATTTAAAAAAAATTTTTTTTTAAACACGTCAATAAATTGTTAAATAAAATAAGTTAAATTCACGGCTTCATTGCATTCAAAAAGCAAGCTATTTAATCAAAAGTTAAAATTTTCCGCGTTTTTGCTGCGCATTGGCCAGTTTGACTATAGAAAAGTGTTTTTCTAAGTGAGCCACTTGGCTCCTTAAGAAGGAATTTAAAATTTGAAGGCACTACATTTTAGAGACAAAATTAAAGACAGATTCAAAGTGAAGAACTTTTGGTTTTGGTAAGGATTTTATGATCTCAGAATGGATTAAACCTATTTCAGTTAATTTAAATGGGAAAAAGTAATCCAGTCTACAAGTGTTTTTGCTTACAAGCACATTCCTGTAACAAATTAATCTTGTAGACTGAGACCTCACCATACTAGTAAAAAAACAAAAATCTTTTAACTGAACTGTTAAGACTCATTTCCACTATGACTGTTGGCAAGAGTATTCTCTGCTTATTAATTTTTTTGCTTCTCTTAGTGCCTAAAAGTTAATAATTGTATGCTTTTCACTACCACTACACTCCCAAGGTTTTTCCAGTACACATGAAATTCAGCATATTTATTGATACTTTGTGTTTTTGTCCATGCTAAAGATTTTGTGAGTGCAACTAGCTGCATTTTTCAAAATCAAAATTTATGATCACCAGTGAATATCTAAATTGGATTGTAAAAAATAGTTGCTTGTATTAAATATATATATAAAACTAAGTTGAGATTAGACAAATTTCTTACAAGCAATTTTGATTAGTTGGTTTTTGCTGTAAAAAAATAACAGTTTTTTTAATATAAAAGTAAAATTTGAATTTTAGACCAGTTATGTTTTTTTGTGTTTATGTGAGTAAAAACAAATCAAATTAGAAAAGAAGCAATTTAAATTGAAAAAATTTTTTTTAATTACCCAAAGTTGATTTTTGATTACGTGTTTAAAAGCATAAAAAGTTGATATCAGAATTTAGTAATATATTAAACTAATTTTTATTAAATAACTTTAAGTTGATTAAAATACCTAATTGATTACATATAAAATACTGTAAGATTTCCAACAATTCCATTTTATCTGGAATTGTCTGGCACTTGCAATCTTGAGAAGGACTCAAAAAGGCAATGGTAAGAGCAATGTGTGGAGTGAAAATGATGGATAGGAAGAACACCAATGAACTGATGGACAGGCTGGGATTGAAGGAAACCAAGAATAAGATGGCAAAAACTAATGAAGTGAGTTGGTATGTACATGTTTTGAGAAAAGAAGATTGTGATGTTTTCCAAAAGGCATTGCAATCTAAATTGGATGGAAAGAAGAGACAAAGACCAAAGATGACATGGAGAATGCAAGTGGAAAAAGAAATTGGCAAAGTTAGTCTAAAACAAGAAGATGCCCCAACTGAACAAAATGGTGTAAGGGAGTGAAGAAGATGGCCATAAAGTGTGCAGCTATCTCTGTCTATGTGGAAACACAGCATCAAAAAAATGGATAATGAATGTGAATATGTACTATTAGGTTAAAGCACTAAAAAATGTCTGTTGCTGTTTTTCTACTTTTGAAAGAGACTTACTGTATATCTTGGCGTATAAGATGACCCTTAAAGTCGAAAAACGTCTTATACAACCGATATAAAAGTCTTTATGGTATATAAAACCAATATACAGGGTGTCAAGAAAGTTCCCGATCCTAAACAAAATTATTTAGGGCTAATGACAGAAGGTTAAATCAACAAAAGGTTTATTGTGGTGATAGAACAAAGCTCCATGAACATAAAAAAATCTGGTTTATTCAAAATGACCCCCATCTGCATCAATAACACGTTGGAGCCTCTGTCGGAAATTCTGACAAGCAGCACGAAGGGCATCTTGAGGAATTTTCTCCCATGCTCGTTTCAGGGAAGCTCGAAGATCCTCCAGATTGTTATGGGGTGAAGAACAGGCTTCTTTTTCCAGAATTCCCCACACACAGAAATCCATAGGATTGAGATCGGGCGAAGATGGTGGCCACAAATCTTTGGTCCAGAATGAAGGAAAGTGCTCTTCGCACCACTTCTGCGTCTTCTTTGATGTGTGAGAAGGCGCGCCGTCTTGTTGGAAGGTGAAGGACTTATTTTTGAACTTTTCCTTCATCGATGCAAGGGCAGGGGTTAAAATATCATTGACATACGAATCTGTATTCACTTTGACCCCCTCTTTAATAAAAATGAGGGGAGATTTCCAAGATTTGGAGATCGCACCCCATACCATCACAGACAAGGGTTTCTGTCGGCGTGAAACGAATCGAAGATGATCAGGGAGGTCCTTGGGCGACTTTCTGAGAATCCTGTCATTCTGGGTGTTGAACTTTGCCTCCACCGAGAAGAGTTTTTCGTCTGAAAAAACGATTTTGCCTTTCTCCGTGCCTCCCTTCAGACGGTTCAGCAGAATTTTGGCCCTCTCCTTTCTTTTTCGCTTCTGGAGGTCAGTTAGGAGTTGTCTTGTCCTGATTTTGTACGGGGACATTTTGAGATCCTGTTCAACAATTGTTCTGACAGACTCATGGCTGATATTCATGTCTTTAGCCGTTTTCCTCAAGGATTGTTTGGGGTTCCTCCGAATCCTCTGAATTCTCTCCCTGAGGGCCTTGATCTTCACTGGAGTGCGAGCGGATCGAGGTCGTCCACTCCTATCCCGATCCTCCATGGTTCCAAGTTCTTGGAAGCGCAAGATTGTATCGCGAACAGTCGATTTTGGTGCTTTTAGCAACTTCATAATTTTAGAATTTGAATGTCCCGCACAATGAAGTTGAATGATTGCAGCTCTTTTACTCATTTTATTATTATTTTAGCCAAAAAAATTTGAAAAGTGTATCTGAAACATTGAAAAGGAGGATTAAGTGGAAAAATGACGTACAGAACTTCTCATAATTCATTGAAGTTTTTGAATTACATTAAATTTAAAAATCGATCGGGAACTTTCTTGACACCCTGTACAGGGTGATTCACCGAAGTGTTGACAAATACTTTATTCCATTATTAACTTTGCATTACCTCTTCAGATTGTTATTACATGTACTTTATTCCATTATTAACTTCGCATTACCTCTTCAGATTGTTATTATATATTCTAGAGTAAGTTTTCAATATCAATAAGAATATTTAATCTAGAAAAGTAAGATGGCAAAGACAGTAAATGACATCGTTGAAGGGTATTGCAAGAAAGGACTTCCACCTGCGAAAATTTTCTGGTTGATGAAGCGATTTGTGAGTCGTGGAGGTGTTTACAAGGCTGTGAAGAGGTTCAGGGAGACTGGAAGTTGTGCTCCAAGAATCAGAAGTACTCCTGAAAAACCCATCAGGACAAAGGAACTGATTAAGAAGGTCAGGGAGAGGTTGAGGCGGAACCCTTCAAGGAGCGCAAGAAAACTGGCTAAGGACACCTCTGTAAGCGTGAGCACCATGCAAAGGCTTCTCAAGGATGATCTCCACGTCTACCCGTACAAATTTACCAAGTGGCAGCTCCTGTCAAACGCCACTAAGAAGAAAAGGCTTGATAGAGCTAAGGTTTTGATCAAGAAACTTGTTGTTGGCATGCGGCCTCAAGTGCTTTGGACAGATGAGAAGCTTTTCACTGTCCAAGCTATCCACAACCACCAAAATGACAGGATTTGGATTCCAAACAAGGACATGGTGCCAGTTGAACGTTGCAGTTCATTTAGGAGGCAGAAACCTTCTTCCATGATGGTTTGGGCAGGAGTCACTTCAACAGGCCTGAAAACACCTCTAATCTTTATCGACGAAGGCGTGAAAATTAACCAAACTATTTATCGTCGGATGTTGGAAGAAAAAGTCATTCCCTGGGTTCAAGAAACAGTGGGAGAGGAAGGAATTACGCTTCAACAAGATGGGGCAACCTCCCACACAGCCAAAGCAGTCCAGCATTGGTGCAAGACCAATTTTAAAGGGTTTTGGGAGAAGGAAGTATGGCCCCCTTCTTCACCCGATTTGAACCCAATGGACTTTGGGATTTGGTCCATTCTGGAGCAAAAAGCCTGCTCAACATCCCATCCAAATATCGAAACCCTTAAACGAAAACTGAAGGCGTCATGGGAAGAAATTGACCCAGAAGTGGTGCATGCCACGTGCGCCCAAGTACTTCCACGTCTTAGGCGCCTTGTGAAAAACAAAGGGGGCTACATTGAATAATTTGAATTTTATGTGAAAGCCCATTAAATTTCCATTCTATCTATTAAAAACTTGTTTCTTTTGCCCTTATAGTAAGTTGGATAATTCAGTTTTAATTTGTCAACACTTCGGTGAATCACCCTGTAATTTTGTACCTCGTCTTATCTGACAGTCGCCTTATATGCCGAAATACGCCGGGATATACGGTATTTTTTATAGTTAATTCCAAGATACTTTACAAACCTTATTGTATTTGCCTCTCAATATTTTATTTTTACTAATTTAATTGTCGCTTCTTTTTTCTTATCCCATGTTTAAGCAACTTACAAACCTTTTTTTGTGTTTTCAACAAGTGATTTGTACAGAATTTGAAAATAGCCAGCAATAAGTTTTTTGCTTGACACTGATAACAAAATAAACGTTGGAACGAAGGAAAAAAATTTAATTGATTGTCTAATTAAGCTGAATGAAGATGATTGAATGTTTGAGAAAGACACCAAAATGCCTAATCAGTAAACAAAAAAGCTTTTTTGGCAGCATAAATTTGGCTTGCATGATTTGATGTTTTGGCTGTTAAAGCAGATAAATAAAAAGATGAATAGACAAATAAAAGAATAGTAAATTTTCTACCACTGTAATTTTGAGTGCACATAGGTTTATCTAAAAGGTGTTTACCATTTGTGGATTTGCTAAACATGGCTGGGGTTGAAGACTTGCCAAAACAATTGGTAATGTTGCAAGAATATAGATTTTGGGCTGTTCTAATAAATTTTGGTATGTGTTGATGATATCTGTCCTGTAATTATTGAGATGTGTGGCCCACATACCGATTATCACAGTCACACAAAAAATTATTAATTACTCTGCTTAAAAGCAAAGCAGGCAACACATCCTTTTTGACTGCAGGAACAAGTGGGTGAGATGTGAAAATAACACGTGGTTCAACTGCAAAAAAGCATTTTTCAACACCAGCTTTGATTTTACTTTTATGTTAACCAAAGAAGTTTGCAACTAAGGCAGATGAAGATAGACAGGGCATTTTTTTACCATATGTGAAGTAGGTGATGTAAAATCTTTTAATTTATGAGCAATTGTTTTCTCAATGATGTGGTCAGGGCAGCCATTCATGAGTAGTATTGAAAAAATTTTTCTAAGTTTAGCTTGAAGTTCAGCTTTTTGTAAGTTCATCCATGTAGCAATACTACATTGGTTGCTACTTCACTCTTTCAAACAGTAAAGATTCATAATAACCAACTAAAATGTTAGCCAGTACAGAACCCAAGGGCAGGGAGAGCCCATGGCTACACCATCTATTTATTGGTTGTTGAAACTGAACTCAACAGATCTAGTTGCTGTTTGCGTGAGTTCAATATAAAAATTCACCTGAAAAAGAGAGCTATAAGGTCACTGTCATAAAGAGCATCAGCACCAATATCAACAGTCTCTGCCAGGGGAACATTAGTGAAAAGACTGGATATATTAAAAGAGCAAAGTAAAGCAGAAGGGGGTAAATCAAACTGTCTAATTACTTGAACAAAAGTAAAGAAATCTTGAATGCAGTTAGCAGAATGTAAGAGTAAGACAGGGTCAAGAATAGATGTAAGCCACTTTGCTAAATAGTGTTGAGCTGAGCCAACCATTAATAGAATCGGTCGTAATGGTAAATCTTTTTTATGCGTTTGGGTAACTAATTCAAACAAGTTTATTTTGATCTGGTTGGTTTAATACAGGGTTTTTAAACTTTTTGAGATACACACCCCCTTCATCATGCAAATAAAAACAGGTGCAAATTCATTGTAAAAAAATTCTAACAGCATTGAACAGAACAACAAGAGCTAAATTTTCTTCATAAGAAGGATATAACTGTTTTTTAAAAACCAAAAGTTTAATTTGTGACTTTGTAGCAGATAACATGGTGTTGTTATTACCAGCACTGTTGATTAGCTTCAAAGTCAAGTTTGTTCCTATGTTTTGTCTTTTATACCTGGGAAGAAAAGCCACTTTCGCACATATAAGTTAATAAAAATAAAAGAAGTGTACATATGCATTTATACATATTTCTCCCAGAAATCATTCAGTGACATAGCCTTAAAATTGTTACATTTCATTTCCAAAAATTTTTCCTGCAAATTTTAATAAAGAATATCCTTGTTCAGATGAAAATGATTCTTTGTCATCTTCAATTTTGAAAGTTCAATGTTGCTCAAATCTAAAAAATAGCATTCAAATTCTTGTTTTAAAAGTTGCATGTGATGCTCTACCTCAACTTTGAGCTGACCCAAGTTCAATTTGGTTTTTCTCAAAGGCAGTATCAAGTTTAGGAAAGAAAGCTGCATTGTCTTTGATGATACCCAGCTCCAGTTTTGCCACAAAAGTGTTGATGGCATCATAGTTATTGATATGGCTGATATTCTTACACTGCAAAATCAAATTTAAAACATTTAACACTCAAAAAAACCCAAGAGGTGTGCCAACATCAGATAAAACCCTTTTGATTTGATAGGCATAAGAAGATCTTGTTTCTTATAAGCTTTGAAAAATAGTATAAGTTCTTTTATTTTATACATTTGTCCTAACATGTTAGTTTTTGATAAACACCAAACTGATGTATAAAAAGTAGGGTTTCATGATTAAAATCCATGTCCTTGCCAAGCTTGGTAAACAGTATTGCAATGCAGCACTTGCTTTAATGTAGTTGATGGCTTGTATGATTGTTGCAAGCTTGTCTTTCATAGCAATAAGTAAAGTTCAGAACCTCTTGGTGAATCATGCAATGATCTAATTCCATTGAAAGTTTTTTTTTTTCTTTTGTCTTCCAGACTTGGACAACAAGATAATTCTAGTTGTCTAATTAGACTAATTAGAGAGAAATGCTGGTAATCTAATTTTAATCTAATTTGTGAAATGTTTCTATGCTCTAATTTTAATTTAATCTAATTTGAAAAAGCTAAAAATTTTCTAGTTGTCCAACTCTGCTCGAGAACTCTTAGGCATGACTGCAACATCAGCTCTGTCAGAAAGAGTTTTCAGCCATGCAGGCAAACTGTATAGCACAAAACGAGCCAATCTTGGTGTGCAGACATTTGCCATTCTCATGCTTATGAGAATGAACTCTGATTTGATATTCACTAAACTTGATTTTTATTAAATTTCTTTCTAATTCGGCATTTAATTCAATTTCCACGTTTTTTCGAATTCAGTAATTCTAATTCTAATCTAATTTGAAAAAAACTGTGTAGCTATAATTTTAATTCTAATTTAATTTGGAAAAGCTAAAAATTTTCTAGTTGTCCAACTCTGTTATCTTCATGATGAATTCGGTTTGAGAACCAAAGATTGTCAGACTACCATCAATGTAGACAACCACAAATTTTTTTCAAGGTATGCCATTATTGCAATAAATCTTGAGACAATTGTAAATACATTTTCTGCTCTTTATGGGGTTTTTAGGGGCCTGCAAAACAACATATCTTCTAAAATTAAACCAACACAGAATAACAACTGTGACATTTGGGGAACATTAGTTGTTTCATTGCATTGAATTGAACAAAACAAGTGATGCTTGTAATTTTTGAGAACTTGACACTAAATGGTTTTTGCAAGTTCATCAATGGGTGTTTTAATTGTAGAATCTTTGTATCTTGCATCTTCTTGCTCTTTTTTTTCTTGGTCCTGCTGTCGGAATACATGCCAGAGATAGAACCTTACAAATCTACAAAAAAGGAGAATGCCAATATATAACTACTTAGACCAAGTGATGTGACAAGTTCAACATGAATAGCATGCATTGATAAGCAGGTAAAAGCATTCCCCATGCTTTTCTTTCACTGCAATGTTTTTTGTAAATCATTGACCCAAAATAATCACAGCCAGTATGGAAAAATGGCTTATTATGCATAGCTAAAGCAAGAAGATTTATTATTAACTAATAAATTAGTTTTGCCTTTTGTATGTTGCAAGCATTGCAACAACCTGAGTAATGTCGAATGTTAGACAAGCCTTTTATAATCTAAAATTGTCTATGAGTCATCATCAATGTGTATTGTGATTTTGCATGAGCACTTTATGACAATACAATATTAGTAGCCTTGTTAAAGGAGTTCCATAAAGGGAGAAGAATAGAATGTTTGACATCTGTTGGAAGATCAGCTTCTCCTAATCTTCCTTCAATTCAAAGTGTGCTGTCAGGAAAAGTACAAGGTCAAAGGCAACAAACTGAACATAATTTTGCAAGGTTCTTAAACATTTGAGACTTGATGGGGTTTTAACAATTAGATGTTTGACAATGTTTTTCAAGCAATCTGGTGATCCTTCTTGCAGTTCATTTATGACAGTATCAAAACATTGTCTTTGGACATACTGCACCAAACAGTGAAATTATTTTTCTAGATAAGTTTTGTTAAGGTTGGGTTTGTAAAATTTTGTCTTTTTGTCTTTTTTAATATGTATTGAATAAAAGCAGCAACATAACTTGTAGTCTTTTTTAAGATGTACAAGTTTGGTGCAGCTTGGATAGCATCAGTCAAAGTAAACATACACTCTTAACTTGGAGGATTTAGATGCAACTTGATCCTAGAATTGCATAAGACCAAAGAAGCATTATTCGTTTCATATTCAGCCGGTGGTTCATAAAGAAACTTAATGTGACCTGACTGATGTTTGGTACTTAGAAGACCTGTTGCCATGTCTGCTGGACTATTTATTGTCGCTCAGAAATGCCTTAAAGAAATTCAATGTATCATATCTACAATCGAAACCAATTGTTTGGCTTTGTGGCAAAAACTCCATGTGCACGACACCCCTCACGTCAAAAAAAGCGATCAATATCACCTTCACTCTGGACTTAATTGCCTCACTTTTTTGGGTCTTAGTGATGTTGCACTTTTCCACTCAAGGCTCTGTCGTTTGTGAGTGGATCATACTCAAATATCCATAACTCATCACCCATCACCTTTCTTAAAAAGTCTGGTTCAGTTTTCAGTCATTCCAGGATGTCATGACAGACTTGAACATGGTGCTCCATTTGGTTCTCATTCAACAAACGTGAGACTATTTTGGCACAGATCCTTTGATCTTCCATAATGATTATCCATACTTGCAGCTAATGCCCATTTCATTTGCTCTGCCTCACAAGTTCAATTCTTTTTCATTTCTGTTGGTTCAAGGCCTTCCACTTCTGGGATCATTCTCCAGTTCCTTCATTTCCTCCTTGAATCTTTTGTGCCACTTAAAAACACAAGCCACTTAAAAACTTGACATTGCATTATTTCCATAAACTTGATTGAGCAAGTTTAGAGCCTTTGTTGGAGTTTTCCCATGTCAAACAAGAAATTTCAGATTAATTTATTGTTCTAAACTCATTTTAATTTCACCCCACAATGAAGCCAAAATAACATAAATTATCACACAACAATAGGTGTTTAATTGCTCATTGCTAAAACCTGTAAAAAGTTAGTAATAGTGATGAAAAGGTGAAATTGCATTTTTGCACTTGTGAGTGCCTGCACTTTCTTGCAAAAAAGTGCTTTTTTCTCTAATGCATGCACAACTATGCAGCAAGTAAAGTCTCAATACTTTTCCCAATACTTCAATACTTAAAGTCCCAATATCTTGAAATGCAGCTACATCATGATGTTATTAATTGTAATCAATATCTTTTTATGACATTATAATAGGTTAGATGTTTTTGCATTATAGTTGAAGCAAATGACATAATTGTAGTTCAAAGTCTAATCACATGGTTCTGTTCACATGCTTCTGTTGTATCCTTGTGGAAAGATTGTTTACGGCACTGTTTTTTGCTTTAAATTTCAGTCATATCGCAAAATAAATATTGAATAAATAATAAAAAAATTTTTTAACCAAACAGCAATATCTTGGCATCTCCAAAAGTAAGTCAAATGGATGCTTGCAGTAGATGGTCATGATCTAGACTTTCACTATTAGTCAATAAGTGTTCTGCTTTTAGTTGGCTAAGTTCAGCTGGCTTGGTGCCTGAAAGAATTTGTAAGTTGAAAGAGCATCCACTCCAGGTCAGGCACAAACAGACTGGAGCTGAGGATTTATTCTTTTACTACCCCAGGATGCTGTACTGCTTAGATCAGATGCTGGTGGTGATGTTGTTAAGCCAGCATGGAGTTCGTATTCAAACCATCAGACCTCAGGCACCACATGGAGCCTGCTATTGGAATCTGGTCTGCAGTTTTTTTTAGTGGTGCCACACTCACTATTTGGTGCAGGAGCAAGACCCCATTTGTGCATGGACAAATGGAATTGTCCAACACCAGTCTGCAGGTACCGTATTTTCCAGGGTATAAGTCGAATTGTTGACCCCTAAAATTTTTGTTTAAATATCAGGATCGACTTATATGCCGAGTAGACTTTTAGGGTACATTGAAAAATTATTTTTATTGAGAAATATTTATGCATATACACTACATATTTACACTACAATTAAAATCTATCGAATTCATCTTCCTCATCGTCCGATTTAAACAGTTCTAACATTTCCACATCTGTAAGTCCCGTCAGCACATCATCATATGGTCCCATTCTTCTTTGGCATCAGCAGTATCATCCTCGGCATCCATATCTTTCCATAACTAGTCGTCCTCCTCTCTGTCCAACAAATTCGAAATGCTGCACTTCAGAAAAGAATTTTTCACAATTTTTGCATTGATGGCTGCCCAAGTGCGAACTACCCACTCACACAATAAATCTAAGGGGGGTGCACGCATATTTCCACCCTTGGTGAAGTTTTTCTCTCCATCTATAATCCATGCACTCCAATACTGACGAATCAAGTCCTTGAATGATTTATTCAGGCAAACATCTAACGGTTGAACAACAGATGTCAAACCACCTGGAATGACGGCTAAATCTGTATTCGTGCGCTTCACGTGGTCCTTCGAGCCATAGTTGTTAAAAAATTTAAAAACAATATTTAGCAACTCCTTACTTGAAAATACCTGCAATAATACAGTAAATCTTGAAATACTGTTAGTCTAGAAGAAAGGGGGTTGACTTATACAGCAAGTATAGCTTGAAATTCTAGTTTTTAGGCCCAGAAAGTTAGGTCAACTTATCTCCCGGATAGACTTATACCCCAGAAAATATGGTAATTGATCTTAACCCAAGCTGTTTGAGGCATGCCTCATTCAAACAGGCCTGGCACTGGCCCAGGGTATGAAAACAAGGAGCCGGAATGTATTCTCACAATACTCTGCATTTCATCTATAGTTTGTCCACTCAGAAGCACAGATGCCTAGTCTGGCAAGGTTGTTTAAATGATTTTGCACAGCCAGCTCAAATGGGCGTCTAGATTTTAGTCTCTCTTGGCAAGCATCTGAGCACCCACTTAAAAGACCATACAATATATAATCAGGGTCCAGAGATCCACAGTAAGCCAAGTAGAGTTGCTTATAGTTGGCAAAGCTCAGCTTGTTGGTTGCCTGAAAGTATGGGTAAGTGGTTTGTTGGAGTGGAATGCAGGCATCCAGTGATTATTGTGCAAGGCATCATTCAAGACACTGTCTATGAGGCAAGAGTGAGTGCTGCAATACTGGACTGATGCACAGTACTCAGGTGTTGATTAGATCAGTGATAAGGCAACTGTGCATAGTTTTTTTGACACCAGCACCCCATCTTGAGCCTACAAGTAGCCTCACCAGTATGATGCGCAAGGATATTTTTATATTTTTTTCAAGGGTTAGATAACAGGTCTGTTGGAGTGGGACACAGGCATCCAGTGACAATGTTCAAGACTTATTTAATACACTATTCATGAGTCAAGAATTTCTATTTCAAAGTATAGCTTACTCAGCTATTAAGAATACCAAAGAAAGGGCAACAGCATTCTGCATGAAGATATTTTTAGCACAATGCTACAAGGTGGTGGCAAATTGTGAATGTTTGTCCAGTTTTACCCCAAGATATATAAGGATTGAACAGAATAGTAAAAGTTCATTGTGCTGTAAACATTTCACTCAAGTTTTGGTTCTCACTGGTTAAAATAAGAGGTTGCCATCACTGTGTTTGAGTGACAGAATTTTACTCTTAAGTCTGGAAAAAGAGCCAAAATCTGATCATGTTTTAATATAAAGTCCCTTTAAATTCTTCCAGTTTCAAGAAAAGATCAACAATAAGCATAGGAAAACTTTTTTATAAGATTGTGGAAGCCAAATAGTATACGTAGAAGTTAAAAAAGAAGTGAGCCAAGACCGATCCCTTAGGAATGTTGTTTCTCAGACATCAGAGCTTGCTTTATTTGCTACCAATAGTAAGGGTAAAATTTTAGTTTTGGGCAAGTTCTATAATCATTCTAATCATGTGCTTCTCTAAAAGAAGTTTCAGCAGCTTGTACCTTAGGCCACAATAACAGGCTCTCATCAGCAGCTGTCAAAATAATGAGTGTGACACTGTCCTTCTTAGCTTTAAAAGGATCCTTGATGTATCCTATGTTAAATAACAATATAATTTGATCTATTGTTGACTTTCTGCATTGAAATCCAGCTTGCTTTTTAAGGAGCAGTGAATGAATAATTGGCTTTGCTTGATGCTGCCCCAGTTAAGCCTTTTGAGAATTGTTTAAGGAACAGAGAGCAGAGATATTGGGTGACAGCTCTTAGAGTTCTCTGCAGGCTTTATTGGTTTTGAAATCATGACTACAAGTGCTCTTGAGATTTTGGAAATTTTGTATGGGCACAAGCAAAAAAAAGAAATCATATAACTAGGAATTAAAAGTAACTCCCACATTAGTTGTAGCTGATTAAATCAGGGCCCAGAGCTTTAATTATATCTGGTTTTAAATATTTCAAGGCAGCAAAAATCTTTTTTTGTAAAAAATTAGTTCTTAGAGATGGTTACTGATTCTGGTGCTGATGTTTTCTAAAAGTCAAACACCTTTTGGGAAAGAAGTCTAGTTGACTTTTAGTCAACAACCTTGTATCTTCCTTTTTTGGTGTCTCTTTATAAGGGTTAGTGATAAAAAAGATAGCTACAAAAGAGATAGTTTGAAAGAGCTGGGTCCAGAAAAAGCTAGCTACAAAGAGCTAGTATCAAAAAACGGTTAAGGTTTAGGGTTAAATAAGGTTAGGGTTAGCAGCTCTATTCTGAAAATAGCTCTTGTAGCTAGCTCTTTTGTGGTATAATCCCTGTTTCTAAATAGCTAAGATTTAATAGCATCAGCTGAAATCCAATAGTGACAAGGAAAGTGTTGTGACCTATCGATAAGATTGTTTTAACATACTCCATGCTTTTTGACAAGAGTGTGAAAGTCAATGCTACAATTGAAACCACCAATTTTTCCATTTTTTTGAAAGTCTGGTCAATAAAGCCATAGCAGCCAAAATCTAGTCATGTTTCATTTCAAGGCACTGCAGTAAAGTTTCATAGACAGTTTTATATTCTGCATACCAACACAGTATATGGTTGTTTAACTTGTTTTGGTGACCTCATGGAATAGTCTTTTTGGCTGTTTTCAGATGGTGTTAAAAAAGTCCTTGTAAGTCACTTTCACATCAGGTGATTTCAGTGGCAACAAATTTGTCCATTAAAGCAATGTAATCACTCCACTTGACATTGTGAAAATTCCATCATTTAACAGGCATGTGTAGTACTGGCAAAGCAAAATTTGGTAATTTAAGCCTAATAGGTTGTGAGAGTTATTGTTTTAACTTCAAAAACTTTTTTGTGAGTTATGTTGAAAATTTTTAATATAAAAAATGTTCTGGGAGGTATGTATTTTTTGTACTTATTTTCTAAACCACAGTTGGAAACCAATTCAAAGTTTCCAATTCTGACTCCACAAGATCACAATAATACAACTCCAAATTTAGCATATGTAAGAAAAGGAGTTTGACTCCACTCTCAAATATGCAGCTCTGGCAACTCTGTCTCAACAACATAATTATAAGCAGGATTGTGGAGTTGGAGTTGCCAGAGTTGCATGTTTTAGAGCCAAGAAAAGAGCAGTTTCTTTAGATTTTAAATTTTTTTTTTAGATTATTCTTTAAATTTCTTTGGTTTTTTTTAGATTTGATGGAGTGAGAAGTTAGAGTTGCTTTTGCTAATTATTGCTTTTGGAGACTCCAATTTATGCCTAATTAGAATTATAAGGTTGTCAAACCCTTGTCATTGGAATTGCCTGTTTTAGAATTGAGCCAGAGTCATTTTTCAATGTTCTAGAGTTCTGTTGGAATTGTAAAATTTCTCTGACTGAACAACCCTGGTTATATGTCACACTTAGCCAGCAGATAAAGAGGACAACCCTTAGAATTTATATAAATACAACATAAAAAATAGCTTTTAGCAATTGTAATTACTATTTCAGACTTTGCATTTCATAATGCTTTTTATTGTCTGCAATTAACAGTAGATTAAATTGGAAAATCTTTTATTCTACTCTGGTTACACTCCACCCTTGAGCTTCTGTTAAATTAAAGCACATTAATACTATTTGAAATCATATGAGAGATTACTGACAATAGCTTTAGACAAGTGCCCATGATATTTCAAAAGAATCCCAACATTTTTGGGAGGGCTGAATTCAAATAAAGACTTTCTTTTTATGTATCATGTGACTTTTAAAAGCAATAAGCATTTAAACACATTTTAATGGACTGTTTCAAATAAAATCTTTTTTCAATCTTTAATTGAATTTTTCAAAACAACTCTCAAACCAAAACTTAAGTTTAATTTTGTAAATAAAAAGCCCCATTTAGCTGTCAATATAAAGCTAAAATTGTTTTTTAGTTAGCACTTCAAATAAAAATAAAGGTAACCTGTCCAAACATTCACCATATTTTTGCTTGCTTATTTATGAACCATTCAGATGATAGATATGACTATAGTTTCCAGCAATTTACTGAAAATCCAATTTGGAGTGGCCACAAAAAAATGCAAAATTCAAAACCAAGACCAACATGTTCAAAAAATCCACTTCAATTTGAGCTTATTTAAACAAATTACTTCAATTCTAACTTCACCCAAAAACATGCGACTTCTGACTCTGACTCCACAACCTTAGCTTAAACTAAAGCAACTTTTGTAAAGTCTTGTGTCTTGGTGCTCCAAAGTCTTGTCTCAGTTTTGCTACTCTAAAGTCTTATCTTGGTTGCTAACCCAAAGTGTTGTCATAGTCTCAAAGCTCCATGTTTCAAGTCCATTTAAGGAGTGATGGTGTTTGAAATTTTCCTTACTTTTTTCAGTTTTGTTTGATTCTGAGATGATTATGTTAGTGTGCTCATAGTTACAAAGATTGTGGGTTTCATATTTGTGGTTGATATGAGTAAGCATTAAGATCATTTAAAACAGGGGTCGGCAACCTTTTTTGCATTGCAGCCCGGTTTAAAATTTAAATTTTTTTGTGGTCCAGTCTAAAAAAAACACAAATGTTTAGCAATGAAAATATATTACAATTCATATCAGTTTTTACAAATTTGATTCAATGAGAGCCTTGAACTTGTTTTGTAACAATGAAATGCTCCCATCTAGGAATTATCAAACTCAATGACACCCACAATGTGTCTCATGTCTAGCCTGTTTCACAGTTTTGTCTTTGTTGTTGCCATCATAGAAAATCCAGACTTGCATCAGTAGGATGTCGAAAATGGCAGCAAAGTTTTTAATGCTTTTTTGGCAAAGTCAGGGTATTCTGGCATGACCTTCATCCAAAACCTTGGTAGAGTGGTTGTATCAAAAATACATTTCAGGCTACCATCATTTGCAATGTCCAGCAGCTGATCTTGTTGTACAGGTAAGGTCAATTCACCTGGTTTAAAAATAAATGAATTAAAGATCCATTTCTCTGCAGTTCAAGGGTCTTTAGCACTCAGAAAATCATGCTTGAACTCTTGTAAAAGAACGCACAAGTAATTGCTCATAAGGTCAAAGAACATTTACTCAGGCTCAAAGCCTCTGCTAATGTTTGAAACATGTCAAATAACCTTTTGTTTACATGCTGCTCCTACAATTTAAGTTTGTCTTTAAATGCAGACACTTTATCTTCCAACTTGAATACAGTTGTCATTTTGCCCTAAAGTGAAAGATTTAGTTTGTTGAGCAGATTGAAGATGTCAGATAAGTAGGCAAGTTTGAGAACCCTTTTTTATCACTAAATTCATTAGCAAGATCTGAATTTTTCTTCAATAGAAACCTTTGCATTGGTTCCTGTAATTCAAACACCCTGCTCAATGATTTTCCTTGGGAGAGCCACCTTACTTCTGTGTGCAAGAGAAGGCATTTGTGCTCTACATCCATGTCCTCACATATCTGCTCAAACAGCCAGGTGTTAAGTGCATGAGCTTTAATTAGGTTGATTATTTTTACTATTTCATCAAATACACTATAAAGCTCAGGCGATACTTTTCAGCTCGCCAGCATTTTCCTAGAATGACATGGTGTGCCTCACGCGCAGGTGTGACCTCCTTAATCCAAACTGTCAAACCAGACAGATGGCCAATCACAGCTGTACTCCCATCCATACACACACCGACAAAAAACCAGTTCAGTTTTTCTGCGAAATATTCATTCAGAGACTTGAATAATTACTGAAGAGCAAACCATGGTGATGTAACATCTGCTGTAACAATTGAGTTTCAATGTCTTTCTCCATTTCCTTAACTCGTCTCGCAACAGTGTAAGCCAAAAGAGAAATGTACACTCTCTTTTTAGCTGCCAATTTTTTAAAAACTTCATGGAAAATATCAGTACACACTGGTAGAATCAATTCTTTACCAATAGTAAATGGCTTATTAGTCTTAACAATGCAGTGAGAAACCAAATGCAATGCTCTTAGTGTATTTGAATTTGTTGATAAAGCAGTCCTCAATAATTGTTTTTCCACGTTTCCATCTTTTGAAAAACTCCAAAGGTTTATTTTCTAATTCGGGGTGCTTCATCTTCATGTGCCAAAGTAGTTTTGAAAGCTTCATTGCCTTGTTTGATAACTTGCTATTGCAAATTAGGCAGAGCAGACAAGGTGCTTTGCAACCACGAGTTGAAATAAATTTATACTTTAAGTACAACTCATTCATTATATTAGCTTGTCAAGAAAGTTCTTGCAGTATTTCAAATTTTGATTTCAAATTATGTATTTTTAAACAAGTTTTCATTGTATTTTTGTACTGTATTTATCAATCTAAAGAACATTTTTTGTACTATCTGATGGTTATAATTTCAATCATTTTAAAAGAAATTATGTTTTTTTCAGAACGTTAAACCAAAAATAGATGTTCGGTGGTACAGAATTTGAAGATTGCGTGAAGTAACAGATTTTTCTCCCCAAAGCTTTTCATCTGACACTTTTCAGGGGAAATGGTCAGAATGAAGCAGAATTGAAAGCGAACTGAGTTATAAAGGGGAAAGCAGAGTTCTCATTGGCTGATAGAAGATAGCCAATGAGAGAAAAGATTAAGAAATTTTGAAAGAGTAGACAAATTCTTTTTGCTTACACAGAAGGGGATTGAGAGATTTAATGAAAGTTGCTTCAAGAGCAGAAAGGTGAAAAGAAGAGCGACCTCGAGCGAGATTAGAAAATGTTTTGTTGCTGTAGTGAAGAGCACATTGGGCGTTCTCAAGAAGATGTTGACCAAATGATCCAAAAATGGAAAAAAACAAATTCTTGCCATTTTTTTCAGTTTAAATTAGGCTGTAAAGCTGCAGAAACAGCTCACAACCTAAACCAAGCGTTTGGCATAGGAACCATTACTGAATGCACAGCACAGTGGTGGTTTAAAAAATTTCTGCTGGTGATGAAAGTCTTGGAGATGATGAATATAGTGGTCTACCATCGGATGTTGACAACAATCAATTAATAGCCTTAAGTTGAAGCCAATACATGCACAACTGTTCGAGAGCTTTCCACTGAATTAGACGTAATATATATGACAATTTCCAACCATTAGAAAAACGAAAAAACTCAATAAATGGGTGCCTTTAAATGGAGCTGATAAATGCATTAAAGGCCAAAAACGGCAAGAACTTTCTTGACAACCTAATATTAGTGATTGAAAGAAGCTTTCCTTTTTTATGCTGGCTGTAAGCTCCTTGTCCATGAAGTCAGATTTTTCAAATGGAGTTGACCCATTCCCAAAAAAACTCAGCATTGATGTTTGTTTTGTATTCATTTTTATGACACTACAAACTTAAATGTTAAAAGCCATACATTATAAGCAAAAGTTCATGTGGCATCTGTGTGATCATTCAATAACATGTCTAGACGTTGTTGACCACTTTTGAGACTACCTTCAAAGACCTCTGTGTATGGCTGAAGCAAGACATATTAATATGCCCAAATGCACTGAAAATGTTAATTGACTATAAATTTGCATTATTTCATCCCAAGATGCTAAAAATCAAGCAATCAAGTCCCATTTTGACAAAAAGTCCAAAAGTATATGGCCTGGCAGCAAGCCCCTCATGGACCAGCATTGGGCCACAGCCTAGTGGTTGCCAACCACTGATTTAATGGGTGTTTTTGAGTTTGAGTCAGTTTTATGAATTGAGTGGCATGAAGTTTAAAATGGGTGTCCATTGGATGGACCTTTGGTCTTCTCATGTAGGTGTTGAGTGTTTGTGTCTCATGTGCAGCTAGTAGTAATGTGTAAAGCTGTGTTCTGTGTGGTTTGTAGTTTCTTGATGTTGGTTTTTGATGTGATAGGGCTCCATATGGTGTTTGTTTATTCCAATTTTTGCAGCTTTTGTGCTTTAGCATAGACATGGAAGATTTTGCCTTTAACCAGCTGTTAACTGTTAACTGCTGTAATTGACATTTAACTATCATGTCACAAATTTTGCATGGATTGCAATGTGCACTAGCTGCAAAACAAACATTTTTTTTCTCAACACAATAAAATTAATTATTTGGGTGGAGTGAAAAAATTTTTTAAATTTTAAATTAGATGTCTGGAAAGTTGTCAATATGCCTTAAAACACTCTACAAACAATTTTTTTAAAGTTGATGTCAAAAACCAGCTTCCTACCTTGGGTCAAAGATTACCAAGCAGTCAAAATATCTAAAAATGCTATTGCTCAAGAATTACTTATGATAGAGAGCTGGTTTTGACTCTATAATATACAGAATATCAATGCTACTATCTGTTCTAATTGAAGATTTTTTCATATAGTCAGTAATTTTTCAGTTAATTGCAAAATTTTTATGAACAATATAGAACCAAAATTTTTTAATTGCACTCTAAGGTGTAAAAGTAATAAAATTGCTCACCATAATTATAGTTTTTAATCATACTATGTGATTTGATTTAATTCATTAAATTATCCACTAGATTGCTATAACACTTTGGTTTTATACTTTACAATTATCCTTTATTGATGTTTGGTGATCATAAATACTTTTGCTTTTTAGCAATTGCATAGAAGTGAAGAAACTTTTCAAATCAAAACAAATCATTATATTGTTGATATGTAATGTTGTTTTGTCTGTAGAATTGAACAATTCAAACTTCAAATTTCTGGTTGGAAACATGAGTTGGAGCAATTAGATGATGGTGATGTACAAAAAGAAATTGAACAATTAAATCAAATTGTCCGGTCAACACTTTCTGCCATTGGTCATGTTGAACATGAGCAATCTGTTGCTATTGATCAGAATAATCAAGACCTTCGCCAAGTCAAAGGTTCTGTGATGTTTGTTGCTTGTCAGTGATTTTGCAATCTTTGCACATGCACATAGATTCTATGAAATTGTCCATCCTGGTTTTAGTAGTTCTTTAATTGACTTTGTAAACAATCTCTTGCAATGCATTTTAAAATTTTATAAGCAAACCATTATACACTGTAACTCTGCAAAAACCTTAAAGATAGAATTTGCTCACATTGGTATTATTCAATTTAAAAATCTTTATTTTACCATGTAAATGAACAATCCTTAAGAAAGGAATTTCTAAATGGCATTTTTTTTATCGTAATGATTTTCACCTCTTACGGAATGTACTGTGTTTGAATGCAATCTAATTGAAATAATTGAAATGTGTGAAGAAACAAACATGAATAAGAAATAAAAGTCAAGATAAAGCCAATTTCTGCTAGTCCCTGAAAAATGTTGACAGTATGGTCAAGTGGTTAAGAGTGCCTTGATTGTGATCAACATGGTCTTTGTTCAAAACTTATTCATGCCATTTAATTGTGTCCTTGGGAATGACACTTAACAGCATTTTCTCCTAGTTGGTGGTCTTGGCAAGCAGTTCTAAATTTCAGTCTTATTTAATAAAACTAAAAAAACAGAATAAAAATTTCAACTGGACAATAATATCTTGGTCTCTCAGGAAACAGATTAGGGTAATTGTTGCCCTATTTATAGAGCCTACAACGCATTCCTGCAAGTCAGGAGGATAAATATAGAGATAAAATACCAAAAAATGAAATCTACTGCCAAGTCATTATGCAAAGAGAAAATGAGTGTTGGACAGTCATATTTAGTAATTTGAGAAAGATTTAGGAAGGTAAAGCAAAATTTGAAAACAATAGTAAGTACTTTTGAAAATGAAAAATCCAGTAAAAAATTGCCATTATACAAGGGGCATTCAAAAAGTAATGCACTCAAGTGCATTGCTTGTACAGAATTTTACCAATCTTGTTTATATTTGGCACAAACATGATAGGACACACCTTTTTGCAATTGTTATATGATTTTTATTTTCAGATTTTTAAAGCTTCAACTAGTTTTAAATGGCTGCCCCTCTTGAAGCTCGTCAGAAACAAAGAGCTGTAATCGAATTCCTTGTTGCAGAGGGAGAAACCCCTCTGAGGATTAATAACTGGCTTAAAAATGTCTACAAGGATAATACCATAGACTATAGTAATGTAAAAAGATGGGTACAGCGATTTAAAAAAAGTACTGAAGACCATGAAGAGGTAGGTAAAGTCAGCATAGCCGATAAGCCACATAGTGGTCGCCCATCCACCTCTGTCAATCCTGATAACAAATCTTATGCTGATGAGTTGATAAGAACTGACAGGCGCATTACTGTCGAGGAGCTGGCATTCAAGCTTGATGTAAGCATAGGCAGTGCCCATTCAATCGTGGTGTCCCTTGAGTATTCAAAAGTGTGTGCCCGTTGGGTACCCAGACGGCTGACAGAGGACCACAAGACTGAAAGAGTTCACTGCTGCACTCAGCTTCTGGAACACCACCATGGAGATCCCACCTTTCTGGAAAGAATCATTACTGGAGATGAAACATGGGTATACCATTTTGAACCTGAATCTAAAAGGAGATCAATGGAATGGCATCACCCAACTTCACCAAGGACCAAAAAGTTCAAGGCCCAAAACTCTGCTGGCAAAATTATGGCCACAGTTTTATGGGATTCTCAAGGTGTAATCCTTGTGGATTTTTTGCTGAAAGGGGAAACCATTAACTCTGAGGTATACATTGAGACTCTTAGGAAGCTCAAAGCAAAAATTCAACGTGTTTGGCCCAACTTGGACATGGCAAATGTGCTCCTCCAGCATGACAATGCATGTCCTCACACAAGCATCAGGACAATGGTGGCCATCACTTCATTTGGATGGACTGTGATACCACATCTGCCATATTTTCCTGATTTGGCACCGTCAGACTACCACCTCTTTGGTCCAATGAAAAAAGGACTCTGGGGCAACCGATATGGCAATGACAATGAAGTGAAAACTGCTGTCTTGAATTGGCTTAGACATCAACTGGCTGAGTTCTACAACACTGGTATACATGCCCTCGTTCATAGATGGACTGTAGCTCTTGAGAGAGGTGGAGACTATGTGGAGAAGTAAAAATGTAATCCTCACATTTGTACCTTTCTTATGATGTATAATACATGTTGCTATTATAATTTGTTTGTACATAATGAAGTTGGGTGCATTACTTTTTGAATGCCCCTCGTATATGGGACTCTGTAAAACAGGCCATGACAACAGCAAGTGGTTGTGTTTAGCTCAGTGTTTTCCAAACTTTTTTTCAATAGTGCCCCCTAGATAACTTTGTGACTATCAAATGCCCCTTCAACAAAAAGTGAAAATAAATTTATTTTCAATTCATCACAACTGAATGTCTATGAGACAGATAAACTTGGTGCAATGTCATCAGCCTGTTGATATCTGATTTCATTTCAGATAGAAACAGTCATAGGTCTACCCATCTGACTATGTCAAGGGGGTCTCTTCTGTTGTCTAGAAGCATAGTCACAGCATTGAATGCTCACTCTACCAAGTAGCAGCTAGAGGCTAAGAACTAGCAAGCTTTTCGGGTGGAATGTTTTTGAGCACTTAACAGCTTATATTCCATTTAAAATACTGTCATTAGTAAACTGAACAAAGGTTTAGGATTAGTTATTTTAAACAACAGTGACTGTATTGATAAATTACAGGTAATACTTGATGATTGGCATTATGGTTGAGTGGTTGGGGTGCTGTGGTTGTGATCAACATGGTATAGGTTCAAATCCTACTTGTGCCATTCTGTTGTGTCCTTGGGAAAAACACTTTAAGACATTTTTTCCTACTTTGCGGTCTTGGCAAGCAGTTCTAAACTCTAGTCATATCTCTATAAAACTAAAAAACCAAAATAAAAAACTAAACTTTACACCAATATCTTGGCATCTTTGGAAGCAGGTTGGGGAAATTGTTACCTTATGTATAGCACCTATGTTGCTTTCTTGCAAGTCAGAGCGATAAATATAGAAATATAATAAAATTAAATGAAATCTATCAAAGTTCGTAAAACTTAAGACCAGTCTTAAGCTGTGACAACACTTTCGATATTGAATTAGAACTTTGAAAATCTTTATTAGATTTAGTTAAGAAAGACACTATGTCTAAAAGTCTTTACCAAAAAATACATCCAACTGGATCACAAAGACCTAGAATGTACTGTTTGCTGAAAAATGCACAAAACAAATGTACTGTTATGACTGATATTGTTTGACAGGCTTATCTCATCATGAGCTCAGCAAATGGTTAACTAGTCTTTTGCAACCAGCATTGCAGCATTTTTGGTCACACTGCATTTAAGATTCATTTATGTTTCGCAATGCTATTCACAGCTTAAAGATTTCTGATAAAATTTGTATGTACTCTTTTGACATCTTGGGCCTTTTTACCAATTTCCCACTTGAAGAAACTATTGACATCTGTGCTGATGCCTTGTTCTGCAATGGCTTGGATTCACAACCATTTCTAAAACTGACGGTCTATCTTGAATTGATGAAAAGTGCCACAGCTGGAATAGATTATAGCTTGAATAATATAACGTACAAGTAAACTGATGGGATTGCAATGGGTTTGGTGAAAGGCTTAAATTTGGCCAACTTAATTTTTATGCAGAAACAACATATTTTAGGTACATTCATGATACATTTAGTATTTTTCTGATGAAGAAGAGTTGGAACAATGAAAAGGTTTGACTTTTTCTATGAAAGATTTACCAGTTTTCAAAAGTGTTTATTAAAGTTTTCTGCAATATTTTTTTACATGAATATACTTGGTAAAAGGAACAAGGTGACTTATTTGGCAATAATGTTTTGATGATGCACTAAAATTTAATACATCATGACTAGAAAAAAGATTTTTTATTTTAAGTAGAGTTTTATTCTGTTAATGAATGCTTCTTTTAATACACTCACAGTTTTGAATGGTTTTAAACTTCTAATAAAGCAATGAAATCATAGTGATGGAAGAAACAAGACAAACAGCTTCATGATCCATTCTTTTATTATCTATGATTTTTTGTTCATTCTGCAATGACAGAGAAAACTTTGCCTGAAAAAGTCAAATGAGTTTTAGAATTTTATTTTATAATCTTAGCTTCAACAAAGACTATGACAAGTGCCTCAGATTGCAGAGCAAGGTAATGAAGAACATTCATCTTGCTTGCAGTGAGGCCTTTGATGTTCAGCTGGAGAGTAGTGGGTCTTTGGAACTTGTTGGCAATGTGCCCTGAAAAGGGCATTTTTTCCAGACATTGCCCTGTCCTGAAAAGGACGTTTGCTGATTAGCAGACCCTTGCTGAACATTGGAATGGATAAGCACCCTTCTGTTTTGACAGATTTGGTTTCACTCTGTCATGTTTAACACCAATAACAAAATTATTTATGGCCCAGGCTGCAAGAAAGCATCTGTCAATTGGGCCAATTGCAAGTGCAGCACCTCTAATTAAACCGCAGACCACATTTTAATAACATGTTCCATAGATTGAGTACCACACAGACCATGAGGTGTGATGATTTTGGATGACGAAACTCATTACTAGCTCAACACCATCACTGTCAGCATCTGATCCAGGCAGTACAGCAGCCTAAGGTAATAAAAAGATAAACCCTTCACCCCAGTCCTGCTGTTGTCTGGCCTGAAGTGGGAGCTTTTCCAACAATAACAATGACAAACAAAGACTATCAAATGAGATTTGGCAGCACATGGACAGTATGACAGCTGCTATTAAAGAAACACTGATTTGTTTAATTGTGTTCCAATTTTTCTGGGCAATTGTTTGACTTACTGGCAACAGTCAGTAGCTTGAAGTAAATTATATGATAGACATTAAAAAGTTTTAAGCACAGTAATGTTGAGTTATAGTGTTTGTTGTTGTTCTATGGGAGTTATTTCTTTACTTTAAGCTTCTGCTTAAAGTTTTTTATTCCTTTCAATAAATCTTGATGGAATCAGTTTCGTGTGTGTGATTCATTGTTTCTGTGATGCTTTACAGGCTTTGAGAGCAAGATTGCAGAACTGAATAACATGTACCAACACCGCCTTGAGCTATTGCAGCGCCGCAACAAAGATTGTTACAAGGCTACTTTATGGCTGCGTTCCAATAAATCTATGTTCAAATCAATTGTCCATGAGCCTATACTTCTCTCGGTAAGTACACTTTTTTCAATTGTTAAGTCATGTTAAGTTGCTTTGATCAGATAACAATGAAAAATTGCGAGCATGCTGAGCTGGTCGAAAACCATGTTGCCATGCGGGACTTGTTTGCATTTGTGTGTGAAGACCAGGAGGACAACCAGAAGTGAGTTATCCTATTTTTACTGATGTCACAATGCTATCACATGCCTTCTCAGGTTTATTCAGGAAGTGCGTGGCAAGCAGGGTCTCCGTATTAATGTAGTTCGTGCTCCTACCTCTGTTGATGGCCACATTGTTCAACCTTCCTTCTTCAAGCCACAACGCTCCCTAGAAAGCTTAAAGTAAGTTACCATCATGGAACGCCTGCCACTATGTCTTCATTAGTTTAAAATGTTTTTTTGTTAATGAAGTCACATAGAAATTTTAGAAAGCCAAAACAGAGGATTTCCAAACCATCAGTTGATCAGCAGCTGAAATTGTTGGTAAACCTTATTTAGGTCAATATCATAAAATTTTCTATGCAATTTCTGGATGCTTTGCATTTTGCTGCCAGCACCAGTGCAGGCTTTACAAAAAGGAAGAAGGGACCTGGTGCAAGAAACAACAAGAGGGGACTTAAAAATAGTCAAAAGAAGTAGTGTAAATAAAATAAAAACTTTGTATTTGTCACTTTTCATGCTCTTTTTTTTGAGTAGGGTAGTTGTCTTTAAATGGACATTGATTTGATAATTAAATAAGATTTAATGCAACTGAAAATCAAAAAAAGCTTTTCCCTTTATTTCAACAACTTATTTAAGCTGTTTTGCTGCTACTATAAATTGGGCACTTTTAAGACATTTTCTAGAAAGGGTTTGGTGCAGCTGCTTCATTTACTCCATATCAAAGTTATTATTGGCCAATGTACAAGGTGGAACAAAAAAAAAAAGAAACCGGACTGTTATAAAAATTTTAATACAACATATTTTGATAGTTTTATCAATTGTCCCCTTCGAAGTACTCTCCCTCAAAGTCAATACACTTTTGCATTCGATCCTGCCATTCAATGAAGCACTTGGTAAAATCCTCTTCTTTGAATCTCTTCAGCTCTTTTATCACTGAGGTCTTGATTTCTTCTAGAGACAAGAAATGAGTTTCATCACAGCCTTAACCTGGGAAAAAGCCAAAGGTCACAAGGCACTAAATCTGGGGAATAGGGAGGTGGTCAAGAGCTGTTTGACCAAGAGCTGCTTCACTCTAATTGCTTTGTGTTGATTCGTTTCAAGTTGATTTGAATCAACTTGAAGTTTTTGATGAAACTGAGGAAAACCCCAACAGAGTGTTTTAAACTTTTTAAAGAGGTTTATAGTAAAGATGTGATGTTGAGGACACAAATCTTCGAATGGGACAAACATTTTGAGAAAGGCTGCAAGGAAGTGGAGGATGATCCCAAGATGGGACAACCTTCCACAATGAGGACAGATGAAAACGTCACTAAAGTGAAGCAGCTGGTGCAAAGTGATCACAGTTTGACAGTATGAATGATATCAGATAAACTGAGTCTAAACAGAGAATCAGTGCAGATGATCTTGCTGCATGATCTGGGGATGCAAAAGGTGTATTCCAAATTGGTGCCCAAGATTTTGTCAGAAGACCAGAAGCAGAATCAAGTCAAATTTTGTGAATACATGCTGGAGAAAGTTAAAGATGATCTGGATATTCTTAGGCAGATTATCACAGGAGATGAAACTTGGGTATTCCAATTTGATTTTGAAACAAAGAGGCAACGCATGCAGTGGAAGACTGCAAAATCACCCAGACCCAAGAAGGCGCACATGTCAAAATCAAAAATCAAGGCTGTGCTGATCGCTTTTTTCAATCAGAAGGGTATGGTTCATCATGAATTTGTGCCTGAGGGTGAAACAGTGAATCAGCACTTCTACCAGCAGGTTCTTGTTTGCCTCCATAACTGAGTTCAATGCAGCAGGTGGGAACTGTGGAGTGACAAGTCATGGCTTCTCCACCATGACAATGCACCCACACACAAAGCAATTAGAGTGAAGCAGCTCTTGGTCAAACAGCTCTTGACCACCTCCCTATTCCCCAGATTTAGTGCCTTGTGACCTTTGGCTTTTTCCCAGGTTAAGGCTGTGATGAAACTCATTTCTTGTCTCTAGAAGAAATCAAGACCTCAGTGATAAAAGAGCTGAAGAGATTCAAAGAAGAGGATTTTACCAAGTGCTTCATTGAATGGCAGGATCGAATGCAAAAGTGTATTGACTTTGAGGGAGAGTACTTCGAAGGGGACAATTGATAAAACTATCAAAATATGTTGTATTAACCCTTTGCAGTCGTCAGGCGAGTATAGGTTGCCTCATGATATGACGTCAGTGCAGTCGTAAGGCGAATATAACTTGCCTTACTTTAAAATCGACTTTAGGGAAATCATAAGGCAACTGCTATTTGCCTGGCTTAAAATGGTGGCAAACTCGTGTTGTTGCCATGGTAATACAGCGTCTTAGTTAAGTAAAACACATGTGATGAGGAACTTCTAATGTGAATGGAACTGGATATCACGTCTTCTTTCACACAAAATAGGACTTGTGCCGTTTTTACACAAGTCTTATTTTGTGTGAAGAGTTGAAGAAAATGTCTTTACATTTGACTGGAACCGTCATGGTGAGCAGAAAAGGGATGCCTGATGATATTGCAAAGAAGGGATGTATGCCAAACAGCATGAAGTTATCGCTTTCAGAAAAATGATGAAATAATGGCTCTTCAATGGAAGGACAAACGGCTGGTAACAATGTTATCATCTGTATTCAATGCAAAGTGCGAAAGTGAAGAATGTATCCTGATCAATAGCGATTCAACAACCATACCAAAACCTGTTGTAATATTACAATACACAAAGTACACGGGCGGAGTCGACAAGGCTGATCACTACTGTGGAAGCTATGCTTTTTTGAGAAAAACTGCAAAATGATGGAGAAAGCTGTTTTTTTGGATATTTGAAGTAGCTACCGTCAACAGCTTTATTTTATACAACATTAGAAGGAGGGAACAAGGACTGAAAAATTTCACAGACAAAGCGTTTCGAAAAAATCTTGTCCGACAGTTGGTAGGAAGGATTCGGAACAAAAACACCAAAAAGTGTGGGAGAAATTCCATTACAAAAGCAAGTGAGCGTTTGCATAGAAAGCATTTTATAGAAAAAATCCCAAATGGTAAAGCAAAAGATTGTGCAGTGTGCAGTGACAGGAAAGTAAAACGCATTCAAACTGTTTATCACTGCAAAATGGGTGCAAGGCAACCTGGACTGCATCCTGATAAATGCTTCAAAAAGTACCACACTGAACAACATTACAGATAATTGTTGCTAGTCAGGGAATTTTTTGTGCCAAAGACGTCATAATGACGTAATAAATTATTTCATCTCTATTTTGTTTGAATTGCTTTGTTTGTTAGCCTAAAGAAGAGAAGGAGTAAAACTAAAGAGAAAAACATAAAACAAACAAGAATAATTACGTAAACAAATTAAAACAATAAAATTAATAAATACAACCAGCGACGGCAACTAGGGAAAATTTAATCCGACCGCAAAGAGTTAAAATTTTTATAACAGTCTGGTTTCTTTTTTTTTTTGTTCCACCTCGTACATTGGCCAATAATAACTTTGATATGGAGTAAATGAAGCAGCCACACCAAACCCTTTCTAGAAAATGTCTTTAAAGTGCCCAATTTATAGTAGCAGCACAACAGCTTAAATAAGTTGTTGAAATAAAGTTGATTTAAATTCTCATTGGCTGAAAGAAGATAGCCAATGAGAACTCTGCTTTCCCCTTTTATAACTCAGTTCAGTTTCAATTCTGCTTCATTCTGACCATTTCCCCTGAAAAGTGTCAGATGAAAAGCTTTGGGAAGAAAACTCTTTTAGTTTACGCAATCTTTAAATTCTGTACCACCAAACGTCTATACAAACTGACAATGCTGTTGTCATTCCATTTCCAGACAATCACTCCATTTTCAGGATCAGTCTTGTAATCAAAAGATTCTCTTGGCAGTTTTTTCATATCATTGCTTGTGAACAACAGACACTTCTCTGTTCTACATTTGCAGACTTTAGCTGTTGCTTTGATGGATTTTTTTTTAGAGCTGACACAAGCTTTATGCTGGTGAAAAAGTTGTCAAAACATAAATGAAACTCCTTTTGTATGTGACTCTAAAGAACATCTGCAAATGAATAAACAAGATCTCCTCCAAGGCCGAAACCACTCCTTTCCTCTCCTGGTGATGTGGCTTTTTTCCCTTGGTATGGATCAAACCAAACCAAATAATCTAAAGTAGTAGTACCACACCAAATCTTGAAACCAAAGCATATTGGTTTGCCCCTAAGGAATTGTTTGCAACTGTAATGCTTATAATACTTGCACATTGATTTGTCAAAGCTGCAAAATTCTTCTACACGAGCATGTTCTAGAAATTTTTTGTTCAGCTATTTTACAAGAGTTTTTTTTTATTCAGATGTTTTACAAGAGGTCTGACTTTTGAAAGTTTGTCTGCATTATCCAAACAGTTGTTGTCTGCAAAGTAAAAATTTGTTAAAATTGCTTCAAACTTGTCCCACCTCATGGCATTTGTGACAAGCTCATGACAAGTATCAGATGCATTTTCTCACATTAGTCTGCATCTGGACATTGAAATGCGCCCATTCAATATCAGTATTTTAAAAAAGCAGTTTATGTCATTCTTGGTCTATGTCTTTATAAGCTTTTGATTTTTCTGTATGTTTCCACAACGATTAAATCTATCAGTTCATCATAAAAGAAAAGTTTGAAATAGCCTAATGGTGATAATCGTTTTGCTTTTAATTCCTCCATGTGAGCATTAGCAGGTATCCACAGAGACTGGTTATTGGCCAAGTCTAGTTTTCCCCAGTTTTGCTTTGGTTTTTTTGCTTTCTTTTTTGGTTTCTTTTTTGTTGGTTCATTGTCATCTTCAGTTGTTGTGCTTCTTTCATGATCAAGCTCAGCAGAGGCTAGCAGCATACTTCCTGGTAAATTATTGATGGTTCCCAAACTGTCTTCATCACCAGAGTCTTCATCTGTGATGTTGCCAGTAGCATTGGTGGGAGGAAGCACAGTAATTTTAATCTGATCATCCTCATTTTTATGTGACAGAGCATCATTCTCAGCCAAATCTAAAATCCTGCACAAAGTTGCAGGAGTTGTATTCTTATTTTTATTTTTGTAGAAACGAAAAAGTTTCATTCTTCTAAAAATATTCAAAGGGTTATACAAATACAACATAGACATCTAAATAAATTTCTTCAATTAAAACTCTATGTGTCAAATTTCTCCTATTTATGAAACTAATTGCCCTGCCTATATGAGAGCAATTTTTATATTGCAATCACTTTGGTAGTTATAAACAAAAAACCAATACCTACTAACATGCTTATTATAAGCTTGCAAAATCTGTCTTACATCTAACAAAAACAGAAAATCAACTTCTACTTTGCACTATTATTACATTGCTTCAAAATTTACCATGCCGGGTCTTTCACTAAAGTACTTTATAACTATTGGAATAGACGTTTGGTGGTACAGAATTTGAAGATTGTGTGAAGTAAAAGATTTTTCTCCCCAAAGCTTTTCATCTGACACTCTTCAGGGGAAATTGTCGGAATGAAGCAGAATTGAAATCGAACTGAGTTATAAAGGGGAAAGCAGAGACTAAAAGATTGGCTGAAAGAAGTTAGCCAATGAGAGAAAAGATTAAGAAATTTTCAAAGAGTAGACGAATTCTTTTTGCTTACACAGAAGGGGATTGAGAGATTTAATGAAAGTTGCTTCAAGAGCAGAAAGATGAAAAGAAGAGTGACCTCAAGCAAGAATAGAACATTTTTCATTGCTGTAGTGAAGAGCACATTGGGCATTGTCAAGAAGATGTTGACCAATGGAGGATTCATGAAATTGTTGTGGGCATGTGTTGGCCTTGTAAGAGCGGGAAAGACTTTGGCAGTTGGGCAAGGCAGGAGGATTGGCAATGGATTTAGGAATGTATTGTTTAATTCGCTCTTCTAGGCATTGAGACATGTGACCAATGTACCAACTATTGCAGTGGCACACAAACTGATAAATAACATTGCTGTGATGATGGGAGGGTAACACATCTTTCTTAATCACTGGTAAGAGCTGTTGGGTGTTAAAAATAACATGTAGTTCAACAGCAAAAAAAGCAGCGTTTCACAGCAGACATAATCTGCTTTTCGAACTTCATCGAGACATTTCCGATCCATGGGATGTGTAGGTAGACAGGGCACTTTTTTACTGTGTGAACTGGGTTAGAATTTAGTTGTTGAAGTTTTCGTTTGAAAGCTGAATTGATTGCATGTTTTGGGTAGCTATTTTCTAAAAGAATTGAACGAATTTTGCCAAGCTCTGGGTCCAGTTTGCTTTTAGAACAAATCATAAAAGCTCTGTGAACAAGAGTACCAATTAGATTGATTTTATGTTTCTGGGGGCTAAAAGAGTTCCAATGTACGTAGATACTGGCTGGTGAAGGTGGGTTTCCTGTATACTGAAGTTAGAAATTCCGAATCATGCCTTTCTACCAACACGTCAAGGAAGGGGAAAGAGTGATTAGATTCCTTTTCACGACTAAATATAGCAGCATAAATGTATTCATAATAAATTTTTAAAAAAATTTTAACAAAAATAAACAAAAGAAAAAAAAAACATGATAAACGTTTTCGGCTTGCGTCAGCCCTCTTCAGATAAATAAATGATTTAAAAAAAAAAAAACTATGTATTTTAATTTAAAAAAAGACAAAGTCAATGATTTGAGTGACGTAATTATTTGTCACATCTTTTTTACACACATTTTTTTTAACATAAAGGAATTCATTTGAAATGCAACCGCCATAATGACAACAACAATACCGATACATCAAAACCAAATAACACAAAATACTAATCTAAAATATATTTAATAAAAATGATGAACCATTAGCAAATAATTGTCGGTTAAGTTTGGAGTTATGTTTTTTTATCAATAACGCTTCATGAATTTTGGTTTCAAAATTAGAACTACATTTTTTGATTATTTTAAACGAATTAACGCTGAATTTTATATTGGAGCAACTATCACATGACATGATATGATCCTTGACAGAGCTTCAGTCTTCAAATGGAAACCTAAGTGCTCCCTCACCCTAGTGCTCAGATGACGAGTTGACATACCAATGTATGTCAGGTTCGAATCGCACAAACATGAAAATTGATACACAATATTTGAGCATAGTGCCGGGGGAACACGAGTCTTCAATTGAAAATAATGTGAGACTTTAAACGTTTTATAGACAGGATTTATTTTTAAAGTTATTTTAAATTTAGATTTAATAATGTTTTTAAGTTTAATTAAAAAACGTTTGGAGTCATGGCCAAAATATGGGATATTCAGATTGTAAACATAATCGGGAGACGAAGAACGAGAATGCATACTTTTTTCATTAAACTTTTTTTAACATTTTTCAAAAAACCAAATTGGGTAACCGTTAGACGCAAACATATTGGTTTGCTTAGAAATATGTTTGCATCTAACGGTTACCCAATTTGGTTTTTTGAAAAATGTTAAAAAAAGTTTAATGAAAAAAGTATGCATTCTCGTTCTTCGTCTCCCGATTATGTTTACAATCTGAATATCCCATATTTTGGCCATGACTCCAAACGTTTTTTAATTAAACTTAAAAACATTATTAAATCTAAATTTAAAATAACTTTAAAAATAAATCCTGTCTATAAAACGTTTAAAGTCTCACATTATTTTCAATTGAAGATTCGTGTTCCCCCCGCACTATGCTCAAATATTGTGTATCAATTTTCATGTTTGTGCGATTCGAACCTGACATACATTGGTATGTCAACTCGTCATCTGAGCACTAGGGTGAGGGAGCACTTAGGTTTCCATTTGAAGACTGAAGCTCCGTCAAGGATCATATCATGTCATGTGATAGTTGCTCCAATATAAAATTCAGCGTTAATTCATTTAAAATAATCAAAAAATGTAGTTCTAATTTTGAAACCAAAATTCATGAAGCGTTATTGATAAAAAAACATAACTCCAAACTTAACCGACAATTATTTGCTAATGGTTCATCATTTTTATTAAATATATTTTAGATTAGTATTTTGTGTTATTTGGTTTTGATGTATCGATATTGTTGTTGTCATTATGGTGGTCACATTTCAAATGAATTCCTTTATGTTAAAAAAAAAAAACGTGTGTAAAAAAGATGTGACAAATAATTACGTCACTCAAATCATTGACTTCGTCTTTTTTTAAATTAAAATACATAGTTTTTTTTTTTTAAATCATTTATTTATCTGAAGAGGGCTGACGCAAGCCAAAAACGTTTATCATGTTTTTTTTTTCTTTTGTTTATTTTTGTTAAAATTTTTTTTTTAATTTATTATGAATACATTTATGCTGCTATATTTAGTCGTGTTATGGATTAAGAAAACATTTTATTCTCTTCCTAAATTGTAGATTCCTTTTCATAGGTGAAGCGAAGTGAGGGATGAAGGGAGTTGAGGTGGATGAAAAAATTGTTGCAGTCTTCATTGTTGAATATGGCAAAAGTGTCATCAACGTACCAGAAGTACACTAACGGTCTTTTGGCGATGTTGAAAAGTTGATCATGTAACATCTTTGTCGAATTAATGCAGCTACCCACCTCCTCTGTGGAATTCAGCTTCAATAACAACATGCATTGACAAATGGATGGCGTTGCTATGGGCTCACCACTCGGTCCAGCTTTAACTAACATTTTTGTTGGCTACCAAGAAGCAAAACTTTTCAACATCACCAAAAGACCGTTAGTGTACTTCCAGTACATTGATGACACTTTCGCCATACTCAACAATGAAGAAGACTGCAACAATTTTTTCATCCACGTCAACTCCCTTCATCCCTCACTTCACTTCACTTATAAAAAGGAATCTAATTACTCTTTCCCCTTCCTTGACGTGTTGGTAGAAAGGCATGATTTGGAATTTCTAACTTCAGTATACAGGAAACCCACCTTCACCAGCCAGTATCTACGTACATTGGTACTCTTGTTCACAGAGCTTTTATGATTTGTTCTAAAAGCAAACTGGACCCAGAGCTTGGCAAAATTCGTTCAATTCTTTTAGAAAATAGCTACCCGAAACATGCAATCAATTCAGCTTTCAAACGAAAACTTCAACAACTAAATTCTAACCCGGTTCACACAGTAAAAAAGTGCCCTGTCTACCTACACATCCCATGGATCGGAAATGTCTCGATGAAGTTCGAAAAGCAGATTATGTCTGCTGTGAAACGCTGCTTTTTTTGCCGTTGAACTACATGTTATTTTTAACACCCAACAGCTCTTACCAGTGATTAAGAAAGACGTGTTACCCTCCCATCATCACAGCAATGTTATTTATCAGTTTGTGTGCCACTGCAATAGTTGGTACATTGGTCACATGTCTCAATGCCTAGAAGAGCGAATTAAACAATACATTCCTAAATCCATTGCCAATCCTCCTGCCTTGCCCAACTGCCAAAGTCTTTCCCGCTCTTACAAGGCCAACACATGCCCACAACAATTTCATGAATCCTCCATTGGTCAACATCTTCTTGACAATGCCCAATGTGCTCTTCACTACAGCAATGAAAAATGTTCTATTCTTGCTTGAGGTCACTCTTCTTTTCATCTTTCTGCTCTTGAAGCAACTTTCATTAAATCTCTCAATCCCCTTCTGTGTAAGCAAAAAGAATTCGTCTACTCTTTGAAAATTTCTTAATCTTTTCTCTCATTGGCTAACTTCTTTCAGCCAATCTTTTAGTCTCTGCTTTCCCCTTTATAACTCAGTTCGATTTCAATTCTGCTTCATTCCGACAATTTCCCCTGAAGAGTGTCAGATGAAAAGCTTTGGGGAGAAAAATCTTTTACTTCACACAAACTTGTAACTATAGCGCAGTCTGGAAATGATTAATCTGCTCACATAAACAAATGCACTTTTGCTACCGTTTGTGGATGTAGGATGCTAAAACTTCAAACAAAATTACCAAAGCGTGTGAAATTGCTTCAGTTGGAAACTTTTGCTGTGAAAGGTTAGATACGTAGGAATTCCAATAAAGGGATAGTCATGAGATAATATTTTGTTTAGCAAGCAGTTACAGCATGTCGTTTCAAAGTGCCCTTAGCAAATTATGAAATCAAAAAATTGGTCATATTCAAATCAGTATAATTTCTGGAAAACTAAAAAACATGTCTAAAATATGCAAAAACCTTGTAGTAAATTTGCTGTATATTTCATATGAGTTAAGGAATTTTGATATGTTGATGCAAAAAGTTTTTATTCACATTTAAGAAGGTTTCCTACATATAGGACGATAGGCATATATGGGTTAAGCAAATAAGACCTTCATTAAAAAATTAAGGAGCACAAATTTTGTTAAATAAGTGTATAAATTTACTACTTCGAACAAATTTTAAAAATAGAATGCTGCAAACATTATGTTTGGAGTTATTTTGTCATTTCTTCCTCAATGGATCTTTTTTGTAGGCGCTGGGGATTTGTTTCTTATCTCCGTGAATCTATTGATGCTCCAGAAGCAGTGATGTCGTTTTTGTGTCGCCAGTACCACGTCCACGAAATTCCTGTTGGGTCCCCCCTAACCAAGAGCAAAGTGGATGAGGTTGGAACAAGAAGGGGTTAAAGTTGTGGATCCATGACGTTTTTATGAGGTAAATGTTTTTTAGGTTACACAATCTAGTGGTTTCAGTCTTTTCTTTATTCCTGGTGCTCCCGGCTCATTTGAAGGCTGCAGATACTCTGTGAGGAGTTCCAAATACAGTGGGCAGCGCATAGTAGGAAACAGGTGGGCAGTTGAAAATGTTTATCAATGATTTATCTCATTTGGATTTGTTACAGTGCATTGAGGAAAGCAGTGTTTCTTAACATCCATGTCAGCCCTGAGGAAGTAACCAAGATACAACTCGAAATAGAAGTGGAAACTATATTATGTCTTTGTTCAGCAGCAGCTTCATTCCAAAATATTTTATAGAATATAAACCACAAGGTGGCCAATACCAAGCAGCATTTGAAAGAGTTAAACGACGAAAAGAGGAAGTTGGAAAAACAAGAAGATGAGCTGAAGCGGCAGAAGAAAGATTTGCTCAACAAGAAAAACTCTCGAAAAAACCTTGAAAACAAGATTTTGTTGAAAGAAGGAAAGTAAGTTATTTTAACGTTTTCTAGTTGTCTGTCATAGTTGATGTTGTTGCTTTAGTTTGCAGGAGTTGGAGCAAACTGAGGTCAATCTTGACACAGCAAAAATGCAAGTCCATCAAGAGGTTAGCGTGATCCTTCAAAAGAAGAAAGAGCTTGCTGTCAAGTTTGTCTCCAAGATCAATGTAAGTAAGGTGGTGGGTTTACATGACCCATATCTAGAGATGGAGGCATGAAGCAATTTTGCAGAGTTCAAGTAATTGGGTAACCCTTCCCATACAAGGACAGCACTAAAGATCCAGATTGAGAGGGATGACCCAAGATGGCCAGATGTAGAGAGTAAAGACAGGACAATCTAGGACAAGATGGTAAATGTCTTGTGATTCAGAACTGCAATTGTTGCATGAAGAAGTCTTGGTTTGACCAATCCTGTGCAGGTATGAAGCAACTAGGTTGCTGTAACCTCAGTGCAAACGAGAGAGGACACATCAAGCAAAATGAGAAAGAGTAATCTCCTAATAAGATATAGTAGGCATTTTATGATGGAGTAAAAGATTGGATACTGCATCTCCAACTGATGTAGAGGGATAAATTTTAAGAAGCGAGAAAGAGAGTGATATGGTGGAGGGGTCATGTGTACAACTTAAACAAGAAATCTGTTAAGTCATTGCCAAAAAGATATGAGTGGCCAGGTATTTGTTGGAGATGGACTACCTTTAAGTAGAATAAAGAGTTGAGAAAAGATTAGTTGGCAATGAGGAATTTGGCTATTAGGTATGGCAAAGGAGCAGAAAGAGTTGAAAAAACAGATTTAAAATCATAAAACAAGGTGACAGTTTGATAATCACTAGACAGGAAATGAGAGATACACTATTCTAGGGCATAAAAAATGCCTTAAGTTGCAGTACACTATGTAATTAGTAACCTAGAGTCCAGCCAACAAAGAGAGGTAGCAATAAGACATTTAGGACAGTTAATATAAATCTATGCCCTCTTCCTTTTTCAACCCAGCAAAACCGAGGCATTACTCAAGCAGTGATGTGGCTGTGTGGGTGGTTGAAAAAAGTGGAATAGAGTGGTATTATTGGTGAGAGGATTATTACAAGAATATGAAGAAGATAAAATGGTATAAGACAGAATATTGGAAAGAGGGAGATTCAGGCAGTTTTGGAGGGAATATGATCAAAGGTTTGTGAGTAATTGAAGGTATGGGGTTGTTGTTTGCAAGATGGACTAAAGGAAAGGATGAAATTTTAGAGATCCAAAACAAGAAGGCAATTAGTCACTAAAAGTGATTCAGAGTGGGGGAAAAGTACAGAGTGAATGAGTACGGAATGTACAGAATGTAAGAGAGGAATTGTAGTGGATAACAGACAACCTGTTGTTGCTTTACAGGAAGATCTGTGCAATCTCTTCATGGAAGTGTATGAGTAATAGAGGAGAAAGAAAACCAGCTTTGAGAAGCATAAGTGGGCAAATAAAGTCTTCATTTAAAGTAGAGAGACATTCTTTAGATGAGACTGCAAGAGGCTAGGTAGTAGAGCAGAGAGCACAGAATCTACTTTTGTAGTGATAGACGATGATTTTTTAAAAAAGAACTATGGTCAAAGCTTACACTAAAAAAGATAAAAGTAAGTTTGGATAAGGTATAAAGTGGAGATTTGTAGTTAAGAAGAAAGAGTGGAAGCTGAAGGTGGATCAATAATTGTCAGTTAAGGATGTTTAGAAAATTAGAGAGGTTAGTATTGGTAGAGATAGTAAAGTGATTTTTAGAAACAGCCTTTTTAAAAATTTCTTAAAATTGGATAGAGGGTGGTCTGAGAAGGAGATAGACACTTTAGGCAAGCTTATTAGTGCTTTCATAGAAATTTTTCTGTTAGAGGAGAGGAAAAATTCAAAGCAAGATTGATGTAGCCAAAGAGAACAACACATTGAAGTAACCTATTTTTTTAGATGACTCAACAAATGTAACATAGCAGTAGTCTATGGGTGCTGGATTGAAATGAATATTGCTGCTCCTGGCGAGGAGGGTGATTAGAAGTGACTAGAAGGTTCTAGAGAAGAAAGGAGGTAGCTTTGAGAGAAAAGGAATGTTTTGAATAGACAAGGGAGGTTTTTGGGAGTAATGGGTTGGTGGGTGAGGTAGGGGGCTGTCAATTACAATTGCTGCCCATTTGTAACCCTGCATAAAACAGAAGTTATAAAAAAAATAAGGACAGAGGTCCATAGGGGGTTGACCAAGGACGAAACTTTTGGAAAATTGACAACCCATCATAACTCATCCCAGTGCAGGGAAGAGAACTATACCACCATGATAAGGTGGCTTGTCCTTTGTGTAGTGTATGTACCAGGTGTTTAGTAATTCCTGTGACTTTTTGGATACTGGTCTTTAAAACCCTTATATCTCGCTTATTTTTAAAGGCATTTTAATAAAATTTTAAACTAATCAATTAAATTAATCCTACTTTTCGTGATTAATCAATGTAGCAGCTCTTGGCCTTGATGACATGCTCTAGGCAGCCTCTAAAGGCATGGCAGACATCAGCAACGTATCCCTTGTCAAGGTTGGCCTAGTTCTCGGTGATGCAGGCTTTCAGCTCTTCGATGTTCTGCAATCGAGTCTTACGTGCACTACTCTCCACCCACCACCACACACTGTAGTCTAGGGGGTTAAGGTTCGGGCTCTGGGGAGGCCACATTAACTTGGGCCAAAAGTCAATGTTTATTTTGAGGAAGGCCTGCATCTTGTTGGCCGTGTGGGTGGGAGCCCCATCCTGCTGGAAAACAAATTTCTTGCCAGCCACCTTCCTCATCCTGGGGATTATGGTCGAGGTCATGATGTTGATGTACCTAGTGGCATTCAGCCAGTAGCTGTCGTCAAATAAGACAGGGGATGAGACTTCCGTTGCTGCACACCAGGCCGAGAAACATCACTGCAAGTGCATGTTTCATCAAGAAAATGTACCTGATGTGGTCCTCCATGTTGTTGTCGAATTCCATGTACCAGTTATTGCAGTGGTTACAAACTGGGTTGACCATAACCGTCTTCTCATCCGAGAAGAAGATGAGACAGTCCTTGGTGTGCTTGAGGTTGTTAAGTAGTTTTTTCGCATGCTCCAGTTGGATAGCTCGGGTCTTTTCCAACAACAGAGGCCTTTTTACAATGGCCTTAAACTTTCCTCTGGCCTTCTTCATGATTTTTGACACAGTTGTGGGTGCCAAGAAGTGCTCCTTCACCAAGGAGTGCATGAACTTTGTTGGGTCCTCCTTCAGTGACTTAATGATCACCTTAGTGGTGTCCTCCATTCTCAACGCACGTTTTCTTCTGGTCAGCTTGGTGCACTCAATCAACTTCCCCTCCTTCATCTTCTTGACCCAGAAAACAGTTGCATGGTGGACTCTGAGGCTGTCAACAATGCCGTTGACACTAGATCCAGCATAAAGCATTCCAGATATCTACTTTCTTTTCATATTATTCAACATGATGCAGTAGTTTTACAATTTCACTTTTTTCATTACACTTTAACTTCTAAAGGACATGGAAACTGACACTGTTTACTTTTTTAAAATTGATTAAGAAGTAAGCATGAAAATTCAAATTCAAATTTAGTCGCAGGAATTACTAAACACCTGGTAAGTCTTGGAACACAAACTACCTTGTAGATTGCAAAGATTTCTTTTGTAGAGTTGTGTTGAGACAAGCATTGAAAAAGGGTTTTCTCAAGTTGATTACGCTTGTGCCCTCAAGCGCAAGATGATAGTGGAGGAGAAAATTCACCAAATTATGTTGAAGAATCAGGAGTTGCTTCGGTAAGACTGATCACTACTATATTGGTAGTAGTACCTTATTAAATCAAACAATGTTGAATTGTGTGTATTCATCTGATTTTGGTCACTAGTAGCTTTTCAATATAAACAAGTTTTAGATCACATAATACACCCTTTACATGATCTTAATGCATACTTATATTTGCGAGAACCATGAAAGCCACAATTTTTCATAACAATAAGCACACTAACATCATCTTCTCAAAATTAGGCATAACACCTGAGGAATGCAGAGAGAACCTCAAACACATGCACACTACCATCACCTCACAATACTTCAGTTCTAGAAAAAACAACAAAGTTACTAACACCACACCCTATGACGTTCATTCATCAGAACAAACATTAAGATGTCATATGTATATAAAACTGGCACAACTCAGAGCCAACAAATCACCACTCTTGCAAAGTTGCATGCATATAGTGAACCCTGAAACATAAATGCCATAATTCTCACTATGCTTGTCAGACACAACACAAACTACCTCTTTAACTATGGTCAAGTACCAACACAACATCACTGGTCTGTAGAAAAAGCCTATAAAAGCAGCAGAGATAATCCAAGAGTAGGAATCTAGATTGGCTTTTTGTGGGAGTTAGGAGATGGCTTCTTTTGGTGGATGGAAGGATATCTTGGATATCCTTAGAGGAGGGGTCACAACAACAACAACATCTCGATCACATAAAAATCAACACTGCAACTTATATTATTTGAAATTTTTTTTAAGCAATTTATTTATACAATGATCAGTTAAAAACCATCCTTGTTTTTGGTCTCAGATTACGAGGTGTGTTTGAAAAGTATCGGGACTGTATGCTTTGCACAAACAACACTTGCAACAGTGATAAAAGCTTTGTTTTTTAAGATGGCGCAATGTCTTGTGGTTGTAATAATGTAGTTTCAGCATTCTGTGACAACCATATGCTTTTTTACAGGCTTTTCTTGAAAGGTGCTTTACTGTAGTTCGTTTTGGGATAATTTATTTAGTAAATATTTTTTTCTTCTTTTGTTAACAAATAATGAGCATTGAACAAAGAATCAACTTGAAGTTTCTTGTTCGACTTGGAAAAACTCCAACTGAAACATTCAATTTGCTCCAAGAAGTTTACGGAGATGCTACAATCTCAAGAACTCGGATTTTTGAGTGGCACAAGAGGTTCAGAGAGGGAAGAGAGGATGTGGAAGATGATCCTAAGAGTGGAAGGCCAACAACAAGCAGAACAAATGAAAATGTTGTGTGTGTGAGAGAAAAAGTGCGCAGTGACCACCGCCTTACTGTTAGAATGATAGCAGATGAGTTGAGCATGAATAGTGAGAGGGTGTGGAGGATATTACAGAAGATCTGGGGATGAGGAAGGTTTGTGCGAAAATGGTACCAAGGTTGCTGAATGATGGGCAAAAGGAAAATCGTGTGCAAGTGTGTCAAGACATCCTGAAACAACTTGAAATTACACCAGATCTGCTGAGTAGAGTTGTTACCAGTGATGAGTCGTGGATCTTCGAGTACAATTCACTCACCAAACGGCAGAGCCTTGAATGGAAGAGTGCATCCTCACCAAGACCCAAGAAAGCAAGGCTGTTCAAGTCCAAAATTAAGGTGATGCTGATTGTTTTCTTTGATGTTCATGGAATTGTTCATCTAGAATTCTTGCCACAGGGCCAAACCATTAACCAGAATGTTTACAAAGACATCTTGCGACGTTTGATGCGTTCGGTAAGGGAGAAAAGAAGAGAATTGTGGGAGACAAAGTCATGGCTGCTTCATCATGACAATGCTCCTGCTCACAATGCCTTAAGCATACGACAATTTCTTGCAGAAAATAACATTGCCGTGCTGGAGCAACTACCCTACTTGCCAGATCTAGCTCCCTGTGATTTTTTCTTGTTTCCTAAGCTCAAGGGAGTCATTAAAGGAACCCGTTTTCAAGACTCAAAAGCCATAACAACAGCCGTAACGAAGGAACTACGAGCGATCCCAATGGAATCTTTCCAGAAGTGCATAGAAGCATGGCAGCAGAGATTAGAAAAGTGCATTCGAGCTCAAGGAGATTACTTTGAAGGGGACAAGTTGTAATTTTTACGTGGCATTTCAAATAAAATAATTATTTACACAGTCCCGTTACTTTTCAAACAGCCCTTGTATATCATACTTATATATATATATATCCTTGTTTTCGGTCTCAGATTCATACTTATATGCTTATCACCTTTGTAAATCATTTTTTATAGCAGACTAATTTAGTTATTACTATCCAGCTCACTGGAGCGTGCTGAGTCTGAGAGGAGTGAGGCTCAAAATCAAGCAAAACGACTTCTAGCAGAAGCAAAGCAGCTTACTGGGGGAGGCCCTGACCGTCTTGATAAGGTGCAATTTAATTATTTGCTGTGTTGACTTTGTATGAATTTATAGGAATTGATAATTCTTTCTGCATGTCTTTTAAATGTGAGTGTAGATGGTACCTCACAATGTCACAATTCACTAGTAAAGTAAACAATCAGCACAGCTCATTTTTTCCTGCTGGAAATCAAAGTGCTCTAGTTTTTGTGATGTATAAAAGACTTTGAAAAGTTCTGTAATTTTTCTTTTTATATTTGATTAACTATTCAAAAGATTCAAGAAATATAAACTAAATCTTCTTTTTGACTTTTGGTGAACAGCTAGTAGAAGGATTTGATCAGTAAAAAGTTAAAAATTTTATTTTGTTATTTAGCTTAATCCAAAAACTGACTGTTTTTGCCTCAGTCATTTTTTTTCATTTTAATGATTGTTGATCTTTTAACTTTGCTAAAGAATTAAAAAGAATTCTTCACAATGTAGATGGTTATGGTTTTTTTATTTGGCCCATTCTAAGAGATGAGAGCACCAATCAACTCGGCAAAATAGAGATGTGCTTAATTGTTATGCTGCCACTTTTAAAATTTTAACTGTTACTTTATATTCATTAAGCCAGCTAAAAACTAACCAATAGCAATTGTATGCTATTACCATGTCAAAGGCAGAAACAGATAAAAGCAGTTACATTACAAATTGTGTAATGTATTTACTTTTTTGTTATTGGTTAGTTCTTAGTTGGCTCAGTGAACATAAAGTAACAGATAAAATTTTTAAATGAGCAGTTAATGTAAAAGTTTCTCAGAAGTAACTGCTATTATTCACGCCATGTTATCTTAGAGCTCAATTCTTTTGAAACTTTTTTTTTTTGAAAAAAGTAGCAATCTCTCATCTGCTTTACATTTGTGTTACAAATAGCGAAGCGAATTGCAAAGTAACAGTTAGGAAATAACAGTTAAGAAGTTAACTGTTATTATTCATGCCATGTTATCTTAGAGCAGGGGTCACCAAACTTTTTTTCAACAAGCCAGATGGCAATGTGAACCTATGGTAATGGGCCTGATTCGAACAAAATATCACAGAGTGGTTATGCAATTTTACTGACTTGGAATATTGAACAAATCTTAAGAAATCAATAAAATGAAACAAAAACAACAGAGCAAAATTTAGTAAACCATTAGTGCGATTTATGAAATTGTTCTTTGTTCTTCATGATATCTTCTATGTTTGGTTTGGTGTTGCTGCACTGAACCAAGAAAATCAAGAGAATTGCCTTTAAGTGTTCATCAGTTAATTGCATTTGATGTTTCCATTTGACATTTTTCATTTTTGAAAATGTTTGTTTACAAACGTAAGTTGTTCCAAACATAGATGCCATACCAGAAGCAAATTTCTTCAGCTTTGGAAATTCATCATTAGGTAAGCAATGGTAAAACTCAGGAAGCTTTCCTTTTCATGCTTCTCTTTCAACGATTCATTTGCTTGCAAATCAATGAGCTCTAATTGCAACTCCAATGGCATATCACTAGGATTGCAGCTGAAAGGATTCTGAAACAGAAGAACGCTATCCTCAATCTTGTCAAGATCACAAAATCTTTCCGAAAAATTCTGGTATAAATTGCTGATGATTTTCTTTGAAAATTCAAGGTTAACTTCTTTTGTGCTAGCAGCGCAGAATTCTTTTAAGGCAGGGAAAATGAATAAGTTTCAGACTTCCAATTGAGATTCAAACAATACTAACTTTCTTTGAAACCCATTGATGATTCTATGGAGATCACAATTAAGGTTTTCTTTTCCTTGAAGCTTTAAATTCAAATCATTTATGTGGAATGCTATGTCCATCACCCACACAGGGTTATCCATAAGAAAAAGGTTTATTTCTTTTCGACAATTATAAAAGCGAAGTAAGATTTTACCACAACTGAGCCATCTAACTGCTGTGTGATAAGGTAAATCAAAATACTCAGCATCGATTTCTTTAAGAAAAGTCTGGAATTGGCAGTAAATTAATGTGGGACTCCAAATAAAGTTCACTGCCCAAATGATTGATTTCATCACATAAGAAATATCCAAATGTTTTGAACAGAGTGCTTGTTGATGTATAATACAGTGCAAAAAAAGAGCTTTCCTGAGATGAAGATCTTCCAACTTAGACATGATCCACCCAACCAAACCCTTTTTTAATCCAGCCATGTTTTTCCCTCTATCAACTGTAGCACACTGAAGTTTGTTCCAATGAAGGCTATAACATTGCAAAGTTTTCAAGAAAAAGGTTTTCACCAGTTGTTCCATGTTTGCTACAAACCGATGCCAACTGTTCAATGATTTCAAAATCCAAATTGGCACCACAAATAAATATTAGAAGTTGTACTTGTGAGATCAGTAGACTCATCCATAGCTAAAGAATACCACAAGAAATTCTCAGCTTTTTGTTGTAGCTGTGCTACAATGTTTTCTCCAAGTTTCTCCATTCTTTGCACAACTAAACTGGCTGAACAAATTATACTTGCAAACAAATTGGAATTCTTAGGACACAAGTTGTTTACAGCTTCCATTAAGGACTCTCTTGTAATTGACATCAGTGACCAGTTTTCCCTGTTCTATTATTTTCTGCACAATTTTATAACTTGTATGAGTGATCAATTCATTTTCAGTAAATTTTTTTATGAACAAACTTCTTTGACCCTGCAAATTCCATTTCATTGACTGAAATTTTTCAGTGCATAACTTATCTAAAAACTTTAAATATTTAAATTGGTGCTTTGTTTCATAGTGACGCGAAAGATTATACTCTTTCAAAACAGCAATGCTTTTGCTACATATCAAACAATTTACAGCATGGTTATCTGCTTCCACAAAGAAATATTTTTCTCCCCATTTTTCATTAAACATGCGACATTCAGTATCTACTTTTCTTTTCTTGGCAGCCATTGAAACAGTATGCCTTCTCAATCAAACTAAAAATGTTTTGTTGCATCTTTGACCAACAAAAATAATTGAATGAATGAGTTTGAGATGTCATAAGAATCAGTTGCTTGCTCACTTGCTTAGTGCCACTGGATACTAGATTTATTTTTCAAACTTCTACCCAATTCTCGATATACTGCCAACAAATAATTATGATTGTTTAGAAAGCAAATTTGCCTGTTTCAAACTTTCTTAAAATAACTACTGTACAGTAGGTGAAAGATCTAAATTAATTTCAAACCCTTGAACCACAACTGAACCTTGTTCACTTGGTTTGTCCCATCAACCAAAATTTGATAATATTTTTTGTAAATTATTGTTTTATATTTCTTTTAGTGTTTTAGACAACATGCAGCAGGCCAGATAATATTTGCAAGCCGTAGTTTGATGACCACTGTCTTAGAGCTCAATTCTTTCGAAACTCTTTCTTTTTCAAAAAAGCAGCAATCTCTCATCTGCTTTACATTTGTATTACAAATAGCAAAGCAAATCGCAAAGTAACAGTTAAGAAGTAGCAGTTAGGAAATAATAATTAAGAAGTAACAGTTAGAAACTAACAGTGAAGAAGTTAACTGTTATTATTCATGCCATATTACCATAGAGCTCAATTCTTTTGAAACTTTTTCTTTGTTAAAAAACCAGCAACCTCTCATCTGCTTTACATTTGAATTACAAATAGCAAAGCAGATGAGAGATTGCTGCTTTTTAGCATGGCCTGAATAATAACAGTTAACTTCTTAACTGTTAGTTCCTAACTGTTACTTCTTAACTATTATTTCCTAACTGCTACTTTTTAACTGTTATTTCTTAACTGTTAACTTTGCAATTCACTTTGCTATTTGTAATACAAATGTAAAGCAGATGAAAGATTGCTGCATTTTTGAAAAAGAAAAAGCTTCAAAAGAATTGAGCTCTAAGATAACATGGCATGAATAATAACAGTTACTTCTTTTTTTAATAAACTGTTATTTTTCACACACCTCTACTGCAGAACCCAAGTAATCTGGCAACCCCCAAAGACGTGACCAAAGATGATGATGATGATGATGATGATATTTTATTCATGCTTAGTAACAATATTTAAGTGTATGCAATGTACATTAAGCAAAGCATGAAAAGGAAACGTGACACAACGACGAATGTTAAACATGCAGAAAGTATAGAGAGAGTTGAGAAAGAGAAAAAATAAGAACCACGACCATGTTACCTAATTCAAACTAAATATTATTATTTAAAAAGACAAAAAAAATTGACAAAAAATGTGCAGTACAGGAACGGTTATGTAAATCATTGGGAGTTGCTAATATATTATAATCAAAATTGCTAATATATTATAATTATGTGCCAAAGAATTATACAAGGATTTATAAATGCAATAGCACAACAAAATTCAACTAATTAAATATACTAACATATACCCAAAGAGTTGAAAGAAACCATGACAAATTAACCTAATCCTAACATAAATCAACAACTTATGCATAAATCTAGCAAATTCTAACTTATAAGACTTTGTAAGGATTGGGGGGTTTGTTTTAAAACTAACCCTAACACAATATTACAAAAACTTGTTCAAATAGAATTTATTAATCAATTATAATAAAACCACGTCACTGTCCCTGAGTAGCACTATTATGTTATGCATTATTTTGTTGCCTCTCTACTAAATGGTACAGCCATGTCACTATATAGTCATATAGTGAGCATGACCAAATATCCAAATTACCAACCATGAGACACAGAAATGCCATTGCACAAAATTTTACACAAATGAATATTATGGAAAGCAGAGCACAATTGGCAAAATAAAAGCATAAGCCGAGCATGCTACAATCACACATTTGACATACACCAATTATAACAACTTCTTTAAGTTGTGAAAGTTCTAACTGTTTGTATAAAGAATTTAGAGAATAATATCTAGAAGTTTTTGCTGAAGTTGCCCAAGAAATGAGACCATATTAGATGCAACTGCAAATAAGACTATCCCACGGCATTGTCAAAAAATTTATTGTAACATAATTTTGCAATCTGCAAAATATACCTGAATATTATTTTAACTTAATGATCATCATTTTAAAATTGTGTACCATAGGTTTATATGGTGTTTTATTGATAAGTAAAAAATCTGTCTTTAAAAAAGTTACTGATTATTTTTTATTTAAAAACCAATCATTCAATGATTATGTACTTAATTTTTCAGGGAAGTTATTTAAATCTTTGTCAGCTAAAGTTAAACAAGTATTGTCTACCAATAGTGTATATCCAATTTAGATGCTAACAGAATCTCTTTAAACAAGATTCTTGTGGAACTCCACAAATAATTTTGTGGAGTCAAGAGTAACAACCAATTATTGGCTGTCTCTCTTGACCAATCAGATGCACTCTTGTTTTCTTTCCTTTTATTATTTTTTTATTCCTGATTGGCTGCCTTTTTTAATCAATCAGACTGATTCTCCTTGCCTATATAAGCATAATTGTATTGCTCTCAATTCATTTTGACAATTCCTCTCAATAAGTGTCAGATGAAAAGTCTTTGAGGAATTAACATGCTTTTCAAAAAATAACTATTACTGTTACCATTCTGTCCAGTCCAACTTTTCTTGGGGTAAGGCTGGATAGATTGCTCACATTTTTCAACTATCTCGTAATATTGGACAAAAAACTATTCTTGTTATACTGCAAGGTGACTTGCAGGTTGAGACAGCATGGGTACTGGTGCCAAAACACTACATTCAGCTGCCCTGTCTCCGGTCTACTCAGCATCTAAGTACAGCATGTTGTTTTGGTGTTGCAGTGCACAAATTTACCTTGTAAACAGTGCATTGCATAATGCTTTGTGCAGTGTTATGGAATGCCTGTGTCTCTAATAGACCACCTATTAATACTTTTAGGTATTCATCCAGCTGATATTTGCCAACTAAAAATGACACTCTTGGCCAATCATGGCATTTTGGACCCTGACCATATATTGCATGGTTTTTTCAGTAGGGCTTTAGATGGCTGCCAAATTAGGGTTAAGGTGTGAAAGCTTTGTTCTTGTATACCTATGATCAATGCCATGCCTGATGGAGTTTACTTACCCAAAACAGTTTGGGCCAAGCTCAATTGCATGGACATTAATGTTGGGCAGTTTCATTTGCCCATGCACAAACGGGGTCTCCTTTATCAGACTGCAAGTTCAGCAGCACAAAACAAACTGTTGACCACATCTTAACAGTGGTCACCACGTGGTCTCCAAACAATGAGTTTCTATACATCAAGCTTCACATAGAGCATAAGATCAGACCATTTTGGATGATATAATATGATACTGGCTCAAAAACCCTTTGCCCCAATTCTGTCTGTGCTGACCCCTTCCAAATAACAACCCTTTTAAAATCAAAATAATAATTTTTTGTCTTTACTTTGATTTGTTTGATCAATTAATTTTTATAATAATGAAAATTTGAATCGCAAATGTAGTTCAAGAGCACAAAAAATTATCATTTTGATTTTATCTGTTTTTAATAAAGTAAAAAACCTCTTTCTGGAACCAAAATAATGTTATTTTGCATTTTTGCATTCTATTCAATTGGTTTGAAGGCTTTGCAATAATTCACGTTGATTGAGCATTTGAATGAAAATTTCTTGTTGGGTTGCATCAAAAGGCTTTACCAGCCACATGTGGCCCATGAGTTGAGGGTTGGGCAGTCTAGATCACTCAAGTAACTTCAAACAAATTTTAAAGCAAAACCTGCAGTCCAAAACAAGTATTCATTTTTTAACAAAATTTCATGCCAGACAGTTTCTCTATATATTTGCAAGTTGATATATAAATTTCTAAATTCGATCTGGTTAAATTTTTTAACAATATTTATTATTATAATAATTACTTTTAATCAGAGCAATTATGTGATTTTGAATACATTTTACTTTATGTTCAATAGATTTACAGTAATTACAATGCATTTGAGCCAAGGTTTAGAACACAATTTGGTCTCTTTTTTACTTCTCTTCAAGGAGCATGCTTATTTACTACTTTAGTGAATAATTGAATAAAATTTTAAAATCTGAAGATGAACAGATAGATTGTTAGATATATTGAAGTTTGAAAAACAATCAAAAGATCTGCTAAAAAAACCATTTATGTGAAAATTACACATGTCATGAACAAGTATTCTATTGTTTAATTTACCCTTTATTTACTTTTTTGATCTGGATAAACATAAATACGCCATTATGTCAGATAAATCATTTAAAAATGACAATTAAAAATTGTTATGCATAATTGATAACCGACATTTAAGATGTAGTTATTCCTGTTTGTTTATCAGTTACAAACTTTTAATGAGTTGGTTTTTTTAAGTTGAGTAAGGCTTTAAGTAAGAATAAATGATTGGATGTGAGGGAGTGAATGCTCTGCCATCTGTTGCAATCATGCAAGTCTGCTGAAGCTGTGGTGATATCTGGTAAAATAGACTTTTGTGTTTGATTGGGTGGTAGACATGTTGGAGTGTTTTTGTGTAATGTGATATGATTAGAAATAAGCAGGATGTCTTCTATCAATCCTCCTGTATGATGTTTGGTGATGTTTATGTGACACATGACACATTCAAATCATCATTTTAAAAATTAAATGTATGCTAAATATCCTGTACATCAATAAAATTTATCATTGTAGCAAACTCATTGCTGCAAACCATCTTTTGTGTATGCATTTGCTTCAATTTTTCAAGTTTTCCATAAATGTATTTTTCACATGTTGTATTTCACTCACTGCAGACTTGGCTTGCAGCGCTCCTCTCGCTGTCCAACATTTATCTACTGCCATGACAACCATCTGATAATTTCGCATTTCTTAGTATTTTGTTTATGTACTGCTTTTCGCTGTCCCCCCAACTGATCATTGGCTGATCGCTCCATAAAAGGTCATTATCACCTTTTGTGTAATTATTTTCAATACACCACAAACAGGATGTAGCCTGATCATGTAACCTAATGCCTCGTGGTTTTACCTGTAAAAAAGGTCAGGTGTCATGATAGAAAATCTATAAAATCACTTTGATGATATATACTCACTGGACTGAATTGCCTGTCAGACAGACAGAGCAGAGAAAGAAAGACTCATGTGCGGCTGTGCAACTTAACATGAGACTCATTCTTGCAACATCATCAAGCAAAGATTCTGCTTCCATAGTTTTAATGCTGTTCGTCTGTTTATTTGAAATTGCACCCCTTTTCATAAAAGGAGTTTAAAGTTTACTGTGTGCCAATACTGCTCACCCAACATCATTTTATAAAGCAGCAGTGTGTTTTGTGTTGTAATTACCTATTATCATAAATCAGTTGCATAACTCCTATGTTTGTTTCAATGCTGATTTTTTGTGTTTTTGTGTAGGAATGTGGGGATCTCCCGGATGACATTGCAGAAATCGAAGCAAAGATCCATGAATGCCAAGCACGACTGGAGTGTTGTGGCAGCACTGATCCCAAGGTAAGTGCTTGTGACACTATAACTACCAAGCCCAATGGTTTCTGACCATGTTTCATACATTTCTTCCTTTTACTGTTGTCAAACCTTAATTCCTCCCCACATGAAACTAATAACAAGGCTATAAACAAATGTACAAAAAAAACTAGGTTGAAGAACAAGCTAATTTTATAAAAGGTAGAAAAAAATCTTTTCTGTTTGTTACTACTCAAACCTATCTGCTTGTTTACTCAAGCCATGAAGAAACGTTACTGAAACTCAATAAATAGGAGACTTCCCTACAGTTTGAACCAAAAATTTAGAGAACTGAAGAAGTTGTTGAGTTGGTGCAGTGAAGATGATAAAAATTAGGACACTCAAGCTGGAGGTAAAAAAAATTCTGTGTTGGTTACTCAAGCACTGTACAAAGAATTCTTTTGACTTCTGATTTTGTACAGATAAAATGAAAAAAAGGATGTCATTTTTATTGCAGCAACTTATAAAGATCAACGAATAAATTTTTGTTTGTGCAAAACTTTAAAATGACCAGTTTTATTGATGGTAATATTAACTCTTTCAATTTTCAGTAGTCTTTTTTTTTTTATTGTTTTTTTCTTTTTTAGAATTCTTTCTGTCAACTCTTGTCAGAAGAAATTGTCAGCAATGACGAACTGCAAGAAAATATGGTGTATAGAGTATTGGAAAACATCAAAAGCAATGATGTCTCTGATTAGCTTAGAGAAAGAGACTGTGCAATTGGTTGTGGTTCACTTGCACTGCAGGCCAGAAAGCTTCAGTGTATTGACGAATTTTTTCTGGCGACAAGGGAAGGTTCAAGAGCAGTTATAGAATGAGAAGCAGTTATAAGCGAATTTTTTTGTGCAAACTTTGTTATCTAATGAATGTTGACCGATAGCCGAATCCAAAATAGTTGCATTTTGAGTGTATTTACATAAATGTTTAGAGTTTCTTTTTGAGGTTTAACTTGATTTGTAATTAATTAAGAAACATGTTGTCGAATTCATTCTTCCACTCATTGAAATGTTCTACCTATGTACACACTAGCACAGTGGCATTAGTACTTATGTACAATATTGCTTTGCTTTTTTTGCTAAGGGGAGATGGATGTTCCACTCAATGGCTGGACATGTTTCCATCAGCCAGATTGCTAGGTTCTTGTTGACATCTGAGAAAGCATGGGCTCCATTTGGATAGTGATAAATGGGGGAAGATGTTATTACATGCTAAGATGTTATTACATGCTCAGCTGTCTGCTCCTTTGTGCTGCACTCACAGGCTGCCATAGAAGCCATACCCCATTTGTGCGTTTCTGAGCAGAATAGACCAACACTAGTTTGGAGGCGATTAAGCCTGACCCATGCAGGTCTGGAAAAGTTAAATCCTGGTGGCATTGGGCTAACTTCTTTAATAAATGTATGGGGGAGTCTAGAGTGTTTTTTTGCCACTCCATGTTCTATTTATATTCTGCCCATCACACTAAACTGGTGCCTGACTGGGCAGATCATTTGGCAGTTTCTGTGCAGCAGGCACAAATGAGTGTTTTGATTTAAGTTACCACAGCTGTTTTTGAAGTGGAGACAGGAGGTTTTCATATAAGAGGTGTTCTGGCTGCTAAGTGTGGCAAACTAGAGACAGTACAGCTTTTTGGCAATGAAGCTCAGTTGAATGCCTGATAAGATTAAAAAGTTGTCTGTTGGTGTGAGACGCAGGCATTTGATCACTATGCACAGGGCATCATTAATGGGCTTGTTGATAAGACAAGTATGGCCACTGTGACACAAAACAGGTGCACAGTACTCAGCTGTGGAATGTTCCAAGGCAAAGGTGGCTATGCAAGAGTACTGTGGCAAACACACCCCAGCTTGATCTTTCCAATTGCTTTAAAAGCCCAATGCAAGATATTAACTTCTTGCTCAGTGACTTTTAAGTGTTGGCAAAACAGTAGGGCCTGTCCATTGACAAAGTTGTTAAGCTCACATTGTGCCTCCTTGTTGTAAAGATAGACAACTGCTGACACAGTCTTTGTTGTACTAAGCTTGAGCTTCCATTTGTGAAGGTAGGATTATATGGTTGCCATGTCCTGAGTAGGAGCCTGCACTAATGCCTTCCAGTCACTTGTGTAGTGCAGGGTGGCCAGTTCATCAGCATAAGCAAATTTTCTGCCCACTGTCACTAGCAGTTCATATCTATAGATATTGAACAAGAAGGGATCCAAGACTGATTCCTGTCGGACGCCATCTTAAATTGTTGTAATCTGTTTTGTTTTCAATACTGGTGGTAAGGGTAAAACTTCGATTACAAACAAGTTCCATAATCAATGAGACCATGTGCCTGTCTGGAAGAAGACAAAGTAGCTTGCAAGTGAGGCCGTGATGCAATACGGTGTTGTAGGCTGCTGTGAGATCGACAAACACAGTGCTGGCCTTCTTTTTGGCCAAAAATCTATCCTCAATTTCTTGAATTAGAAGATTGACTTGATCTGCAGTTGACCTTCTGTGCTGAAACCCAGCTTGCTCTCTAGGTAGCAGTGGGTCAATAATTAATTCAACTCAAGCATGTACAGTATAAGTCTCTCCAAGATCTTGAAGGGGACATGAAACAAAGAGATAGGTCTATAGCTCTTGGGGTCTCCTAATGGCTTATACGCCTTTGGGATGGTAACCATTAATGGTCTTTTCCAAATTTTTCAAAGCTTGAGTTGGTGCATGCAGGAAGACAGGAACTTGTCTAACCAGGACTTCAAAGCAGAGCTAGCATAGGGTATAAGCTCTGAGCATAAAGAGTCAGAGCTCGGAGCTTTTCCAGACTTTAACAGCTGGAGGGCATTGGCAAATTCTTACAAAGAAAAATCTCCAGAAAGACATTTGTCAAGCGGTGTTGGAATTTCCCAGAGCTGTGGCACCTCTCTAGCAATGAGTCTGGCTGACTCGCACTTTTTTGTATATTCCATCTTAAACCAACTGCAAGGCAATCAAGTTGGTGGTAATAGGGTAGAAGTGGTGTGTGAGTCTCATTCTACTGGTCAAGCTGTTAAATGTATTCCATGCCAACCGACTGGAGTATATGAAATCGGTGTTATTGACAGCCTTGGACCAGCAATCTTTTTGTTTTTCATCAAAATAGGACAGCAAGGCAGAAATAGCTGAACTAGTTGCTTCACCCTGCAGAGCCTGTAGAAAAACCTTGTAGAGTTGTTCACACTCTGCATCCCAACACAGTCTATAGTTGTTTCTGCAACTGTGTGGAATTGACAGTTTTGCTGCCACAAAGATAATATTACAGAAATCCTGGTATGCCTTATCAATAGAGCTAGAGTCAGGAGATGGTAATTTCTGAGATAGCTGATTTGCAATGAGACCGTATAGTTCCCAGTTGGCCTTGCAGAAGTTCCAATGCTTGTATGGCTCACTTGAGACTAGGACCAATTTTTTGAGGCTGCAATTAGCAATGGTCAATGTTGGAACCTAGCAAACTTCTCTAAAGTATGTCTGTCCAGTTTGAATCTGTTTAAATCTTCACTTGCAAAAGCTAGGTCAAGATTGGTTCCAGTGACCAGAGAAGAAGCAAGGGGCATTTTTAGGATTGATTATACAAGAGGGAAAAATTTTCCTTGGCTGCTCTGTCAACCAGACATTCTCCATCTGGGTTGGTGTAACTATAGCCCCAGTCAGTGTGCTGGCAGTTAAAATCACCTGCATAATGACAGGGCTATGGGAACACTGGAATGGCCGTTAGTGTGAGTTGCGAGGTTGGTGGTTTGTAGACATTGAAAGTCTTTCAACCATCAATGTCTACACAAAACCACTCAATTGCTGATCTCTGAAGATTGATTCACAAGAGTCCAGCTAAGTTTCTCGTGGACAAACGTAGCAAGCTCACGCTTCCTGCTTGAGACCCAACCAGCCAGTGTCAAGTGTGGTATTACTAGCTGGTCTGCATTAGTGCAGTGGGTCTCTTGTAAGAGGATGACAAGAGCCTTGTGTCTGGTGGCCAATTGGCTGATAACGCAGGTCTTATTTTCGCTTAGGCCTTCAATATTTGAATGTAGTATTATGGGCAGCAATGGCCCACATCTCGAATTTGTGAACATATCAAGTCTCTTTCATTTCTGGAGCTGAGGGTTTATCTTTTTACCACCCCAAAAGCACCTGTAGCTCATCATCATTTGCCTGGTCATTTACCAGTTACCGGGATTCACCATGTGGAGGCTGATGATGTAAGTTCAATTGCTTCACTACATCTTTTTTGAAGAGAAAATTATTCTTATTGACACAGATCCAAAGCAATTGTTGAGTATTGGCTTGTTCGTTTTTTGTATTTAAGGAAACGTTTCTAATTCCAAACTAATTTTAGATATATGGGACACTTTTCTGGGCCAAATCGCTTGGATGTTTGAAAATATAAAATTTTCTTGTTAATTCCGGAAATGATAACTTTTTCTGGATATCCATTCAGTTGCAAGATATTTTTTGAATTTGCTGACTTTACTTGAGAATTTTTTAAGAGAGCAACTTCGAAAGCACTTGACAAGAGTGCCAATAAGATTTTTTTTTTTTCCTTTGGTCCAAATGAATCCCGGCGTGTATACTGTTCTGTGAATGTGGGTTTTTTATAAACTGAATGTAAGAAGGGTATAAACCGAAGTAAGTAAGATGGAAAGAGCAGGGCTAAGGAAACTGACATGGCCCTGTACGTGCCAGTATTTTTCGGAAATTTATTGAACATCTATCTAAAAACATCTTAAAGCCTCCTTATTTTAGATATATTGATGCCATTTTCAGTAATGAAATGGAATGCAACCAATTTCAAGAATTTTATTCTCTACACTCATCTTTAGAAAAAAGAAAGTAACAATTCATTGCTGTTTCATGATGTGTTCGTTAAAAAATCTAACAAAACGCTTCTTACGTCAGTTTATAATAAACCCACATTTACTTGATAGTATGCACGCCGGGATTCATATGGACCAAAGAAGAAAGAAACTAATCTTATTGGCACTCTTGTCAAGAACGCTTGAAAGTTGCTCTCCAGAAAAGCTTTCAAGTGAAGTTAGCAAAATCAGGAATATCTTGTAACTGAATAGATATCCAGAAGAAGTTATTATTTTCGGAATTAAGAAGAAAATTTCAAGCTTTTGAAGTTTACTGACCAGTCAATCAGCAGTATTATTGCTAGGAAGAGTTGTATGACAAGACAACAATGGAAGAGGTTAAATGGACTATGTTAAAAAGGGGCGAGACAAACAACCTTCGTTTCACTCAGCCTTTTTGCAAGCGCTCCAAACGGTTTCACAGAGGAAGAAAAAATGACAACAAAAAAGAGAGAAAAGAGATGGCGAAGTTAAGAATTAATGAAAGAAGATTGAAAGCGTATTCTTCTTTTATACTTCAAAGATTTCTGGAGTGCAACTCGAAGAGATAGGGCTAACAGAGGAACAGAGAAAATGATAAATTATGCAATGGAGTTACTTGGTGAAAATAGTAAGATATCCAGCCCAAGCAGTATAAGAACAAAGCCATCTGTTTAGACTGCAATGCAGTATGTTTAAAAGATTGAATGTTTCAAACAGCCCCATCATGGTGAATTTGCTGCAAGAACATGGTCGCTGCCTTGGCCCATCAAGATATCAATTAGATCGATTTTTATCATCCATTGACAACTTTAAAAATAACCAATGGTACTGATGGAACCATTAACTCTTTCAACTTTTGGTAGTCTTTAGAAGACTGTTTTTCCTAAGAATTCTTTTGGGCCAACTTTCGTCAAAAAAAATTGTTTGTTGGAAAATGACGAACTGCATAAAAAACGTGGTTTGTATAGGATTGAAAGACATCGAAAATGACGGCGTCTCTGATTGGTTGAAGAAACAAAGCACGCGATTGGTTGCGCGCTCACTTGCGCCGCAAGCGAGAAACTTCAGTCTATAGGCAAATTCTTTCTGGCGACAATGAAAAGGTTTAAGAAACTCTATAAGGGTAGCTTCGAGCGTTGCCAGATGAAAAGATGATCGTCCTGTAGCTAAAATTGAAAACCAGTTAATATCGAATTTTTCCGCGCAAATTTTGTTATCCAATAAATGTTGACCATTAGCCGAATCCGAAATAAGTGCATTTTGAATGGATTAAATCGCGCGCGTGCATCAAGTGAGCGCGCAACCAATCGCGTGCTTTCTTTCTTCAACCAATCAGAGACGCCGTTATTTCGATGTCTTCCAATCCTATATAAACCACGTTTTTCATGAGGTTTGTCATTTGTCAACGATTTCTTCTGATGAAAGTCGGCCCAAAGAATTCTTATAAAAAACAGTCTTTTTTAAGACTACCAAAAATTGAAAGAGTTAATGGTTCCGTCCATGCCATTGCTTATTTTTAAATTCTCTACAACCGGGAATTTATTAACAACTTTAGTTGGATTTGACCAAGCTTGCCTAGATGTCAGGTGGCCCTGGTTAAACCCAATTGACAGCTTTAGACATGACCACAGATCGCCGTCATCTGTCAATCTTGTCTCAGGCTGTTCGTGAATTCAAGTCGCGAAGCAAAGAAATCGCTAAGCTGGAGAGCAAAGTTACCCGGATGTGTAGCGATCTGCAAACAAAGCGAGATGAAATGACTGTGGTGAAGTCTCGGTGGCTGACTCCCCTCAAGCAGCTGGTCGACAGGCAAGTATCACTCCAAAACTGCACTGCATCACGTGATAAATATGTCTTGCAGGATCAATGAGCGCTTCTCTCAGTACTTCTCGATGATGGGATGTGCCGGGGAGGTTGACCTGCACGCGGACAACGAGGTACCTGTTAAGTCGATGATTCAAACATTGTTGTAATTTGACCCACTAACACGAATTTGGGCCTCAAGTTTTTTTTTTAATATTTTATTTTAAAAACAAGTTTTTAATAGGAAAAAATATTTGATTTTTACCAAAACCCTATCTTTGGCTTCAAATGATATTTTATTAATATTTTTTCTACAATCCAACATGTATAATAATTCAACCTGTTTTTTTTTTTTGTTACAGTTTTTGAATATTGTATGATAGCGAAGTAGACCTACATAAGGGTTTATTGAATATAAAGTAAAGTAAAACTAAGCCATTTATTAAACGCATTTTATTCGCGGAAGCTTTCAGTTTCATGGGCTTGTGGCTAAGCCAAGATTTTGTAAAAAAAAGAGCAACAATGGTTTGGTAAAAACAATGATTCCTAATTAGTAAAAACTATAAAAGTTGTGACTGGGGGAGGCAAGTGGGCGCCAATAAATTAGAAAACAGTGAACCTTCACCTAGTAGTGGTCATAAATCTATTTTTGGTCCAGTTTGTTTCCTGTTCCTACTTATTTAGAGGGTGGCCAAGTGCAAACCAATTCTGAGATCCTCCTTGACGGACTTGAATGTCATTAAAAACTGAAACTTGTCTACGGATATTTCTTGTTTCAGCTTTTATCTGTACTTCACACGCAGAATCGTCCATGTTGGTGGATCAAAATAGTCAGATGACGTATTTTTTTTCTGATTTGGGACGAAAAAGAACGTAGGGAAGATTCTCCATCAGCACAGCAACTATTTAAATGAGTCGATTTGTCGAAAACATGACTTTCTTTTGACGCTAATAATCGCTTTTCTCAATAACAAAGAAGATGGCATTGGAAGTCTGGATGCGGCGATTTTTTGAAATTGCTTTGGGGTATCTCTTGCTGCACTTTACATTTTTCTTGCTCTTCGGATCAGTCTTTGTTTCTTAACGGATGAGAAGAAGATGGAATATAATCTGGAATTTTGACTTGACGCTAGGGCTCGTCTGCTTGATTGGTAAAGGCTTTCATACTGTTGGACTGCATAACTATACTTGCTTTTATAGCTGCAGAAAAACTATTGCACAACAAACCTGACGTGTCAGAACCTGTCCTTCTGCACAAAATCTCTGGACTACTCTGCTTCATAGAGTTACAATCCATAGGTATGAATACTAGGGTTTCCTCTAGGATGCGACTGTTCTTTTTTACAGCTTGGCTGGCCCAGATGGTAGGTGCTTTCACGCAGCCTGGGCCGTGAGTAAGTCTGTTCATTGATTTTAAAAATGACAGACCGAAACCGAACCTACCAAAACGGAAGGGTATCCACCCATTCCGATGTTCAGTGTGGGTCTGCTAGTCGGTAAACGTCCTTTTCAGGACGGGGCAATGCTAGGATAAAACTGCCCTTTTCAGGGCACATTGCCAACAAGTTCTGAAGACCCACTATTCTTCAGCTGAACATCGAAGGCCTCACTGCAAGCAAGATGAACGTTCTTCATCATCTCGCTATGCAGTCTGAGGCACTCGTCATCCTATTGCAGGAGACCCACTGCACTGATGCAGAGAAGTTGGTACTACCACACTACCAACTAGCTGGGTCTTCTTTAAGCAGGAAGCATGGTCTTGCCACGTTTGTCCACGAGCGACTGAGATACACGCTTTTGGACCAATCTCCACCGACATCGGAGATCGAGTGGTTGTGTGTGGACGTTGATGGTTATAAAACAGTCAACGTCTACAAACCACCGCCAACGCGATTGCGAACCCTGGATCTCCCAGTGTTTCCTCACCCCTGTCTGTACGCTGGCGATTTTAACTGTTGTCATGCTGACTGGGGTTACGACGACAACAGTCCGGACGGTGAATGCTTGGCTGGATGGGCAAGTGTTAATTGTCTTGCCCTGCTATATAATGCCAAGGACGCTGCCAGTTTTTATTCCGGCCGCTGGAACACTGGTACCAATCCGGATCTAGCTTTCGCCAGCGTAGGTCCAAACAGTCGCTTACCGGATAGACGTGTCCTTGACAAGTTCCCCAGGTCACAACATCGACCCTCGCTTATTACACCAACAAGGTTTGCTATGGCAGTGCCAAGCATGCCTGTTAAGCGATGGAACTTCCGCAAGGCCAATTGGAGTCACTACATTGCTTTGACGAATAAATTCGCAAAGACTTTGTTGCCGCCTGATTCACTTGATGTGGATGCGGCTTACCAGGACTTCTGTAACACCATTAAGAAAGCAGCCAAGAAGACTATCCCACGCGGGTATCGAAATACCTACATTCCGTGTTGGGATGCAGAGTGTGAATCCCTCTATAAAACCTTTCTGCAGTCCCCTCAGGGAGACGACTCAGGCTTGGCTGCTACAACTCTGCTTGCCAAGCTTGACAGAAAGCGGAGGAATCGATGGTCCGAAGCAGTTCGGAGCATTGACTTCTCACACTCTAGTCGAAAAGCATGGAGTATTTTGAACAACCTTACTGGTAGGTCACGACACTCTCCTCGTCACTGTCCCGTTTCAGCCGATGCTATTGCATCTCAGTTGGTTAGAAATGGGAAATACGAGGCTGTTGATCGCAAGTCATCTCGACTTGTCTTTCAAGAAGTGTCTGACCTTTGGAGGGCCACAACACCAGACGCAGTAAATATCTCTGACAATTTTTCACAGAGAGAATTTGCTGCTGCCCTTCAACATTTAAAACCAGGTAAAGCTCCGGGACCTGATTCCATCTGCCCCGAGCTTATACTCCATGCCGGAGCTGCTTTGAAGTCCTGGTTACGTGACTTCATTTCTTCCTGTTTGCGCCGACTCAAAATTCCCAAGATCTGGAGAAGAGCGCTTGTGGTTGCGATCCCAAAACCCGGAAAGCCCGTGGGGGACCCAAAGAGCTATCGACCGATATCTCTGCTCTGTGTCCCCTACAAGATCCTCGAGAGGCTTATCTACGCCCGCGTTGAACCATTAATCGATCCGCTGCTCCCTAAAGAGCAGGCTGGGTTTCGACGCGGAAAGTCAACTGTAGATCAAGTTGTTCTGCTAACCCAGAACATCGAGGATTCTTTTGAGGCTAAAAAGAAGGCTGGTGCCGTATTTATCGATCTGACAGCTGCTTATGACACTGTCTGGCACCGTGGTCTTACCTGCAAGCTGCTGAGACTACTTCCGGATAAGCACATGGTCAAAATGATTATGGAGCTTGTCCGAAATCGAAGTTTCACCCTTACCACCGGTGACAGCAAGCAAAGCAGGCTACGCCGTCTTAAACACGGCGTTCCTCAGGGATCGGTCTTGGCTCCCCTCCTATTTAACATCTATACGTACGATCTTCCTTCCATGATTTCCAGAAAGTTTGCTTATGCTATTGATTTAGCATTGTTGCATTCTTCTGGAAACTGGAAGGACTTGGAGGGGACATTAAGCCAAGACATGTCCACACTTTCAGCGTATCTCCAGACTTGGAGGTTGAAGCTCAGTCACACTCCTTTCATTTAAACAACCGAGAGGCCAAACGTGAGTTAAAGGTCTACAACAACGGTGGACTTTTACCGTTCTGTCCAACCCCTACTTACCTTGGGGTAAAACTGGACAGATCGCTCACGTTTCGTCACCATTTAGTGGCATTGCGAAAAAACTATCATCGCGCGTGACACTGCTGAGGCGACTCGTGGGCTCGGGATGGGGTGCTGGTGCTAAAACACTACGCATAGCCACCTTGTCTCTAGTCTACTCAACAGCTGAGTACTGTGCGCCAGTCTGGTGTCGCAGTGCTCACACTCGCCTCATTGACAGTGTCTTGAATGACGCCTTGCGCATAGTTACTGGATGCCTGCGTCCCACTCCAACGGACCACCTACCTATACTCTCAGGCATCCAGCCAGCTGAGCTTCGCCGACTGGGAGCGACACTCTTTTTGGCTTACCGTGGATCTCTGGACCCCGATCATATCTTGTATGGTCTGTTAAGTGGGTCCTCAGATACTCGCCAAGTGAGACTAAGATCCAGACGCCCGTTTGTGCCAGGTGCGCGGAATCTCTTGGACAACCTTGCCAGACTTGGCATCTGCGCCTCTGAATGGACAAATTTTAAATGGAAAACGGAGTACTGTGAAGGTGCTTCCAGGCTCCGTGCTTTTGTGCCCCAGACCGGTTCCAGGCCTGTTGGGATGGGCTTACCCCGAGCAGCTTGGGTTAAGCTCAACCGCCTGCGGACTGGTGTTGAGCGATTCCATTCGTCCATGCACAAATGGGGTCTTGCTCCTTCACCGAATTGCGAGTGTGGTGCCTCAGAGCAAACCGCAGACCATGTACTAACAGCGTGCCCTATACATCGGGCACCACATGGAGCACGAGGTCTGACGGTTTTGGATGACGAAACTCGATGCTGGCTTAATGACATCACTGCCAGCATCTGATCCAGGCAGTGCAGCAGTCTGGGGTAGTAAAAGGATAAACCCTCGGCCCCAGTCCTGTTTGTGTCTGACCTGGAGTGGATACCTCTTCAAACGACGACGACGACAGCTTGGCTGTGAACCACTGTCTTGAACAGGTGTCGAACACAGCTTCGCTTTGACCAAAAACCGAACTCACGACCACGGTCTTCCATAGGGTTAGAAGACCAGGGTTTGAATACTAAGCTTCATCTTTAGGGTTAGCGAGTTCTGACGTCACGCGCAGGCGCGTCTGTGACCTTTGACCCTACTCAAGTCAGTCATTTACGACTAGTTGTACTTTATTTATATTTTAGTTAACTGGTTAACCGGATAATTACTGCTAATTGTTTGATAAATCATGACACTATTTTAATGTAAATACACACACATGCACTGTATGAGCATATATGAAGAAAATCCTGCATTTACTACTGTTTTAATTCATTTCTTATGCGGCACTCAGCATCGATATTCGGGTCTTGTACTGTAAAAGGGACCAGAATTTTGTATCAGAGAGTCCAAATGCATTTAATATCCTTTCTGCTAGAGTGGTCTGGATTTAAGCAGAGCTTAATAAAGAGTTTGATGATTAGCAGGCCGTTCCCGAAAATGACTTTACATTTCCTTTGGACTATTCTTCTATTTAGGTTTGTAGTACTGGCAGACGAGTAGCTGGAATTGATGCTGACATGATGGCTTGCTCTAGCTTTTTCTTAAGAGTTTTACGTACTGTTTCTTCACATACTGAAGTAGAAGCTAGTGATACCAACTGGCTATCTTTTTTGGAGCCAGATTTTGCTTCTCCAAACAACTTTTGTATTAGAAATGACGCAAGACCATAGGTCTTGGCTTTGTTTCCGCATTCGCCAAATGTGTCAAGCTTGTTCTCCGTCAGAAAATTGGAATCATGCAAATATTCAAGTAGGTGAACAAGACGTGCGTCACTTTTTTTGATTCTTTCTCGACACTCGACTTACTCGACCCCTCAAAACGAGAGTTTTAAGATGTCAGTATGCAGAATTAGAATTACACAGAGTTTCAAGCACGAAATCGTGAATCTGCTCAGTTTTGAGAAGTGTAGCTTTCCTCATGCAAAGTCCATCTACATTCTACAGCGTGTTTGACAGGTTCAAGGACATCAACAATATCTTTGAGAATTTAACTTTTCCGTCTGTAATAAAGGATGGCGCAAAAGTCACTGATGGCTTTTCAAATTAAATACTTTTTGTGACGGAGTCGCAAAACTGCCTCGTCCTTCCAGCTCCTTACAAACGCGCTTCACGACCAGCACCAAACTTTACGATTTTATTTTATTAAAACAAAGCAATACTGGAGACGCTAGTCGGAAACAGTTTTCAACGATGTTGAGCGGACGAGCAAAGAAAATCAACAATACGATTACCAAACTGCAACCAAATGTATCCAATGTCCAAGGGGACTAATAATTGCCACCAGCTAAATTCAAATAGAAAGTCTGCAATTAAAATTGGATCTCTCATCGATAATTTGGTCAAATCCTATGACCGGTTCCCAAAAAAAGCTCTTGCATAATACCAAGTCGCAGCCAGCTCAAGTCAAAAACTCACCAATACAACGTGGCATTACTCGAGTCGAAGAGCCCTGCGGGAAGGCACTAAAAAGCAGCGCTGATTATTCAGCGCTAATACAAAAGGCGCGTTGGTTCAAAGCCCGCTAGCGATTATCTACGTGGCAAACATTTACGCATACGACGTAACACTTCAAGATTTGTCTCTAATGTAGAAAAGAAAGTAATATTTTAATTGAACATGAAAATTATGTGCATAAAATGCGGACCATTTTCGGCTTTACAAATTTTTGCCCTATTCAACAACATGGTTCATTATAGTTTGAAGTGTCCTAGGACTTATTGCCCTTTTTTTTTGTAATGTTTTCTTTTAATTGGGGATAGGTTTGCGGATTATTTGCGTAAACTTTTTCCTTGAAGCATCTCCATAAAAAAAAAGCTGGCCGCGTCGGATTAGGTGAACGGGGAGGAAATGGAAATGAAAGTGAAGTGAGATGATTCTGTTTTCAAAGTAATTTTGCAACAATTGAAGAGTTTCTGTAGCTGTATGTGCAGTAACTCCATCTTGCTGAAATCAAAGGTCTTGTTTATTTTGTAACGCCCGGCCTAAAAAGTTTTGTATCATGGCTGTGTAACTGTTCCCCCTTTACAGTAACAACGTATCCCTGATTATCATCGAAGAAATAAGGGTTATCTACATTGGTGTTATTACACCCAAACTGTACATTTTATTGGATGCAACTCTCGTTGTTGTGTGCTCAGGGAATTTTGATTTCTCCAAATCCTGCAGTTTTGCTTATTTACAAATCCATTTAAGTAAAAGTAGCCTTAACCTGTAATATTCATTATCCGGGACTGATTTTAATCCTTTATAAAATACGAGGGGCATTCAAAAAATACGCGAAATTTTATAATTTTTTATAATTTATTGATACAATCAATCTACTCAACGTAGTCTTCATCAAGGTCGATGCACTTCTCCAGGCGGTGTTTCCATCCTTTTATCCCATTTTTGAAGTAATCTGCTGACCATTTTGTTAGCCATGTTTTTGCTGCTTGCTTTGCCTCATTAGTGTCATTAAAATAAGTGTTCAAAGAACACATTTCAAGTGTTCTTTGAGTTTTGGGAATAAAAAAAAGTCAGATGGGGCAAGGTCTGGGCTATAAGGTGGATGTGGCAGCAATTCCCACCGAAATTCTCTCAAAACATCTCACGATCCTAGAAGAATGCACTGGGGCGTTGTCGTGATGGAAAAGAATTCCACGATGGAGTTTTCCTGGACGCTTCTCAGCTAATTTTGCTCTCAATTTCCTTAAAACTTCTACGTAATAGGCGCCTGTAACAGTTTGTTTACCTTCTAAAAAATCTACTAGCACAACTCCTTTAGAGTCCCAGAAAACAGTTGTCATTACCTTCTTGACAGACCTCTCAGACTTGAATTTGATTGGGCCAGATGATCCACGTGTGAGCCATTGTTTGGACTGCTGTTTTATTTCAAGATCATACTGGTAGACCCATGTTTCATCTTCTGTGATAATTTGATCAAAAAAGCGGTCTTCATCTGCTTCAATTTTGAGCAAAATCGCCGTTGACAATTCACTTCTGAGATTGAGCTGATTTGGGCGCAACGCTTTTGGCACCCATCGCTCCGAAAGCTTGCTGAGGCATAAATCGTCATGCAAAATCGAATGAGCTGAACCAACTGATATGCCCAGTCTCAGCTATCTGATAAACCGTCAATCGTCCATCTTCTTTGACTAGGTTTCCAACAAAATCAATTTTTTATTGTTTTTTGAGGTTGTTGGTCTTCCACGACCCTCATCATCTTCAACAGCTTCTCTACCATCTCGAAATCTTTCAATCCATTTGTAAACAAGTTTTCTTTGGAGCATCATCTTTATCAACGGTCTGCTGAACTTGAATGATTTCCGTTCCTTTCCAACCAAGCTTTACCAAAATTTTGTACCGCCAATCGACTTTTCAGGTATCTTCGTCAACATTACACCGATCAGCAAAAAACAAAGTTACTAACACCACACCCTATGACATTCATTCATCAGAACAAAAATTACCATGTCATATGCGTACAAAACTGGCACAACTCAGCCAACAAATCACCACTCTTGCAAAGTTACCTATGTATGGTGAACTCTGATACTTACACGCCACAATGTCCATTCTGCTTGTCGCGCACACATGATGCTAATCACCTCTTTAACTGTAGTCAAGTACCAACACAACAAAACACCACTAGTCTGTGGAAAAAGCCTGCAAAAGCAGCAGAGGTAATCCAAGAGTGGGAATCTAGATTGGCTTCTTTGGGGGCTAAGAGATCGCTACTCCAAATCCTTGGAGAAGGAACAACAAACAACAACAAACTTATCGCTGCGTTAATCGAATCTAAACTTTGTAGCAGATTTATCCTGAAAATACGAACACAATTTCTTGCAGGATGACTTTGACAAGTACGGGATCCGGATCCGCGTCAAGTTCCGCTCTTCGTCATACTTGCAGGAACTAAATCCATTTCGTCAGAGTGGCGGAGAACGAAGTGTGTCGACCATGTTGTATTTGGTGGCGCTGCAGAGCATGTACGTTTGTCCATTTCGTGTCGTCGACGAAATTAACCAGGTACTTTCCCAGTATCTGTCCGCAGTTAGCGCTTTGAAGATGACGTATCTCAATTAATTCCACAGGGAATGGACCCGAGCAATGAAAGGAGGGTTTTTGAAGTAATTGTAAAAACATCATCAGAAGAGGAATCAGCTTCGCAGTATTTTCTAATTACTCCTAAGGTGAACTTTCTGCCGTGCGCGTGGGATTCCATGTTACTGTCTTTGTTTGTTCTTTAGCTTCTCCCACAACTGACATACAATCGACATATGAGTGTGCACTGCGTATACAACGGACCTCACATGCTGCCTCAAAAGTTGTGGAAAGTGTCACGTTTCATTAGGAGGAGGAAGCAAGTGGTGTATGAAGATGACGATGAGGCGTGAACTAGTGATCATATTCGCTGATTTTGTGCTGAGATTTCGTTTTATTTGTTAATTTTTCTGTGTAAGGCGCCTCCCTTTATATTTTTCAATTAACTTTTAAAATGGATTTGTGGTGGTTGCAGCCCTGACTCCTTCCTAGTGATAAAGGCATGGATTGCCGTCATTGAGGACTAGTGATGTCAACCGCGCAGTGCAGCGTAGTAACCTTTTTTGGAGGATCTTTCCCCGTACCGCGCCGCGTCAAATTATGAAAAGTTTATATTTAAATTTCAAGCAAATCTTATTTTGCATAATGCTATTGCTTGGGTAGCCGATTTAGTTGCTTTCCCTTCATTAATCCAATCACAGAGAGCAAAGTGTTAGGTGCATAATCAACTGAATTGCCTTTTCCTATAGTACCGGTAATTAAATAATATATAAATAGCGCGTAAAGGCCCGTTTCCACTACGAGCGTGGAAAAAAGCATTCTTTGTTTTATTGCTTTTTTTTTTGCGCTCGGTTCAATCGAAGATCAATGAAAGAGAGAAAGAATGCTCTTTTCCACGCTCGTAGTGGAAACGGGCCTCAAAGCAGCCAAAAAGAAAAAAAATATGAGAGAAATTGAAATCAATAAAGAGAGAGGCAAATTGCTCTTAAACCTAAAGAAAGCATTGGAATCTAATTTTACAGCAGAGAAAGGCTTGTAAAATAGATTGTTAAGAGAGAATAAGCGATGTGAATTTTGAAGATAAACTCGAATTACAGTACGTGAAAGCTTCCCCACTTTTTTAATCAACTTGGCATTTGCATTATTTTATACCTTTTAGCCGATTATTTAATACCAAAATAAAGTCTTAGCTTTTTTCTGATCATTTTTTAGGGTTTTGTTCACTGTTCGCCGTTACTAACCTTACAGCTTTTGGAGATTTCCCAAAATTTCAAAGGTAATTAACTAAACTCGGTTAGTTATGAACGAGAACCAATTATTGTTACTTAACTTTATAAATGTTGGCAGCGTGGTCGATTCGTTAAGGCGCCGGACTCGTGACCAACACGGTCTCTGTTCAAAACCCACTCACGCCATTTTGTTTTGTCCTTGGGAAAGACACTTAATTTGAAAGCACATTCCCCTGCTTGGTAGTCCTGGCAAGCAGTTTTTAATTACAGTCATATCTCATTAAATTATAAGCGGACAGCAATATGGTGGTGGTGGATTTATCCGACCCATTCCTGGGGATGGGGGCGTGGATCAACTCCGCGGAGTCCCAGTAATCGGCCGATTCCCCACGGACGGGACCAGAGGTCTAGAAGTGACGGGGTGTGACCGAATATGGTCCAATACAGGGCAGTCTAGCACGAGATGTGAAAGATCCTGTGGTTCAGAACCACAGTTGCTGCATGAAGAAGTCTCGGCTCGACCAACTCTGTGGAGATAAGAGTTAAGAAGAGTGCTGTGCCCGTTGCAGCGTGAACGGGAGAGAGCAGAGCGAGGAAGAGTAAGCTCCTCGGAAGATACTAAAGAGATTTGGTGTTGAAAGAAACCAGATTGGACACTGCGTCTCCAACTGGTGTAGAGCGATTGTCTTTGAGAGGAAATAAGGGGTGCGAGGGACACGGATATGTTGGAGGGATCGAGAGAGGCTCCGGCTTTGGCTAGAGAGTCAGTTAAGTCGTTACCTGGGAGGGAGTGACTTGGTATCCATTGCAGATGGACTACCTTGAATTGGGATAGAGAATTGAGAAGGGATTGTGTATTGGATAGGGATTTGGGGGTTAAATATGGTAGGGGGCAGAGAGAATTGATAGGACAGATAAAGAGTCGGAGAAAAGGGTGATAGATTCAAAATTACATGTCGTGGAGTGAGAGGTACACCATTCAAGAGCATGTAGGATAGCGAACGTTTCCGCACTATAACTGGTAGTCCAGAGACCAGTCGAGAAGGAGAGCGAGGTAGCAGTGACACACTTTGAACACTTGATGTGTATCCCTGCACCACCCTGCCCCAGCCCGCCCGGTACCGAACCGTCAGTCGAGACAGAGATATCGCTGTGAGATAGGGAGGAAAGATGGGAGGTAGCTGTGGTGTTGCGAAGGGAGGGGAGGTCTTTGCAAGAGCATGGGGATGAGAGATGGAGTGAAATTCTGTAAGTACATGGGGTTGACCAAGGGGGTTTAGGAGGGCAGAGGATTAGAGGTTCACGGGCCAGATGTAGGTTAGGGGTAAGGTTATGTGATCTGGAGAAGGATCTCCATAAGCTCTCTTTTTGAGATGTGTACGGGAGTTAGAAATTGCAAGAGAGGCTATGGGAAAGGTGGGAGGTAGATGGAGGGCTTGTTCAAAAAGGGAGAGGGATTGGTGAGTGAGGGTAACTCGAGTGGAGGTAAAAGTGCTTCTATATGAAGTAGAGGGATGGGAGTGGACAATAGACAACCTGTGATTACTCTACAGGAAGATCTATGCATCCTCTCCACGGAGGCGATGTGAGTAGGAGATGAGAAAGGAAACCAGCCTGGGGAAGCATAGGTGAGGATGGGGCGAATGAAGGCTTTATATAAGGTGCATAAGAATTCTTTTGATAGACCCCAGGAGGCAGAGGCGATAGAGCGGAAAGCACGGAATCGGCTGTGAAACTTTTTCCGTAAGGATAGGACATGATGTTTGAAAGAGAGGGTGCGGTCGAAGGTTACACCGAAAAAGATTGGATGAGGGTTAAATTTGAGTGGGGTGTTAAGAATGTACAGAGAGGGTTGTATACGTGATTGATAGGGGTCTAAGCTGAAGAAGGATGTTTCACATTTGAGAGGGTTGAGAGGAAGGCGCCATTTTGAGGACCATTCCACGAGTCTGTTGAGGGCAGCTTGTACTATGGAAGTTGCACACTCAACACTCGGGGAGGAGGCCCAGATGGCAAGGTCATCTGCAAAGAGAGAGGTCTTAACAGATGTAGGAAGGAAAGTGGGAAGGTCATTAATATATAAAGAAAAGAGAACTGGTCCTAGAACTGAACCTTGGGGAACTCCTCTTCGGAGACGGAAAGGACGACTGTATGAATTACAGATACGGACTTTCGAATAGCGATCTAAGAGGTAGGATCGTATCCATTCAACAAAGCAAAGAGGAAGATCTAAAGAGAGGAGTTTAGAGAGAAGGGCAGAGTGCCAAACTGAGTCAAAAGCTTTCGCAAAATCTACAGTGGCAAGGACTGTACGTGCGCCTGGCTTAGATTGGTGGAAGGAATCTGCGATTTACTGTGAGAGAAGGAGAACCTGATCTACAGTCGATCTACCAGGTCTAAAACCAGCTTGCACGGGTGAGAAAATGTCTTGTTGTTCGAGAAAATAGGTTAGTCGTCCTAAAACCATTCTTTCGAAGAGTTTGGAGGTACATGAAGTGAGAGAAATAGGTTTATATGAGAAATAGGTTTATATGAGAGAAAGAGGGTTTTCCAGGTTTGAGAATGGGAATGATTGTTGATTGCTTCCAGGTAGACGGGAAAGTGTGTGTTGACCAGGAAAGGTTGAAGATTTTTGAAGGAAATGTAACGCAGATTGTGGAAGGTGGGTTAAAAGAGGGTAGGTAATTTGATCAGGGCCTGAAGCGGTTGAGGTTGAGAGTTGAGAGATAGCTGTGGAGAGTTCAAGTGAGGAAAATGGTGAACAGAAAGTGGAATGCAGGGTGTTGCAGTGAAGGTGTAGTGAAGGAGAAAGACCAGTGAAGGAGAAAGACCAGAGCAGGGAAGGTGTACCCAGAGAGAACAGTTGGTACATTGTACCGATCTGTTTCCCCAGGTGACTCTACGGGAGCAGACAGAGCAGGGGTCTATAGGGCCAGGGTTGGGGTGAATATCACCACTGATGAGGAGAAGCATAAAGATAAATATCAGCGGTGGGTGAAATGAGTAGTGAAGAGGTTTGGGGTGGAATGAGGGACTAAGAAGAGTTGTCCGAAAGAAAGTAGAAGAGGTAGGGGGGCGGTCAATTGGGTTTAAGAATGCTGTCCATATGTGACCGCGCATTGGACAGCAGGGATAAAAAATGAGAAGAAGAGTTGTCCGAAGGAGAACCGCCCGAGGATGAGACCCTCGGGAAATTGACAAGCCATTTCGACCCTCCCCAGTGCAGGGAAGGGGACTGCACCACCACGTTGAGGTGGCTTGTCCTTGGTGCAGCAATATCGACATAGCAATAGAGATAACATAAATAAATAATAAATCTTCACAAATTAGCCTACTGTGTTACTTAGTAAAAATGTGCCCAAAACTATAAACGCCTTTGTTTTTTCGTATAGAAAGAATTAATTTAAGCAAAACAAAAAATCAGATAATAAAGCCAGGCATAGAACTGCAGAATGATTTTTAGAAAATATTTTTAATGTGAAATTGAAGTTGTTAACGATTAATAAGTAACTAGATTTCAATAATTGATTTTAGCAACTTGTAGATATTTTTCAAAGTTTAACTGAAAGTACTCTGTAGCAAGTATTTTTTTAAATGAGTTTTTTAAAGTCTTCTGGTGGTGTCTCAATATTTTTATACTTTTAAATGCTACATCTATGCTACTACATAAATTATTTTTATTTTTTTTTATTTTATCTATATATTTATCCTCCTGACTCGCAGGAAAGCGACGGAGGCGCTAATACATAGGGTAGGCAATTACCCCGACCAGCTTCCGGAGATGCCAAGATATTGCTGTCCGCTTGTAATTTAATAGAGATATGACGGTAATTTAGAACTGCTTGCCAGGACTACCAAGCAGGGGAAAGCACCGTAAAATGTCTTTCCCAAGGACACAACAAAATGGCGCGAGTAAATCAAAAACACATTTTTGGACTGGTCATATAGGCATTAGCACTTGTAACAACGTTGCACAACTCGGCAGGTTAAATTTTCAAATTTCAGAAATTTCTGTGATTCCTCATAACGTTTTATTCAAGATTGTTGTGCTCTTTGCCTCAGCCGTCGCTCTCCCTGTTATCGTAAAATATAGCAAGACTGCGACAACCGAGGATAACAAGACAAAAAATTACAAGATTACACATTAATAAATCTTTATCAGGATAATCTTAAACTGGCTAAAAATAAAGCTAAATTTTCCGCTTTAAGGCTAAAAATACGTCAGGGCTAAATATAAAATTTAGTTGGCTAAAAATCATAAAAAAGGCTAAATTGGCAACCCTGAACACAGGAGGTGCAAAAGTGCAACAAAAAACTTGGGTGTACGACCGTGATTTGCAGCGACATAATAACAGCTGATAGCTTTCATATTCTACTTTTTGGTCCCCACTTTTTACCTGTAGACGTAAATAGAGCAACGTCATACAAATTTAAAATAGAAACTTTTTTTATCTTCACTAGTTTTTTTAGACGTGAAAAAAGCACGTCATAAAAACTTAATGTAAAGTTTAGTTGACTAAAACTTAAACTATTTTGCTCTACACCAGATTTGCACTTAAAAATGAAGCGTTTTGGCATCCCTGCTGCAACTAGATGTATCACAGTTTTACTGCCCCATAGATTGTTTGAAATGGTTAAGTACTGCAAACAATCTATGCTGTGGGCCGTATCCCATTAATATCTAACTAACATGTCATGGGGCGGATGATTTTGCTTGGCGGGCCGGATCTGGCCCGCGGGCCGTAGGTTGCCGACCCCTGCAGTAAAGCATTAAAAATACTATAAGCATAGTTATGAAAAAGTTTACAGGCTTAAAGCAGTCTTTATATATCACAAAAAAAGTTAAAAATTGGTAAACTTAGTTTAATTGATTTAACAAAAGCCAATTTAAATTTGGGGTCATCAAAATGTGTTAATGGAGATAAAGAAATTATTTTTGTACCATGTTAAAAATTGTTAAAATAGTTTAAAATATATGCACCACAGTATTATCATATTGAATTTGGCAAAACCTTGAAAAAAATGTAAAAGCTAAAGTACCATTAAGTAGATGTTTACAAACTGCAAAAAAAGGTATTGTAATATACAGTTTAAGACCTATTATTGTTTAAGAAAGTAAAAAAATAAAGGCCCTTTGCAAAAAAAAATTTGTATAATTGCATTAAAATTAAATCGTTTTCTCTTCATATTGCAATTGCATATTAAGCTATTATGTAACATACTTTAACATTACCAGATTTAATTTTGGAAAGTCTATTTAGCTGCAATGGTTAGTTTGGTAGCATTATTTAAAACCAAATGAATTGAATAAAAATTGATCTTAACTGAACTTATTAATGGTTTAATTTACTTGTATCTGATTTTTTTTTGATTTCTTTCAGAATGTAATTTTTAATGGTAGTTACTATGCCTTAAATTGAATGCACTTATCAAATATAGTTTAATAAAGGTTATTTGTGAGAATTTGATATACTGTTATAGCTGTAAAAAATAGCTTAGCATGACAACAACTATTGCTTTGATCACAAATGCATATCAAGGGTTTTGGTAAGATTTTATGATTAAAGAAACTAAGTAATTTATGCAACATGCTCGAGTGGTTACTTTTTCAAATTCCGAGCAAAAAACATTAAAAACAATAAATTTGATAGTGAGCAAGATTTGTGTTTGCCAAACAAGAGATATATTTTCTCTATTTATCTTTTTAACCTGCAGAAAAACATTGAGGGGCATTATACTAAGAGCAACTATCTTTATCAGCTTTTGAAGATGCCAAGATATTGCTGTTGGGTTCAAATTTTTTACTTGTTTTTTTTAGCTGTAGAGATATTACTGAATTAGGGCTGCTAGTTGGAATGCCAAGCAGAGTAATGTGCTTAAAGTGTCTTCCAATGATATAACAAGATTATGCCAGTAGCTATTGCTGAATCTGAAATACTGTATAAAGGGCTTACTTTGATGACAACAACAGTGAGTATTGCTTGAAAAAACAACTTCTTAAAAAAAGGAAAAGAAGTCTAAAAATTTTTTATTTAAATATATGATTTGCGGTGTAAATTTTTGGTAACAATTTTGCGGTGCAGTGCAGTGCGGTGTCACAAATAAAAAATTCTTGCAAGCTGCAGACACAAAATTTTGTATCCGCAACATCACTATTGAGGACATTCTCTAAGTATTGGACGAAAGGTCAAAAAGGGAGTCAAGAGCGAAGAAAGCGGGCCGAGTTTATTTGCAGAGGGATGGAAAAGATCCTGGGTAAAATAACCGTTGGCACTAGAAGAACGATTATCTTTACGGATAATCTTGTGTGGATAGGGGAGAGTCAGATGCTATTTTTGTTGCAGTGAAATTGAAATAACAAATGTAGCAAAAAGTCCAGAATGGACAAAGCATCTCCAGTTATAGACCAATGTACTTTTTTTCCAGTATCTTTTTACAATTTTTCAAAAACTTGGTATACCAGTAGCGTAGCTGTTTTTCTATTTATTTGATTTCAACTTTGTACACAAAAGGTAAGGCTGCTACTACCTTTGCGTGTTTGTTCTTGCCTTTTATCTGTCTAGCCAAATAATTCAATCTAACAAGGCTCCTTAATTCTGTAGGTAGATTGAAGAGATAGAAACACGATTGTTGCTTTAACTTAATTCTCTGTCTTCCCTCTTAAATTTCACGAAATAAATAATAAAACATAAAGACAAAAACAGCTAAATAATGACGTGAAAAAACGATTATTGCAAAACAAAAGAAACGAAAAAGGTGGTTTGAACCTTGCAGTAGTTACACTAGCTGATCCCCAGATGAAACTTGCGCTGGAAGGGCCGTTGAAATTGGTTGATATAAACTGGCGTGTGCAAAATTCTTACAGCTCGTCAGATTGTGGAGGATGATCCGTTGCTTGTGATTAATTCCGTCCTCTTGTTGCGCAATTTCTCCTGAAGCATCCTTGTTTTGTCTCCAAGCAATAATTTTTGCGCCTGAGTCGGGTTTGCAGTGCCAGGATTTGCCTTTTTTTATGCACATGTTTGGCAATTTGCACTTTTCCCACTACTGGAGAACAAAATCGCTCCCAGGAGTATCCAATAGGTAGGATATACTGAAGGCTGCCGACGAGTCCGGAAGGTTCACGCCTGGCGAAATAAGGCTTGTTCTTTCTTCACCCTTGATAAGACTTCTTTCTTCGTTTAAAATTCTTAAATTCTTTAAATGAGACATTGTCGTGAAGTACCAATGTAGCGTAGCTGAATTTTAGTTATTTTATTTCATTCTGAATTCAGAAAGGCAATTTCTTATTTTTTTATTCTAATCAGAAGGGCAAGGCCGCTACTGCCTAGCGCGTTCTATTTCTTCTCTTTTGTTTGAACACAACTGTCTAGCCAAATAATCCAATTTAACAAGGTTCTTTAATTCTGTAGGTTATTTGAAGCGATAAAAACACGATTGTTGCTTTAACTTAATGCTCTGTGTTGCTTCTTAAATTTCACAAAATAAATAACCGAACATAACCCTTCGGGTGCAAAACAGAAATTGAAACGATAAAAAGACAAAAATAGCTAAATAATGACGTGGAAAAATGATTATTGCAAAACAAAAAAACAAAAAAGATAGCTTGAACCTTGCAGTCGTCACATATCCAGCCATTCCTGTGCTTTTAAAAAAATTTTTGTCACATATATTGGTGTATTTTTCTTTTTGAAGCACAAAACAAATAAATTGAACTGAACTGAACTGATGGCCTTACAAAAAAGATGACCATTTTTTAAAAGTTTTTTGCAATAATCTAATAAAAAATTATCCGTGTTCAAAACAAAGTGAAAACTTATTTACTTTATTTTCTTTCAACTGTGGTGGGCAGTGGTTGGTATTCAAAATTAGGGGTCTGATGCAAATCCTTATCAAAAGCGTCCAAAAAATCTCGCAGCAAGAATTCGACCACCGTTTTAATAATGTTAGCCAGGTAGCGTGTTCGAATAGTTAGAGCACCCGGATTATGATCGACATGGTCTTGGTTCAAACCTTACTTGCGCCATTCTGTTCTGTCCTTGGGAAAGACACTTTGCGCACTTTCCCCTGCTTGGTGGTCTTGAAAAGCACTTCTAAATTTAAGTCGTATCTCTATTAAATTTTGAACAAACAGCAATATCTTGGCAGGTCGGGGTAATCGCTTACCCTATGTATTAGCGCCTTTGTCGTTTTCCAGCGAGTTGGGAGGATAAATATAGAGATAAAACAAAAAAAATAGCCTAAAATAATCGAAAGAAAAATTAATGCAGTTAAATTCTAAGTAATCCAGACACCTTACTTGCAATCACTTAAATCAATTTTTTACTTTTATAAATCATAAGAAGATTCGAACTCGACTCAAGTTTTAAAATCAACAAGTTAAAAATACAGTATTTTTGTGTGTTTTAACTTTTACTAAGCGTTACATAGCCTACATTTGCAATAGGCCTACATAAGAAACAGAGGTGGGCAGTACCGTATACCAAAGTACCGCGGTAGATTTTTAATACCGGTACCGCGGTACTTTTTAAATACCGTGGTGCTTGCGCTTACTTTTATTTTCGTGAGTGGAATTATTAATTGCTAACTCCAAATTAGTATCATGCAGCATTGCAGAAGCTTCATATTGCATAATTCTAGGGTCATTGAAACAATGTTTTTACTTTCGTCCTAAAGTTAAGGTGCAGACAGGGGCCACCTTCATGGTGCTACTATAAAGAAATAGCGCAATATTTTGCTTAGAGGGGCCACTTTTTAACCTTTTTTAGGGGGGGCAGTGTGGGCGTTCGGTTTGTACCGCACTAAAGCCATCACTGTTTACTAGCAAAATGCAGAACATTTTCTTTCACATTTTGTAACTAAAATATAAAAATCTATTGCAAGTAGTTTCTCCCAATTCTGTTTTCCAACATACATCTGCATATCTAGGACGTAGCAAAAAAAGAAAAAAGTTTAGCTATTTTCTTAACATGATCAAAAGCAAATAATCAATATGTTAAGATCATTGTGGCGTAGTAAAAAATATTAGAATTTTTTTAAAATACACAGCAGATTATGTACAAAATTGTCTGCTGCTAGTTATTTACTCATAAAACTGAGACATTATGTTGATTTAAAAACATTAATAGCTGTATATAATAGTATTGTTTATTCATATATACAATACTCCATAATCAATTGGGGTAGAGCTTATTCCACAGCTCTCCAACCATTACATATATTACATAAAAAAATACTAAGAATTATGAATTTTTCTGATTTCACAGCTCCGTCAACACCACTGTTTTTCAAATGCAATACCCTTAAAATACCGGATATTTATACACTTGAAGTAGCTAAGCTAATTCATAATTTTTTGTCAAAAAAAAATCCTGATTCTTTCACAAATTTTTTCCTATTGCAAAATGAAGTTCACCATTATTCTACAAGATCATCTTCATCAAAAAATATATTTTTGCCACGGCTAAATACTACCTTAGGAAAACACTCTTTAAGATACCAAGGAGCACTGATATGGTCAAAAGTACCAGCTTCAATAAAGACATTAGAGTTTAATCTGTTCAAATGTAAATTCAAACATAGCTTAATCAGTAGTTATAATGCTTAAAATAATCTGAAATACTTCGATATTTCTTCTAAGTGCCTATTGTTAAACCTTTGTGATATTGTTTTCATATTTTGATGATTAAATTTAAGTATAAACTGTGAATTTGCTATTAAATTATAATGTAACAACTTGTTTTATTTAACAGTATTTGTAATTAGCAAGCATCTTTACCTCTAAGCCATTTATTATTATTATTATTATTATTATTGTTATTTTTTATTTTTAATGTGTTTCTTAACTTATGCCAAATTGTGCATTATTTTTATTTTGAGGTCCAGTAACTAGATGACCAGCTTTGGTCTTTTTACTGGACCATGGCTTCTTGATTTGTTTTGTGTTTTCTTTTCCTGATTTATTGTTTTGTGAAAAAGCCTAAATAAATAAATTGAATTGAATTGAATTGAATTTTAGTGATCAAGTCGACCTTATTCAGTATCAGTATCAGTATCTTTTATTTCTGCTCCGCCACAACAAAAACAGAAAGAAATAAACAAACATATAGAAATATAGCAGAAGAAGAAGGAAGAAGCAACAAAACGTTAAACGTTATAGCATGCAGACAGTAATATTTGATATAGTAGTTATAGAATGATGCATGGTTGCAACACCTTACATAGAAAAGCAGAAAAATACATAAAAAGAAGATACATAGAACAAATAGAATTATAAGACAGGGAAAAACATACTAGGCGATAAAAATGAAAAGCGCGACAAAGCAAGACGTACCATGTATTTGAGGCATTGTTGCGTTGGCGGAAAAAATATGGATGGAAGCACAACAAGCTTTTGACCAAAAAGGTTCAGACAGGCAAACAAACTCACCGAAAGAAATCCTGTCACGGGTCAAAAAGGACCATTTCATGGAAACATGGTACGAAATAAAAAAAAAAAAAAAAATACCCCACACATAAAAGAATTGTTTGAACATTTTCTGTTGAGATGGTAGCCACACAATCTAGTCTTCTCTATTAGAAGCAGTTTCTCCAGATAGAAGTCCCGTGTTCTGAAAAATAACAAAGACAAGGCCAGACAAGGCTCAACGGCCGAAAAAAAATACTAATAATAATAATAATAATAATATTCGTTCTAATCAAGCAGATTACCAGTAACTGTAGTCTAGATTAAAGTTGGTTATTCTATTGTAGATTAGGTTTGGTACTAATACTAAACTATTTGCATTAATTTAACAAGGAATTTGGAAAACGTGCCAAGTGTTGAGTGAGTTTTTTTCTGAAGGTGTTGCTTGAATGGCTGTGTCTGATCTCTGAAGGTATTTTGCTCCAGAGTTTAGGTCCAACAAATTTCAGAGATTGCTGACTTACTTTAGTTCTGAAGCAGTTTGATATTATTTGGCTGTTGCTTCTTGTTTTCATTTTTAAAGATTTTTGTGTGAAAAAGTTATTAAATGCTGGTGGAAGTTGTTTGTTTTCATATTTAAACATCATTTGTGCTATTTCTAGGTTGTAAAGATTATTTATTGTAAGAAGTTGAGCGTCTTTCATAGCTTCTGTGACGTCACTGTTGTGTTGTAGATTAAATGTCATTTTTAAAAATCTGTTACATATATTCTGCAGTTTTCTAATTAGAGTGGAGTTTTCAAAACACTAATTGTTTATGCAGTATCATATGTGACTAATCAATAAAGAATGATATATAATTAGGAGAGAATCTTTATTTAAACATGGCTTGATTTTCATAGTTACCACCAATAGTGCTTGTAACTTTTTTTTAAGAGATAAAATGTGATCTTTCCATGACAAGGGTTCGTCCAGAATAACTCCTAATAGTTTAAAGGATGAGATTTTTTGAATTGGATTGTTTCTGATTTTCAATGTTAAGTTGGGAGTGGGTGTGTTGAGGGTTTTAAAGTGCATGCACTTTGTTTTATCAATGTTTAAGGAAAGCTTGTTGGTCACTAACCAGTTGTTGATGTTATTAAGCTCTTGATTTGCATTGTTATACAAGTTTTTTTGGCTTTTTTCTGAAATTAATATAGTTGTATCGTTTGCAAAGGCTAAAAACTGCTGTATCTCAGGCATTTAGGAAAGTCATTGACATATATTATGAACAGGATGGGTCCCAGAATTGAGCCTTGGGGGACAGAAGAGGTCAGTTTATTGATGTTTGTAGATTTAGTCCAAGGACTTCAGTTTGTTGAGTTCTATCTGTGAGATAACTTTTAAACCAAGAAAAAGGTATGCCTCTTACTCCATAATGGTACAGTTTGTTAAGCAAGATTTTATGGTCAATAGTATCAAAGGCTTTAGAAAGATCTAAGAAAATCCCTAAAGTTGATTGCTTGTTTTCAAAGGCTGTTGTAACTTTATCAGTTAATAATGTAATAACATGTGAGGTGGAGTGCCCTTGTCTAAAACCAAACTGGTGATTGGACAAAAGATTGGAGTTATTGAAAAACGAATAAAGACGTCTGTGTACAATTTTTTCAAGAATTTTGGAAAAATTGGATAGCAAGCTAATTGGTCGATAGTTTGCTGCATTTTTTGTGTTTCCTTTTTTGAAAATAGGAATTACTTTTGCATGTTTAAAAAATATAATAAACTTGCCTTGGGAAAGGGAAAGATTAAAAACATAACTCAGTGCTGACAATGCATTAATAGGTAAGTATTTTAGTAGTATAGAAGGTATACCATCCCAACCAGCACTGAATTTTGAAGGAGTTTCAGATATAAGTCGAGATAATTCAAAAGCAGTTGTTGGATAGAAAAACATTGATGTAGGGTTTGACGTACCAAGAAAATTATGATAACTAACAGTTGTTTGTGGAAGATTTTTTAGTAGTAATTTAGGTGTGTTTGTGAAGCAGTCATTGAAAATGTTAGCGATTTCAATAGGATCAGTAATTGATTTGTCATTAGTATTTAGTTCTAGTTTTTCAGGTCTTTGCTGTTTCGTCGTCGTCGTCGTCGTCGTCGTCGTCATCGTTTGAAGAGGTATCCACTCCAGGCCAGACACAAACAGAACTGGGGCCGAGGGTTTATCCTTTTACTACCCCAGACTGCTGCACTGCCTGGATCAGATGCTGGCAGTGATGTTATTAAGCCAGCATCGAGTTTCGTCATCCAAAACCGTCAGACCGCGTGCTCCATGTGGTGCCCGATGTATGGGGCACATTGTTAGTACATGGTCTGCGGTTTGCTCTGAGGCGCCACACTCGCAATTCGGTGAAGGAGCGAGACCCCATTTGTGCATGGACGAATGGAATCGCCCAACACCAGTCCGCAGGCGGTTGAGCTTAACCCAAGCTGCTCGGGGTAAGCCCATCCCAACAGGCCTGACACTGGTCCCGGGCACAAAAGCACGGAGCCTGGAAGCATTTTCACAGTACTCCGCGTTCCATTTGTGATTTGTCCATTCAGAGGCGCAGATGCCAAGTCTGGAAAGATTGTCCAAAAGATTCCGCGCACCTGGCACAAACGGGCGTCTGGATCTTAGTCTCACTTGGCCAGTATCTGAGGACCCATTTAACAGACCATGCAAAATATGATCGGGGTCCAGAGATCCACGGTAAGCCAAGGAGAGTGTCGCTCCCAGTCAGCGAAGCTCAGCTGGCTGGATGCCTGAAAGTACAGGTAGGTGGTCCGTTGGAGTGGGACGCAGGCATCCAGTAACTATGCGCAAGGCGTCATTCAAGACACTGTCAATGAGGCGAGTGTGAGCACTGCGACACCAGACTGGCGCACAGTACTCAGCTGTTGAGTAGACTAGAGACAAGGTGGCTATGCGTAGTGTTTTAGCACCAGCACCCCATCCCGAGCCCACGAGTCGCCTCAACAGTGTGACGCGCGATGATAGTTTTTTGCGCAATGCCACTAAATGGTGACGAAACGTGAGCGATCTGTCCAGTTTTACCCCAAGGTATGTAGGGGTTGGACAGAACGGTAAAAGTCTACTATTGTTGTAGACCTTTAGCTCACGTTTGGCCTCTCGATTGTTTAAGTGAAAGGCTGTCGTCACCGTCTTAGTGTGACTGAGCTTCAACCTCCAAGTCTGGAGATACGCTGACAGTGTGGACATGTCTTGGCTTAATGTCCCCTCCAAGTCCTTCCAGTTTCCAGAAGAGTGCAACAATGCTAAATCATCAGCATAAGCAAACTTTCTGGAAATCATGGAAGGAAGATCGTACGTATAGATGTTAAATAGGAGAGGAGCCAAGACCGATCCCTGAGGAACGCCGTTTTTAAGACGGCGTAGCCTGCTTTGCTTGCTGTCACCGGTGGTAAGGGTGAAACTTCGATTTCGGACAAGCTCCATGATCATTTTGACCATGTGCTTATCCGGAAGTAGTCTCAGCAGCTTGCAGGTAAGGCCACGGTGCCAGACAGTGTCATAAGCAGCTGTCAGATCGATAAATACGGCACCGGCCTTCTTTTTAGCCTCGAAAGAATCCTCGATGTTCTGGGTTAACAGAACAACTTGATCTACGGTTGACTTCCCGCGTCGGAACCCAGCCTGCTCTTTAGGGAGCAGTGGATCGATTAATGGTTCAACGCGGGTGTAGATAAGCCTCTCGAGGATCTTGTAGGGGACACAGAGCAGAGATATCGGTCGATAACTCTTTGGGTCCCCCACGGGCTTTGCTGGTTTTGGGATCGCAACCACAAGCGCTCTTCTCCAGGTCTTGGGAATTTTGAGTCGGCGCAAACAGGAATAAAGGAAGTCACGTAACCAGGACTTCAAAGCAGCTCCAGCATGGAGTATAAGCTCTGGGCAGATGGAATCAGGACCCGGAGCTTTACCTGGTTTTAAATGTTGAAGGGCAGCAGCAAATTCTCTCTGTGAAAAATTGTCAGAGAGATTTACTGCGTCTGGTGTTGTGGCCCTCCAAAGGTCAGACACTTCTTGAAAGACAAGTCGAGATGACTTGCGATCAACAGCCTCGTATTTCCCATTTCTAACCAACTGAGATGCAATAGCATCGGCTGAAACGGGACAATGACGAGGAGAGTGTCGTGACCTACCAGTAAGGTTGTTCAAAATACTCCACGCTTTTCGACTAGAGTGTGAGAAGTCAATGCTCCGAACTGCTTCGGACCATCGATCCCTCCGTTTTCTGTCAAGCTTGGCAAGCAGAGTTGTAGCAGCCAAACTTGAGTCGTCTCCCTGAGGAGACTGCAGAAAGGTTTTATAGAGGGATTCACTCTGCATCCCAACACGGAATATAGTTGTTTCGATACCCGCGTGGGATAGTCTTCTTGGCTGCTTTCTTAATGATGTTACAGAAGTCCTGGTAAGCCGCATTCACATCAAGTGAATCAGGCGGCAACAAAGTCTTTGCGAATTTATTCGTCAAAGCAATGTAGTGACTCCAATTGGCCTTGCGGAAGTTCCATCGCTTAACAAGCATGCTTGGCACTGCCATAGCAAACCTTGGTAGTGTAATAAGCGAGGGTCGATGTTGTGACCTGGGAAACTTCTCAAGGACACGTCTATCCGGTAAGCGACTGTTTGGACCTACGCTAGCGAAAGCTAGGTCTGGATTGGTGCCAGTGTTCCAGCGGCCGGAACAAAAACTGGCAGCGTCCTTGGCATTATACAGCAGGGCAAGACAATTAATACTTGCCCAACCAGCCAAGCACTCACCATCCGGACTGTTGTCATCATAACCCCAGTCAGCATGACGACAGTTAAAATCGCCAGCGTACAGACAGGGGTGAGGAAACACTGGGAGATCCAGGGTTCGCAATCGCGTTGGTGGTGGTTTGTACACGTTGACTATTTTATAGCCATCAACGTCCACACACAACCACTCGATCTCCGATGTCGGTGGAGATTGGTCCAAAAGCATGTATCTCAGTCGCTCGTGGACAAACGTGGCAAGGCCATGCTTCCTGCTTAAAGAAGACCCAGCTAGTTGGTAGTGTGGTAGCACCAACTTCTCTGCATCAGTGCAGTGGGTCTCCTGCAGTAGGATGACGAGTGCCACAGACTGCATAGCGAGGTGATGAAGAACATTCATCTTGCTTGCAGTGAGGCCTTCGATGTTCAGCTGAAGAATAGTGGGTCTTCGGAACTTGTTGGCAATGTGCCCTGAAAAGGGCAGTTTTATCCTGACATTGCCCCGTCCTGAAAAGGACGTTTGCCGATTAACAGACCCACACTGAACATTGGAATGGGTGGATACCCTTCCGTTTTGGTAGGTTCGGTTTCGGTCTGTCATTTGCTGTTTGTTTTTGCCAATTAAGTAGTTAATGCATTGCCAACTTTTTTTGATACTGTTTTTGAACTTTGTAAATTTTTGTTTAAAATATTCTTTTTTCTTGTAATTGATTGTGTTAAAGTATAGATTTCTTAACTTCTGATATTTTGCTTTTAGGTTTGGACTGCCTGTAATTATGTATTGTTTGTATAATTTGTAAGTGAAAGCTAAATCATGGCATAAAAGCGCCAATCCAGCTTTTTCAATAGAAAAAAAAGGGTTTTATAAAAAGTGAGGTAGCTCTCCGGAAGATAAAAGCGTGCTTAAAAGTACGTCAAGTGAAGTTCAAGTTAGTGTTTGACCAAAGTAAGTTTAGAAAAGCTGTTTTACCAAATAAATCTGTCAAATTTCTGCTTTAAAACGTGCATCAATGCATGATATACCTACATTTTCTTGAAATAACAATGATCTGGATGTACGGGTAATCTCAGTGGTAGATCTAGGGGGCAAAGCGAACTTAATCACCCCAAATTTTTAAAACTTCTTATTTCATAGCTTTTCAACAGATACTATTTTTGAAAAGCTATTTGAAAATAATATTACCAGCTTCTAAAATTTTTGCGCTTTCGTCGCAAATACACCCGCTGTACGATAGTTAAATATAAAATCTTTCCACTGGCAGCGTGTGATAAAAGAATAAATGAAGTCTTGATGTTAAAACTCTAGGTTTTTTTTTATTTTTATTTATTTAAATCAGACTCACAGTCCATAACAAAAAAAAACAAAAACAAAACAGCAAAAATTACACAGAATACGAGACACATACAAAAAAACAAAACTTAAAAAAAAAGTTACCAAGTATTTATTGCAAATAAACTTAAGTGTTGTAGTATTTATAATATGATAAATTAATAAAATATTCCGTGGTCATTAAAGAAAAATTAATTTATTATTAGAATCGTAACAACGATAAACAAATGAGCAGGACATTTTTCTTAGAATTGCATCAAATATTGTAATTTTATTCAACACCTGATGTTCACGGGCACTTACATACCTAGGCAATCCATGTAAAAATTGAGAAGAATTATTGTAGGCTACACGTATTCTTTTTAGACTAGAGGACAAAAAGTTATTTCATAATTGACATGCATACAAAGACGTGCAATATGTGCGAAATAATAGATTTTTTATTTTCGTCGAATACTTGTAAAAGCATGTTTTTAACCTATTTGCAGTTCCATATAAATAATGAACCTGTCCCCAAGGTATTTAATTTCAATTACAAACCGTATCTTGAAATCACCAAGTACCACATTAGGTTTAATATTTAATCTAAAATTGCTAGATGCAAAAGGTAAGCCTAGTGTATTTTGACAACTAAATATTATATTATGAGAGGAAGCATACGAGTGGCAAACATCAATGATTCGTTGAAAACCATAAATGCTAGGGCAAAAACAGCACAGATCATCAGCAAATTATAAATGATTAACAAGAGATTTTCCAAAAAAACACCCTACTTTTATTTTGTTTAGTTTTTCGATAGATCATCTACGTAGACTGCAAAAAAATATAGACTTAATATGCCACCTTGTCTAACACCATTAGTTACCGAAAATAACGAAGAATAACATCTACCCCATCTAATTTGTATACTTTGTTGAGTATACCAGTAAACTAATAAACGAACAAAACACATTAAAACATTGCGCACAATTAACTTTTGAAAGAGCAAATAATGATTTACCTTATCAATGCCTATGAAGCATCAAGAAAAACACAGAAAAGTGGATTACCACGAGTAATATAATAAGAAATTGCTTGTTGGAGTAGGAAAACACACATGTCTGTACTATGCTTAGTTTTAAAACCAAATTGGTTGTCAGTGGTATCTAAGAAATTTTTAATATTAATTAAGATGACTTGCTCAAACAGCTTTGAAACAACTGTTGCAATTGCTATAGGTCTATAATTACCACAATCTTGATGATTACCATTCTTATTTTTTAAAATAGGTACAATAACTGTATTAATGCAGGGTTTAGGAATATAGCCATGTAGGATACACATATTAAAACAATAAACTAAAGTAAAGGGCAACAGTGGAATCAGCAAAACAAATATGCTCAGCAGAAATGCCATCACTATCAACAGCACTGTTAAAAGGCAGTTTACACATGAAGGGTTGATAGTATTAACATCACACATGTACTGGGATGAATTCATATAACTATTCTTACAAGTAATATTGTTGTAAATAAACTCTTTATATTCATCGTTTTCGACAGAGTTAAGTCGGTTACTGAAGTGATTTTTCCACATCTCTGCAATTTTTTGGGATCCTGAGGCACCTCCAACTGCAGCTGGTAAAGGACTTGATTTCTTAAGCTTTTTAATGTTTTGCTAGAAGGCCTTCGAAGAAGTATCGGAACGAAATGCCTTGGCCAATGCATCAACAGACTTTTGGTCTTTTAGTCTTTTGCACCATCTTAGTTCATATCTAAATTGTTTTCGTGTTGATTTCTTTCTAGTTAGAATCTCACCATTTTTTGGTCTGCCTTTTTTAACCCAGGATAGATAAGAAGTTCTTGCTCTAATATGTGCCAATTTCACTGAGTCATTCCAACCTGGAATAGGATGAAATGAAAGATGATGACAAGAAGATCCAAGTACATCTTTTGATGGTTGCAAGAAACTATATACAATATCTGAGTAAAACTTATTGATAAGTTCTAAATGTTTTTGGTCACAGCTTCATTGCATTTTATTACTTCAAATGGGAGAAAAATATTATTCAAATAATGTTTAGTAGCTTCATGATAATTTGCTTTATTTGTCTGAGATACTTTTTTTATTTATTTATTTTCATTTTTACTCACAATCAACTTGAAATTAATCACAGTGCATGTAGAAATAAAGATTGTGAATAAGGAAGCAGCGACTAAACGAAGTACGTTATTGCATGCACAACGTCAGTTGTGCATGGTCGCTGTACCTTTGAACAAAGCGGTGTGATATTAATAAGAAAAGGAAAGCGAAAAGAAGATAATTAATACATCCATCCGAGCCATAGTCAGAGAATGTTGTGTAATCATGGGTGGGAGAAACAACAAATTCATAGACCAAAAAGGGTCAGGCAGGCAAAGAAACCCACCAAAAGAAATCCTGCCACGGGTCAAAAGGACCATTTCAAAAGCATATGGCTGGACAAAAAAAAAAAATTTATATGCATAAGATAGAACATACAAATAGTGAACAAGAATAGGTGCAAAATAATTAAATTATGTGAAATTTTCATCGAACTGGATGGGCCAAAATGATCTGGATGTTGCCTTTGAAGTCGCATCGGGCTTTTATCACCTTCAATTTCTTTGTACAATTTGGTGGAGTTACCTGTAACATAAAAAACCAGCAGCAGAAGTTTTTAAATTTATGAAGTCTATTACCATTAAAAATTACTTTGCAATAAGATGCTTTTGAAATTCTGTACGAAATTTACTATATGATTTTATCTGTTTAATGCTTGTTGGGACTTTATTCCAAGCAAGAGGACCTCTGTATCTTAAAGATTGTTTAGTTACATTTAATCTACAAAATGAAGGATAGAATTTGGACTGGCTTCTTGTACATTTAGTGAATTTGTCGCTTATCAGGTTATCTTGAAAAAAATGATTAAAACATGGTGGTAACATGCCTTTTATATATTTGTACATAAAACAAGTTATTTCTGATTCGGTTATTTAATCAATTGTCATTATGTTGTTGTTTTGCAAGATGTCAGTAACGTTAGCTCTATGATGTAATCCAAATGTCAATCGTATGAATTTATTAGCGATTCGTTGAATTTTTGAGGCTGTGGTTTTATTACCAATATGCCAAGTTGTAATACAATATCTTATATTACTGATTATCAGGGAGTTATACAATACAAGCAAAGTTTTTTTGTCAAAGTGTTTTGAGATTTTTTTGATAGTACCATAACTTACGCAGATTTTTCGTAGAACAAAGTCCATATGCAATTTCCAACCTAAGTGTTCATGAAATATTATTCCCAAAAATTTCGTTTTTGGTTGCTGAGAGATAAATTTATTTCTGATTGAAATTGTCAGTTTTTTTGAGGGAGGCTTTGTTTTGGGTGTGCGAAAGATCACATAATGTGTTTTGTCAGTGTTTAGAAATAGCCGATTTGCTAGAAGCCACTTATCTATGTTCACTAACTCCTTATTTGCAGCTTCATATAAGGTTTCATAGCAATTACTTTTTAAAAATATATTAGTGTCGTCTGCGTACATGATGCATTTTTCTAAGATCAAGCAATTATTTAAATCATTTACATAAATTAAGAATAGTAAAGGACCTAAAATTGAACCCTGAGGAACACCATATTTTATTGACTTAGTATTGGAGCAGATATTATTTATTTCAACTAATTGTTTTCTGTTGCTAAGATAGCTACAAAACCAATCATGCGCTACACCACGAATTCCACAATGCCATAATTTGGATAGTAAAATTTTATGATCAATGGTATCGAATGCTTTAGATAGATCAAGAAATATGCCAAGTAGGCTACATGTTCTTTGTTTGCAAAAGCTTCAGCAATATTTTCAATTAATAATGAAGTTGCGTGAGTAGTTGAGTGATTTTTTCTGAAGCCAAATTGATATTTATAAAAAAAGTTTTGTTTTTTTAAGAATAATACTACACGATTGTATATTAACTTTTCCAATATTTTTGACATGGAGCAAAGTAAGCTGATTGGGCGATAATTGCATACATTAGTTACACTACCCTTTTTATGAATTGGTGCTACTTTTGCAGTTTTAAAGTCAGAGATAAATTCACCACAAGCTAATGAAAGATTAAACACATGTGTTAGAGCTATTTATATATTGTCTGGTGCTTTCTAAAATAGTTGGGAAAATTTCATCAATGCCAGTACTTTTTTTAGGCTGAAGGTCACTGATTAGTTTTTTTATTTCAATTAAACTAGTTGGATAGAGATAAAGTGTGCTCAATGTGGGAGATTGCATAAATGTTTGAAAACTATGAGATGTTTGGGGTAAATCTGATACTAAATTATTTGCAACATTGACAAAGTAGCAGTGTTGTGCGCGTCAACAGAAAATCTTGACGGCGTTAGCGTCAGCGTCACCTCTTTAAATTCTTATCGGCGTCATTTACGCCGATAACGCTCAAAAATGTTAACGGCATCCGCGTCAGCGTCAAGATTAGCGTCAATCCCACAAATTAAAGTACTGTCACGAAAAAATCATTGATTATGTAGTAGGGCAGAAAAATTAGGAATTTCTGAATTGTCATAAAATGCTTTAATTTCAAAACAAACGCGTCACAAAATGATTGTTACACTTGTTTTATTCATTTATTTACTTCAAGTTTAGAGCCCATACGAACAATGGCACACAAAACATTAACAACAACTCCAGTAAAAGAAAAAAATTTGCATTGAAGTAAATACTACTTCACAGATCTGCAGCACAATATGGGCTAAATAATTTAGATACACAGCAGATTTTTATAAAAGCCATAAAAATGGGATTTAAAAAAACATCTAAGTTTACAAGACTATCAATAAAATTAATATTTGACTGAAAACTACAATTTATGAAAGTGGACGTATACTTTTTCTTAAAATAGCATCAAAAAGTAATAATATTATGATAGACCTGAGATTCTTGTGCACTGATAAAGCATGGGGTATTATGTAATAACCTTAGTGACGATCGGTGGTCAAATTTTTGGTTTATCAAATCAAAGACCAGATTAACAAACAGCAATGCAATAATCCGTGGAATATCAGACTATTTGTTTTTTCGTAAAAACAATAGCATTTCAAAATGCTTGTCGGTCAAGCGGCTTCTCTTTGGTTTTAAAACATTTTTTCCAGTTGAAAAAAGACGCTCAACAGCTGCACTAGAAGGAATTGGAGTGTTAAATTTGATATATACGTATGTCTTTAATTGTATCGTTTGAGAAAACGCTTAAATCAAAGTGCTTTAATGGTGAGCTTGCAAGTAGAAATCGTTCTGTTTGATTCACTCCTGATTTTTTATCAGGGAATTCTAATAAAGTGCTCATAAATTCGTCCTCTAAATCTTTGGTTTCAATCTGGTGTCCTGCTTCGTTGTTTTCAAATTCTTCTGGTTCGCTCTCCTTTATTATGTTAATTAAGTATTCTTTTGTTCGGTAGCGAAGTCTTTCCGCATGAACACCAGGAAGCCAGTCGACCGATGGTGCAAGTTTATACCAAGAATGCGTCGCGCTGACAAGGACGCACTAAAAGTCCTCGAAAAGATGATGAAACTGAAATAGCAAATTTCTAAATAAATGCTTTTCACAAAAATATTGCTTTTTCAAGTCAGGAAACTTAAAGCTGTCGAAATAAGATTATTTAAATTTTATAATGTCTAAGTTTTTAACGATCTCCAACATATTTAAACTTTGAAAATCAAAAAAATTAAATACAGTTTAGTTACCTTGATTCAACTCCTTGAATGAAACAATCAAATAAAGGCAGGCAGTAATTGAGATCATTGTTGTGCTTGAATTTCAATTTTACTAATACGCCAGCCAGTGTAGGTAGTAATCGGCCCATATACGCTTTTTCTTCCCCTTGAAGAATATCCAAACTCATCGCTATAGGACTCATTATGCTTTTATATTCTTCAAAAAACTTCATGTCCACTGCAAACAAAATTTTGTTTATCCTAAAGACTAATTATAATTCAATGTTTGCTTTATTGAACAAGTCAGCGAAAACTATAGCAAAGATATTTGTCAAGTTTTTTCGTTTAAGAGGTTATAATTAAGTAAGTCAAATAATTCTATATGATCTTTAAATGCAATTAATGATATTTGTAACAAAAAAATTTCTTTTTAATGTTTAATGATTTATATCATTTTTTTCTGAATTTTATTTATGTGATTCAGATATATAAAGTGTATGCGCAAAGACGTTATGTCTAATCAATAGAATACACTGGCTTGCATTGAAAAAACAAAACAAAATAAGCTAGTGTTTCCTGATTGAAACATTCTATCTTTTTGTTTAAATATAATTAGAAAAAATTTATATAATATTAATATAAAAGTTTTTGCTAAAATTCAAAGTTGATAGATGGTTGATTTTAAAAAGCGGGAAAAAACTTTAAAAAATTATTTTTGTATCTGGCTCGTCAAACATCTATGGCTTGACTATTGAGTCAAATAGACCTCAAGAGAAACTCTTCAATTACAAAGCAGCAATTTCTTTCAAAGGCTTACAAAAACTTAGAATACTTTCAAAGTACTTTTGAATAACTTTGAAATACTTACACGACGTAAAACAACAAACTTCTAGTTTTTGACAGACATTTGAAAGACCCGTTTTATTGGTGCTGCTGTACACGCTGAGCAAACTTTTCACAACTATGTAAATAAATAAATCATTCAAAAAAGATATTAAATCCAATATGGCTGCTTTCAGTAGCAATTTTATCGTACAAAAAAAATAACTTCTCTACCGAAACTATATTTTCTTTCTTTGTAAACGCCTAGGTCTCTTAAAGTTTGATTGTACGTGTCACATCTTAATTGTCATTTTAAAAAGACCCATTGGCCATTTTTGTCCTTCATGCCGTTGCCTATGTCTATAGTGGCGAGTAAATTTACATTTTTTTATATTATTTTTTATTTATTTTTATCTCTATTTATTCTCCTAGCTCGCCAGACAATGGTGGAGGTGTTATGCTTAGGGCAAGCGATTACCTCGACCAGCTTTCGGAGATCCCGAAATATTGCTAAATCTACAATTATAAATTACTAATCATTAAACTTTGTTTCTATAACAGGGGTTCCCAAATTGGGGTACATGTACCCCTAGGGGCACATTTAGACTTCTCAAGGGATACATTATTATGTGACAGAATGTCCTTATTTAAGTTAAATTCCGTGTCCGGAAGAAATAATAGACTCAAATGTCTAGAATTTTCGAATCCGGTCGATTGTAATTACGTCAAACAGGACAACTAAGAGGGAAGACTTTTTTTACAGATCACCGTGATTTTGGGTTTGAATGGGGAAATTTTCTGGCTGCTGTAAAGTGAAGACTTTTCTTTTTTTTTAGAGATCACCTTGATTTGGGCATGAATAGGGGAAAAATTAATGATTGATTCTAACTGAAAGCCTTTTTTTTTTAGAGAAACGTCACAAAATTTTGGGGGTAAATACAAACCTGCTACGGTGTCCAAAGGGTACCGATGAACTAAAAGTTTGGGAAACCCTGTTCTATAAGATAGTTTAGTAGCTTTTTAGACAGGTTTATGATATTTTTTATTAAATTGAATATCAATTTTCAGAAACCCTCTGGAAGCCTAGTCGAAGGCTATAAAACCTTTTGTCAACTTAGTCTCGCCTATTGCTAATTTAAAAAGCATTGAATTTAAGAAACACATTTTTATAAAGAGGTTACGCTGGGGTTACAAATAAGGAGACAATTTTTTGATTATGATCAGAAAAAAATTAAGTTAACAAGCTATCAAATTTTGACAACACCCAACACGTCAAAAAATTTATTTGGTTATGTACGTGTATTTTCAGCAAACGTCCTTCTTACTATTGCGGCGAAATTGACTTGTCGCAATATGTGAAGTTGGGATGAAAATACGTGCACCTTGGATGAATACGGTTTTATATATTAAAAATTATAAAACAGAAATACCGTAAATTCCGGCGTATACGTCGACGTGGCGTATAAGCCGAGGTCTATAGGTTTGACCTAAAAATCCTGAGTTTAATATGTACCATGTTATGAAAAACGTCACCGCCGTATAAGTCGAGGATGGATTTTTAAACTTGAAGTCAAGTGTCAAATTTTTACTTATACGCCGGAATTTACGGTAAACACAAATTCAAAAACTAACACAACACACGAACACTTACTAACTGAAATCCGCTTCATGATCTTCAAACAAGAATGACGTTTGCGTTTGAATTGAAAATGGCCCACGAGGGTCCGATTATTTATACTAAAGTAACACGTGGAGAGAGGCGGGACGAGAAAGCAACTTTAAATGATGTTATTATCGGCAAGAATTACGTAATGCAATAAAAAATAATGTAACTTTGGCTTTTGGTTTACAAAGTATTGGCGGGAAAAAACTAACTTCTGATGATGTTATTGTCGAAAACAATTACGTAAGTTAAAAAATCTAACCTCGATTGAACTCGAGTCTGCATTAACACTTACTAAGGATAGCGCTGAATATCGGTTGAAGCCTACTATTGCGATCTTATACAGACTATATTGAAATTGCAATTAATATTTTCGTAGTTTTAATAGTATGAAAATTAACTTTACTGTGAAATTATTTATTTAGTAGCCCAGTCTGTTTGCTCTATAACTAAAATTAAAATTTATTTTTCTGATAGCAATTTTCTGTTTTCTGAGTCTCTGTTTAGCTAACATTTTCCATAGACCACAATTATGTGATTTTTAGTTTGATTGAATTTGCCAACTGAGCTGGGACTCGAACACTTTTAAGCACCACGCATATATACGAGTATTTTTTTTTTTTGGTGCTCAAACAACATCCTGCGAAAACGAAAGAAAGTTACTATCGTGCCCTTAATAAAAACAATTGCGCTTAAGTTCCTCTACTGCGCTTCTTTGATTTTGCGGCTTTCAATTAAGTTCCAGCAGATGGATTTTCTAAAAACATGTAGAAAGCAAAGTAGTGATCCTTGAAAACCTTTTTAACAATTGGAAGCAGCTGCATTTTCAAAGCAAGAATTCGTGAGCACCCTTTTATAACTTTATAGTGTTTTTGCAAGTAGTTTATTTGACATGGTCGAAATCTGTCTGTTACATGCTGTAGCTTTCGTAACTTTTTTTCTTGAATGAAAATGCGCTATTGGAGTCAGCGATTGAAAAATTTTTGTATATATTTTTACCTTGCAAAAAATAATTGACGCTTAACGCTTGACGCAAAAAACAAGCAAAAAGTTGTCTGCGACACCTATTCCGTCAACCGAAAAATATCTTTACGGCGTGTGCGTCATCGTCAACAAAAAATTGTCGCCGACATTTGACGCCGTCAAATTAACGCCGTCAACGCGCAACACTGCAAAGTAGTCATTAAAATAATTAGTAATCTGGAGAGAGTCATTTACCAAATTATTGTTTATGGATATGGAAGAACATACTGATGATTTAACTTTACCTAATTGTTTGTTTATATTTTTCCAGGTCTCTTTTAAATTATTACTTAATTTCTTAAATGTTTGTCTAAAATAACTCTGTTTTTTTTCTTGTAAGGCGCGATTGTATGTATTTCTTTCTTTATTGAAGTTTGTTTTATTTAAAACACTCCTATTTTTCAGAAACTTTTTAAAACACTTGTTTTTTTTAAGCAATAATAAATAAAGATCATTATCAAACCATGGCTGCTTATTTTTGTTTTCAATATTTTGCTTGATGAAAGGGAAGCAGTAGTTAAAAGTAGATTTGTAATTGTCCATTAATAATTTAAATGTTAAATTAGTATTAGTTTCATTTAGTATTGCATTAATATCAATGTTTTCTAACATTTCATTAAACTTGGTTATACTTTGGGGGGTAAAAATCTTTTTTTTTGAGGTCTATACAAATTCTGTTTATTAAGATTAAAACACATATAAACTGGTAGATGGTCAGAAAGTGGATTTAAAATGACTCCTGATTTTATTTGCTGTTGGTGTAAATTTGTCCAGATGTGGTCTAATACTGTTGCACTTGAATCTGTGATGCAAGTCGGTTTGCTAATAACTGGGAAGTAATGACCTTCCAACGTCATTTTAATAAAATTGCATAAATGTTCATTATCTTGATTTGATAAATTATAATTAAAGTCTCCCGTGATAAAGTATTTGTTTAGTGATTCATTACTATTATGGATACAATTGTAAAGATTATTTAAAAAGTTTTCATTTAAATGATTGTCATTAGAATTAGAAGGAGATCTATAAATGTTGCCACAGAATAAATTTTCATTATGTAATTGAATTTTTATAAAAATTGATTCAAAAATTTTTTCATTCATTATTGTCAATTCATCAATTAGGTTAAATTTATGGCAATTTTTAATAAACAAACCAACTCCACCACCCTTGGCAATTTTTCTGCTGTTAGAGATAAAATTATAATTTTCAAGATTACAGTATGGGCCAGATGAATTATTCTGAATCCATGTTTCAGTCACAGCAATTATGTCTGGTTTGGGGTTTAGATTATAAACAAAGCTTTCTAATTTACTAAAATTTAAAGGATTGGATAGTGACCTAATATCAACATAAATAATAAGAAAACTATTACAAATTTTTTTATTAAAGATCAATGACTTTGTAGATTGAATTTCCAAGTATTGCTCTTGAAAGTGATGACTATTTGGGTCAATTAAGTTATCATGTTTTTTATTTTCAGAATTACTGTCATCAACAAAGATTGAATTTAATTTTTCTGCATTAAAATATTTTTCAGGTTTACTACTTAGCCTACAATTTTTTCTTTATCAAAATTATGTAAAACAAGGGAATTTTTATGTTCATAACAATTAAAATTACAGTAAACATTTGAGGCTATTGCCTGGTTGTTGAGTATTTTAGCACATTTTTTATGAAAGTGAGCTAAACATGTTTGACATTGAATAGGCAGAAAATCTTTTCTGATTGTTTTTTGGCGAAATTGACATACAAGTTTTTTCAAAGTCATAATATTTAAGAATTATGTTGCACAAATGAGTAATTATACATATATATATAAAACAAAAAAATTAAAATAAACAAATAATAATATGTAATAAAATAAACAAAAAGTAAAAAATACAAATAAATAAAACACAAATTTTAAATTGATTTTAGATGTATAAAATGAATAGTTATATAAAGATAAGCTAAGGTTAATTTCAAGAAAATTATGATGTGTCGTGGTAAGGTTAAATCAAGTACTGTATTAGTTTTGGTTATTGAAACTACTAGTTAATTAAGAAAATCTTATCTTACTAATATCGGATAGTTTATTAATAGCTTGTTTCTTACCTTTGAATGAATAGTATACAATACCTTTCATGCTCCAGACATTGCCAAAACCAAATACATTTCTGGCTTCCTCCACAATCTTTAGTCTTTTTTGGTTAATGACTCAGTGATTGATAGTTTGGGTCCATTCGATGTTTTTAGGTTCTTCTTTGCGAATATACCATATTCCTTATTGACCTGCGAACAAATTTAATAATAATTGGTTTTTTGTTGGTTTTTGAAGGAAGAGGGTGACAAATATCAATATCAGAGTCACTAATACTAGTAGACAAATCTAATCTGGTATTTAATATATTTAACCAGAGGTGGGCATTTTCCCATAAATTAGCAAAGCGCAGCGCACTAAAGCGCAACGTGTCTTTGAAATTAGCGAAGCGCAGCGCACTAAAGCGCAACGTGTCTCTGAAATTAGCAATACGCAGCGCACTAAAGCGCAACTAGTCTTTGAAATTAGCAAAGCGCAGCGCACTAAAGCGCAACTAGTCTTTGAAATTAGCAAAGCGCAGCGCACTAAAGCGCAACGAGTCTCTGAAATTAGTGAAGCGCAGCGCAACTTGCGCAATGCGCTTTTATAAATCATGTAAAGCGCAACGAAACTTGCGCAATGCGCAATGTTTTTTTAAACCATTGTTTTTTTTTGAGATCGTGCCCCCTTTTTGTCCTGCAAACAAAAATCGCGGCCCCTTCTATCATAGCAATAAATTCCGTCCCAAAATCATGATGTTCACCAAAAAAAAAGTCTTCACTTAGATTTAGTGCCCTATTTCTCAATTTTCTTTCGAAAATCGTAGTGTCGCCAGGTTCGGTTGAGATTTAGTTTGTGGCTAGTTATTCGTGCCCCCCTGTAAACCTTTCACTCCACCCCCAGGGCGGCCTACCCTTAAGTTTAAGAATCTAGGAGTTAAAATTTAATTTGCAGCCATTTGCTCATGCCCCCTACGTACCTTTCATGCCCCCAGTTTAAGTTTTAGGTTTTAAATCATGCTAAGCGCAGTGCAAAAAAAAATTTATAAATCTTGTTTTACAAACTTTTACAAATCATATTAAGCAGAGCGTAATGTCTTTTTTTTAAATTATGTTATTATTAATTAAATTAAATATTAAAATAAATTATGTTATGCGTAATGCGCTTTATGTTTAATGTATTTAAAAAGACTATATTAATTTTTTTATCTCTATCCAATTTATCCTTCTAACTCGCAGGAAACGACGGAGGCGCTATACAGAGGGTAGGCAATTACCCCGGCCTGTTTTCGGAGATGCCAAGGTATTGCTGTCCGCTTGTAATTTAACAGAGATATGACTGAAATTTAGAACTGCTTGTAAAGACCACCAAGCAGGGGAATGTGCGTAAAGTAACTTTCCCAAGGACACAACAGAATGGCGCGGGTATCATTCTGTTGTGTCCTTGGGAAAGTTACTTTACGCACGTGACCGTGCAGCGCATCAAGATTTTCAAATGACATGAGAAGCAATATTCTGTCAAAATCTTAAGCGCAGTCCAACCAGGCTCTAAATTTCAGTTATGGCACATTTAAAAAATTTTTTTAAGTTTTAACTAAACTTTCAACCCAACTTTGTCTTTTACAAATTTCAATCAAAAACCAAAAAAAGTTTCGTTGAATTTGCTTTTTATTTCAAACATTCGTGAGCTACTGTTTTCATCAATTGCATCAAATTTTTATACCGCTACTTTTGAAGTAATCAATAGATTATAAAGCAAAGTCAATAAAAAAGCATTTTTTCGATTTTGATTGTTTGCGATAGTTGAACGACTTTTCCTTTTTTATTCATTCGATTTACACAAAATAAATAAAATAATCAATAATATAAATTAATAAAATAAATAAATAATAAATAAACTCAACAACTCAACAACACACAACACAAAACGGAATAAATAAACTCAACAATACAATTTAATTAATTATTTTAATAGAAGCACACAGTTTTCCCTTTCTCGAATTAATACCAATCGTTCAAAGTTTTGTAAAGACAACTTCGCTCTCTTTGGTTTCATCACGTCGGATCCAACAGAGAAGACATGTTTTATTGCCGCGGAGCTTGGAATGCCAGTGTTGTATTTTAAAAAAACTTCAATCCAAGCTCTTCGGTGGAACACAGGAAAAGATTCCAACTGGAATTGTGTCTTCCATGTTGGCTTTGATGCCATCCAATCTTCTATAGTTTTATTGAGCAAAGAAAATATTTGCTCACCTTCCGTTGATGTTACTTTTAAGTCCTGTCAAACAAGAAAAGTTACATAAAATCCAACTGTCGACCTTTTTTACACTTATTGAAGCAGTTGAGAACGTAAAGTACGATAAGCCCCAATGTGACGTAATTTGAAACGCAAGCTAAAAACTTATTGACGGGGCAAAACATACAGCCACACTTTTTACACCAGACTCAGTTGATATGGCACAACTTTCACTTAATTTCCAAAAAAAAACTCTCGACCCAAAAGTAAAATTTTTCCAACATATAGTCAACATCACTAAACAAAACAAACTCGTACAACAATTAAACGTTAAAGAATTATGTCAAAAGATGCTAGCAAAATTTTAATAAGCAAATATTTTATTAATAAATTAGCGTTCTTCACCAAAAGAAGAAAACATTCGAACTAAAAAAGATTTCTGTAAAATTAAAATCGATGTGATCAAAAGCAATCAACTCTAAATAAATTAGTCAAGTCAAAATATTTTTTTACAGTGAAAAAAATTAAGGTGAGTTTTCTGCGATGTGGAATTACAAACATAATTTTTTGTGTAATGATTTGCCTTTCTTTTTATGTATAAAGTTTCTTGCCTAAATTCTTAACAAAAGTGAGTGAATTTTAAAAAATCATTTGATAAATCGCAAAGATCGAAGCTTTGTAAATACTAATAAAACCAGCTTTTAGCAGATTTTCGGATGAAAACTTTATTTTTCTATAAAACAGTAATAATCTTGCCAAGTGGATTTCAGCTGTCACCATTCCTACTTCTAATTTTACGGATTAATGACATTCGACAAACAGCCGAAGTCATTAATTTTTTCAAACCGCTCTCTCGTTTTCAGCCAATTTACAAAAATTGACTACCTTTGATACTGGTTGCTTTTTTAATCCCAAATAATTTTTAAATGCAATATTTAAGTATCTATATTAAAATAGTATGAAATTCCTTTCCATACAAACTTGAATGACAATTCTAGCGCTAGTAATTGTTGAGATATAAGCAAGCAAAGAGTGCGGGCACTTTCCTACCCCCAGTCGTACAAAGTTTTCAAAAAGCCAATCGGAATAGGGTTAAGCGCGAAAAGATCAATAAACGAAAGAAAGAATGTTTCATTCCACACTCGTTGTAGAAACGAGTTCTAATGCTTATAACAAAATTACCTGTTGTATCACCATCACTTGAAGTAGAAAGAGCTTCCACATCATCGACAACTTTTTCAGCCATGATTTCAATTTAATTTTACAGTATAACACAACCAAATATAAAAACTATACTTTACTAAACACTTTACTGATTTACACCAAATAAAAATTAATATACAATATAAGTTTATACCTTACTAATGTTAGAACTGTGGTCTACAATGTACCAACTGTTCCAAATTGGGTACATCTTTTAAAACAATGTTATTGTTAAAAAGCAAATTAATGTAAATATAACTTCCAATTTAGCTCGTTTTCTGCAATCTTTTATGGCACAAATTTTTCTGTTTACAAGTAATTTGACGGCCTAGTGCGACAACTGTCCGCCAGGCTTTGTTTTTACAGCGGTTTAATTAACTGGCAAAAGATATGTATTTAGCTTTGATGATGCATAACTTTTATAACTTTTATTGTTAATATCTACGAGTACATGACCACTTCGCCAATTTCGAAATATTTTATAAAAAAATTCGCCTAAAAGCTAAGATTTTTACTTTTAATTTTTTATGTAAGCTCATCATTTGAACCGGTGATAAACTGATTTAGCAGTGATAATACCAAAATTTAGCAAGATATTTTTTAGTTAAACTGACGTTTTGTCGGTCAGAAATCAACAGACATCTTCAGAGATAAAGCGCTCATAGTAGCAACTGCTAAAAGCTCGTCAATAGGCGTTAAAAAGGCATTAAATTCGATTTGATGCTTTGTCTAAATAATTCAAAAGTTATGAAAAATTTATTACATTTGCGAGCGTACGTTAATTAATTATTTCACATTTAATAAACAGAGGTACTCTTTATATAAGCTTCAATAGCTTGCTTAATCACAATGACTTTGTCGTCCACTGGCAACGACTTCAGTGAGTTGCCGATTTCAACCTCGGCCCGTATATCAAAAGTCACATGAGGTCTTATGATGTCACATGAGGTTTAAGTCACTTATGACTCGTGCAATCTCACGACCATCGTCGGGTCTTGAGACAAGGGCGTATACCGAGTTAGAAAACCAATCGCTTTTCGTTTTACCAAATTAGAGAACCAATAGCATTTCTTTGTCAGTTCGCTGACATGCAAAATGAAATGGCTGCAATAAAGTTCGCCACGGGACGTCTGCATTAAAAAACAACCAAAAAATATTGCGCTCTTCCGAAATAAAAGCGCAGCGCAATAAAGCGCAATCGATTTGTTTAATCGTTAATGCGCAGCGCAATAAAGCGCAATTGATTTGTTTATTCCTTAGTGCGCAGCGCAATAAAGCGCAACTTAAAATTTTTTTATGATTAGCGCAGCGCACTAAAGCGCAACTCCTTCAAAAAAGTATGAAAGCGCAGCGCAACTTCCGCAATTGCGCAAGTTGCGGAAGTTGCGCTTTGCGCTTTAAGTTGCGCTCTGCCCACCTCTGTATTTAACACATACTTCTCAACATTCATGCTACTTATCCTGTGATCTATATTGTTCCCATGCAATATGAGACAATTAGATCTTCCATATTGTTCTAAGTCATCTAGATATTGTTCCTGTTTCTCCATCATTTCTGCCAACTGTCCAACTTCAACTTTAATAGAATCAATAATAGTTGATAATTTCATAAGTTCTTGATGCTGTTCCATTTTTTCCTTTTCACCTGCAAAACAATTACAAGAAGCAGTATCATGGTCTTTTTTTAAATAATCTTTTTCGTACTTATCTTGTCTTTCCTTGACCTTGTTCAACAGTTCCATTACTTCATCAAGTTTCTGGTTCGCCATTGTTTTAAATATTTATAAAAATAATTTACCAATAATAACAAAAACCTTTAACCACTTATAAACACCACTTACACCGTCATGTACCTTATTCAAATAGAATGTGACTTTTGACCATTTCACATTAAAGTAATTAGGTATAGGTTCATTAACAGCAATTTGGGTAAAGAATTTAAAGTTAAATGTTATGGAAAGAGGGTAATGATCAAATGTAATAAAGTTATGTAGTACTTCTATTTTACTTATTGAGGTGTGGGCTGCACAGGAGGACACACAATGATCAATCCAGCTGCAAGTGTTATGAGCATCACTAACGTACGTAAAAGATTTTTTAGGTAACATCACCTCATCAGACATTGTAAGATTGAAATCTTGGCAGAAGGAATTTAACAAGGGGCCAAACATATTGTTATTGCTACCATTGAAGTATCCTATAATACACATATTAGGATGTTGAATATCTTCACATGACTCACCGAGCTTTCCAAGATATTCTAAGTATGTGTCTGTATTGGATTCGCAACAATATAGAAGATATACATTTATAAAAGATATGGAGGAGGTAGAAAGATTTACTGTAAGACCAATAATAGTATTATCATGGTTAGAGAATGTAGATGCCTGAAGCTGCTTGTTTCACAAAATAGCAGTGCCTCCATAAGGTTTGCCTGAATGCAGTTATGTCTCATAGCTAAAAGAACTTATACCAAAAGAATGATGCTGATTGTTGATAGAATTCAGAAAATCAAGATTTTGCTTGGTAAGCCAAGTTTCTTGTAACAAAATTATGTCAAAGGTTTTATATAAAGTTTTAATTTCTTCTAGCGAACTACTAAGACCTCTGCAATTGAAGGAAACCACTTTTAACTTTATATTATTTGTTGTCTCCATTGGAATTATCAATAAATTTGGAGAAAGATGCCATATTCTTGGATTTTGAAGTGTTGAAATTTTTTTTAACTAGACAGACAGACAGACCAATTTATTTACGAGGATTGTGAAAATACGCTCGTAAAACGTAAAAAGAAACACAGTTAATATATTTATTTGACAAATTGTAACACATTTATAAAATGTGATAAAATAAGAAAAAAATAAAATAAATAAATAAATAAAGTAAATAAATAAAATAAATAATAATGAAAAAAAAGACAATCTCGACGGAGACTGCGAAGGGGCCGGTTAAGGTCATCAAGTCAAGCAGTCACCGAAAAAACTAATGGCCTATTAGTGCACAGTAATTAATTGCAAGGATTGTACGCAAGTAGGTTGTCAATAGTATAATTGTAATAAAAATGATTTAAAATTAAACTTAAACTTGTGAAATGATCGATTTTGTAGTTCAATAGGGATAGAGTTCCAAATTTTTGTTCCTTGAAATTTTATTGATCTTTGGGAACGGGACGTAGAGAATTTAGGAAGATATAAAGTATTATTAGAGTGAGATCTGGTAGGGCGGTTGTGAATTTGGCGGGTTGTAGTAAAGAAGGAAGAAAGATAATCGGGCAGTACTTTTCGGGAGTGCTGGTGCATAATTTTAGCGATTTCATAAATATACGTACAAATCTGGTAATTTTAAGATTTTTAGTTTGTAATAATATGGCGAAACGGATGTTTTTGGTGAAATGTTGAAAATTATACGAATGGATTTATTTTGAAGATATTAAAGTTTTTTAAAGTAGAATAGAAACGTACTTCCCCAAATTGGTAGAGCATACAATAGATGAAGGTGTATCAAAGAGAAGTAAAGAAGTCTAAGAGCAGATAACGGAAGAATATGTCACAATTTGCTAAGGATACCAACTGCCTTAGCTAACTTGGTAGGTTGTTTCTACGGACGAGGGGAATGACTCGTCTAAACCTGCGCAATCAGGTATTCGAAAATTCTAATTGTTTTGGATCAACAAAGGTTTAATGATGTTTGAAATTTTGTCAAAACAATTTCGGTTACACAACTTTTAACCGAGAAACTATTTGAAATCAATAACAATTTATCTAGAATTAATAAATGATCTAGACCCTTATTCAAATAGAAAAAATAAATACAAAGGATTAATGGAAAACACTATCGCATAAACAGTTATTACAAAACATACCTAATCCTACTCTAGCTAAATCAGCGTATAAACAAACACTAACCTAACCCTAAACTAGCTAAGCTAAAATTGACCAAGTTAAAATGGATGAAAAACTTAAATAATTTACGACGTTATAAACTGAAGGAAACAAAGTCTTTTAAGAACAAAATTCGCGCCGCGAGAGATCGAACAGAAAGAAAACAAATTACAATAATTATGCGCCGCGAGTGATCGAACAGAAAGAAAACAAATTACAATAATGATTAACTAAGTTGAAGAATTAGCGACGCGAGTTCAAATCCAACAAAAAACGGTAAGTTAAACAATTAATAAATTTAAAACATATAATAATCCTTTTGCCAAGCGGGAGGTTTTATTGTTCGCCTTCTTGACGGGACCTCACAGCTTGGCGCATCATTCGTCGCAATAGAGGTATTTGCATATTTGGCTAGAATTTATTTTGGAATTTCCGTAAGGAAGATTTAGATTTAAACTAGGTACGTTAAGTTTGGGAGATATTGGTAGTATACACGATTTTTGTGAATTAATTTGAATTTTGTTTGCATTACACCAGTCTTTTAGGCGAGACATTTCGATTGCACAGATGTTTTCCAGAGATGTAAAAGAAGAGTCATTTAAAAACAAGCAAGTATCATCAGCGAATAAACGGGGGATAGTATGAAGAGCATTGGGGAGGTCATTTATATAGATTAAGAAGAGAAGTGGTCCAAGAATTGAGCCTTGAGGAACGCCAATATTAATAGCTTTATATGAAGAAGATGCATTCTTTATAGTTACGAATTGTTGTCTTCTATAGAGATAATTTTCGATTAGTGAATGAGCTGGGCCTCTTATGCCATAGTGATACATTTGTCTAGTAAAATGTTGTGACAGACTGTGTCAAAAGCTTTACAAAAATCCATAAATATTAAAGCGGTGTAATGTTTGTTGTTTATGGCATCATATGCGTTAGTTAATATGTCCATCAAGGCGTGGATTACACTGTGGTTTTCTCTGAAACCGTACTGATTAGGATATAAAATTAGTATTCCTGTTGGCCATTGTTCAAGATCAAAACATTCTTTAGCGGGTACTCCTGCAATAGAAATTTTGAAAGATGAATAAGAGTCAAATTTACTTTTTAATTTTTTAACAATGACTGTTGTTGCTGATTTAAATCGTGTTTGAGCAAATTGTTTTATTTTACTCTCTAAAACATCTGGATGAAATCTTGAAACAAAAATATTAACAGGCTTTTCAACAATATTTAAGTCTGACTGTTTTATTCTGCCAATTCGAGTAGATCAACGTCTTTTTTCCACTTTGGTACAATTATCAGCAGAGCTATTATCATTTTTGTAAGTTGTGTTTAATGTTTGAGGCATTGGTTTTCTCAATATTTCAGAGTAAGAGTCTTTGTAAGTAGGTTCAGGATGTGGATCTACTTTGATTAATTCTGGGGTTTGGCATTCTTTTTTCTTTAAGAAATATGAAAGTTCTTGTACTGTCGATTTGAGGTCTACAACAGCATTAGTTTGCATTTCTCTTTCACGTTTGAAAGTCAGAAATTAATATCTTGCATCAGTTGGCAATCATCAATATTTTTTAAATCAAGTGATGGAAAGTGACTTGAAGCAGTTACTAAAACTGGGGCAGATTTTTTGTTATTCTGCATCTCCAAAAGCACCATATGAATGTCTTTAATATTATGGAGAGATTTTTGATCACCTTGTGTTAGCTTTAGTCTACCAGCACCTTCATAGTTATTGTGAAGAACTGTTTTTGCTTCAACAATTTCTTCAGAAGAGTAGAAATCAGATACGATTTTTATAATGGTTTCAGCAGTTAAGCAGCTCAATCTGTCATTCATGTACTACAATAGCGAATTAATCAGAATTTTCGCCATAAGCACAGAATTAAAATAAAATCTTATTCAAATAGAATATACAAACCTTATTTAAATTAATTCGTCGTCGTCGTCGTCGTTTGATGGGTGTCCACTCCAGGTCAGACACAAACAGGACTGGGGCCGACTGCTGCACTGCCTGAATCAGAATCAGATGCTGGCAGTGGTGTTATTAATCCAGCATCGAGTTTCGTCATCCAAAACCGTCAGACCTCGTGCTCCATGTGGTGCCCGATGTATAGGGCACGCTGTTAGTACATGGTCTGCGGTTTGCTCAGAGGCACCACACTCGCAATTCGGTGAAGGAGCGAGACCCCATTTATGCATGGACGAATGGAATCGCCCAACACCAGTCCGCAGGCGGTTGAGCTTAACCCAAGCTGCTCGGGGTAAGCCCATTCCAACAGGCCTGGGACCGGTCCCGGGCACAAAAGCACAGAGCATGGAAGCATTTTCACAATACTCCGTTTTCCATTTGTGATTTGTCCATTCAGAAGCGCAGATGCCAAGTCTGGCAAGGTTGTCCAAAAGATTCCATGCAGTTGGCACAAACGGGCGTCTAGATCTTAGTCTCACTTGGCGAGTATCTGAGGACCCACTTAAGAGACCATACAAAATATGATCAAGGTCCAGAGATCCACGGTGAGCCAAGGAGAGTGTCGCTCCCATTCGGCGAAGCTCAGCTGGCTGGATGCCTGAGAGTACAGGTAGGTGGTCTGTTGGAGTGGGACGCAGGCATCCAGTAACTATGCGCAAGGTATCGTTCAAGACATTGTCGATGAGGCGAGTGTGAGCACTGCGACACCAGACTGGCGCACAGTACTCAGCTGTTAAGTAGACTAGAGATAAGGTGGCTATGCGTAGTGTTTTAGCACCAGCACCCCATCCCGAGCCCACGAGTCGCCTCAGCAGTGTCACGCGCGAGGATAGTTTTTTGCGCAATGCCACTAGATGGTGATGAAACGTGAGCGATCTGTCCAGTTCAACCCCAAGATAAGTAGGGGTTGGACAGAACAATTGAAATTCTACCGTTGTTGTAGACCAGCATTTCTTAACCTGAGGTAAATTTACCCCTGGGGGTAAATTTCTTTGTTTTGGGGGTAAATGAGCTACCTATAATTTTAAATTTGATGGTGGCAACGTATAGCCTTAATTTCAGGCATGTTTTCAGCTTAGAAAAGTTGACGGGACAGAAAAATCGGGGCAGTTCTAGATATTGGTAGCCTAGTATCTGTGATGTACTGCTTTAATGTAACAAAGATAATGGCAACAATTTAGTGCGCATTCACGTAATACGAGATAACAATGATCTTTATCGCATGACAATAACCTACTAGATACTGTAACGTGCTAGTAATTAGAATATTGATTTGATGGAAATAATAACAAGTGTAGTCATACGGTGATCAGTGAAAGGCGAATTAATTGTTAACGTGCTCTCGAAGACTTCAGTGAGTGTTTGAATTACTGCTCCTTATAATAGATACGTATAATAAATAAAGACTTCTTCTTTAACAAAATAAGAACATAACAGTATTCTTTCTGGTTTAGAGTAGCTGCTAATCTATTTGAATAAGGTACATGACGGAGTAAGTATTGTTTATAAGTGGTTAAAGGTTTTTGTTATTATTGGTAAATTATTTTGATAAATATTTAAAACAATGGCGAACCAGAAACTTGATGAAGTAATGGAACTGTTGAACAAGGTCAAGGAAAGACAGGATAAGTATGAAAAAGATTATTTAAAAAAAGACCAAGATACTGCTTCTTGTAATTGTTTTGCAGGTGAAAAGGAAAAAATGGAACAGCATCAAGAACTTATGAAATTATCAACTATTATTGATTCTATTAAAGTTGAAGTTGGACAGTTGGCAGAAATGATGGAGAAACAGGAACAATATCTAGATGACTTAGAGCAATATGGAAGATCTAATTGTCTCATATTGCATGGGAACAATATAGATCACAGGATAAGTAGCATGGATGTTGAGAAGTATGTGCTAAATATATTAAATACCAAATTAGATTTGCCTACTAGTATTAGTGACTCTGATATTGATATTTGTCACCCTCTTCCTTCTAAAACCAACAAAAAACCAATTATTATTAAATTTGTTCGCAGGTCAATAAGGAATATGGTATACTCGCATAAGAAGAACTTGAAAACATCGAATGGACCCAAACTATCAATTACTGAGTCATTAACCAAAAAAAGACTAAAGATTGTGGAGGAAGCCAGAAAGGTATTTGGTTTTGGCAATGTCTGGAGCATGAAAGGTATTGTATACTGTTCATTCAAAGGTAAGAAACAAGCTATCAATAAACTATCCGATATTAGTAAGATAAGATTTTCTTCTTAATTAACTAGTAATTTTAATAATCAAATTAATACAATACTTGATTTAACCTTACCACGACACATCATAATTTTCTTTATATTAACCTTAGCTTATCTTTATATAACTATTCATTTTATACATCTAAAATCAATTTAAAATTTGTGTTTTATTTATTTGTATTTTTTTTACTTTTTGTTTATTTTATTACTTATTATTAATTATTTAGTTTAATTTTTTTTGTTTTATATATATATAATTACTCATTTGTGCACATAAATCTTAAGTATTATGACTTTGAAAAAACTTGTATGTCAATTTTGCCAAAAAACAATTAGAAAAGACTTTGTGCCTATTCAATGCCAAACATGTTTAGCTCACTTTCATAAAAAATGTGCTAAAATACTTAAGAACCAAGCAATAGCCTCAAATAATTTTTACTGTAAATGTAATTGTTATAAACATAAAAATTCCCTTATTTCACATAATTCTGGTAAAGAAAAAATTGTAAGTAGTTGACCTGAAAAATATGTTAATGCTGAAAATTAAATTCAATCTTTGTTGATGACAGTAATTCTGAAAATAAAAAACATGATAACTTAATTGGCCCAAATAGTCATCACTTTCAAGAGCAATACTTGGAAATTCAATCTACAAAATCATTGATCTTTAATAAAAAAATTTGTAATAGTTTTCTTATTATTTGTGTTAATATTAGGTCACTATCCAATCCTTTAAATTTTAGTAAATTAGAAAGCTTTGTTCATAATCTAAACCCCAAACCAGACATAATTGCTGTGACTGAAACATGGATTCAGAATAATTCATCTGGCCCATACTGTTATCTTGAAAATTATAATTTTATCTCTAACAGCAGAAAAGTTGCCAAGGGTGGTGGAGTTGGTTTGTATATTAAAAATTGCCATAAATTTAACCTAATTGATGAATTGACAATAATGAATGAAAAAATTTTTGAATCAATTTTTATAAAAATTCAATTACATAATGAAAATTTATTCTGTGGTAACATTTATAGATCTCCTTCTAATGACAATCATTTAAATGAAAAATTTTTGAATAATCTTTACAATTGTATCCATAATAGTAATGAATCACTAAACAAATGTTTTATCACTGGAGACTTTAATTATGATTTATCAAATCAAGATAATGAACATGTATGCAATTTTATTGAAATGATGCTTGAAGGTCATTACTTCCCAGTTATTAACAAACCAACTCGCATCACAGATACAAGTGCAACAGTATTAGACCACATCTGGACAAATTTACACCAACAGCAAATAAAATCAGGAGTCATTTTAAATCCACTTTCTGACCATCTACCAGTATATATGTGTTTTAATCTTAATAAACAGAATTTGTATAGACCTCAACAAAAAAGATCTTTTACCCCCCAAAGTATAACCAAGTTTAATGAAATGTTAGAAAATATTGATATTAATGCAATACTAAATGAAACTAATCCTAATTTAGCATTTAAATTATTAATGGACAATTACAAATCTACTTTTAACTACTGCTTCCCTTTCATCAAGCAAAATATTGAAAACAAAAATAAACAGCCATGGTTTGATAATGATCTTTATTTATTAATGCTTAAAAAAAACAAGTGTTTTAAAAAGTTTCTGAAAAACAGGAGTGTTTTAAACAAAGCAAACTTCAATAAAGAAAGAAATACATACAATCGCGCCTTACAAGAAAAAAAACAGAGTTATTTTAGACAAACATTTAAGAAATTAAGTAATAATTTAAAAGAGACCTGGAAAAATATAAACAAACAATTAGGTAAAGTTAAATCATTAGTATGTTCTTCCATATCCATAAACAATAATTTGGTAAATGACTCTCTCCAGATTACTAATTATTTTAATAATTACTTTGTCAATGTTGCAAATAATTTAGTATCAGATTTACCCTAAACATCTCATAGTTTTCAAACATTTATGCAATCTCCCACATTGAGCACACTTTATCTCTATCCAACTAGTTTAACTGAAATAAAAAAATTAATCAGTGATCTTCAGCCTAAAAAAAGTACTGGTATTGATGAAATTCCCTCAACTATTTTAAAAAGCACACCAGACAATATGTTAATAGCTCTGACACATGTGTTTAATCTTTCGTTAGCTTGTGGTGAATTTATCTCTGACTTTAAAACTGCAAAAGTAGTACCAATTCATAAAAAGGGTAGTGTAACTAATGTATGCAATTATCGCCCAATCAGCTTACTTTGCTCAATGTCAAAAATATTGGAAAAGTTAATGTACAATCGTGTAGTATTATTCTTAAAAAAACAAAACTTTTTTTATAAATATCAATTTGGCTTTAGAAAAAATCACTCAACTAGTCACACAACTTCATTATTAATTGAAAATATTGCTGAAGCTTTTGAAAACAAAGAACATGTACTTGGCATATTTCTTGATCTATCTAAAGCATTCGATACCATTGATCATAAAATTTTATTATCCAAATTATGGCATTGTGGAATTCGTGGTGTAGCGCATGATTGGTTTTGTAGCTATCTTAGCAACAGAAAACAATTAGTTGAAATAAATAATATCTGCTCCAATACTAAGTCAATAAAATATGGTGTCCCTCAGGGTTCAATTTTAGGCCCTTTACTATTCTCAATTTATGTAAATGATTTAAATAATTGCTTAACCTTAGGAAAATGTATTATGTACGCAGACGACACTAACATATTTTTAAAAAGTAATTGCTATGAAACCTTATATGAAGCTGCAAATAAGGAGTTAGGGAACATAGATAAGTGGCTTCTGGCAAATCGGCTATTTCTAAACACTGACAAAACACATTATGTGATCTTTCGCACACCCAAAACAAAGCCTCCATCAAAAAAACTGACAATTTCAATTAGAAATAAATTTATCTCTCAGCAACCAAAAACGAAATTTTTGGAAATAATATTTCATGAACATTTAAGTTGGAAATTACATATGAACTTTGTTCTACGAAAAATCTGCGTAAGTTATGGTACTATCAAAAAAATTTCAAAACACTTTGACAAAAAAACTTTGCTTGTATTGTATAACTCCCTGATAATCAGTCATATAAGATATTGTATTACAACTTGGCATATTGGTAATAAAACCACAGCCTCAAAAATTCAACGAATCGCTAATAAATTCATACGATTAACATTTGGATTACATCATAGAGCTAACGTTACTGACATCTTGCGAAACAACAACGTAATGACAATTGATTAAATAACCGAATCAGAAATAACTTGTTTTATGTACAAATATATAAAAGGCATGTTACCACCATGTTTTAATCATTTTTTTCAAGATAACCTGATAAGCGACAAATTCACTAAATGTACAAGAAGCCAGTCCAAATTCTATCCTTCATTTTGTAGATTAAATGTAACTAAACAATCTTTAAGATACAGAGGTCCTCTTGCTTGGAATAAAGTCCCAACAAGCATTAAACAGATAAAATCATATAGTAAATTTCGTACAGAATTTCAAAAGCATCTTATTGCAAAGTAATTTTTAATGGTAATAGACTTCATAAATTTAAAAACTTCTGCTGCTGGTTTTTTATGTTACAGGTAACTCCACCAAATTGTACAAAGAAATTGAAGGTGATAAAAGCCCGATGCGACTTCAAAGGCAACATCCAGATCATTTTGGCCCATCCAGTTCGATGAAAATTTCACATAATTTAATTATTTTGCACCTATTCTTGTTCACTATTTGTATGTTCTATCTTATGCATATAAATTTTTTTTTTTTGTCCAGCCATATGCTTTTGAAATGGTCCTTTTGACCCGTGGCAGGATTTCTTTTGGTGGGTTTCTTTGCCTGCCTGACCCTTTTGGTCCAGACCCTTTTGGTCTTTGAGTTTGTTGTTTCTCCCACCCATGATTACACAACATTCTCTGACTATGGCTCGGATGTGTGTATTAATTATCTTCTTTTCGCTTTCCTTTTCTTATTAACATCACATCGCTTTGTTCAAAGGTACAGCGACCATGCACGACCATGCACGACCATGCAAGCATGACGTTGTGCATGTAATAACGTACTTCGTTTAGTCGCTGCTTCCTTATTCACAATCTTTATTTCTACATGCACTATGATTAATTTCAAGTTGATTGTGAGTAAAAATGAAATAAATAAAAAAAAAAAAAAATCCGAAGCTAGCCTATTATTTGGATTTTGTCATAAATTTAGTCATAAATATAGCATGTCACAAAAGAAGAGAAAGTATCTGGACAATTATTTAGATTTTGGATTTACTTATCTTATTCAGGATGGTCTTCAAATTTCTCAGTGTGTCCTGTGCAATTGCATGAAAATATTTTCAAACAGTACCATGAAACCTCCTCCGCTAAACAATACCTAGCAAATGCTCATCCAAGTATGATAAGCAAAAACCGATCCTTTTTTTGAATTAAAACTGTCCAGTCTGAAAAGACAAAAGCTGGACAGAACTGGAATGTTTTGGCAGACTAACAATGCCGCAGTACATGCATCATTTGCCATTGCTTTGCATGTGGCAAAAGCTAAAAAAGCACATACAATTGGTGAAACCCTTCTAAAACCTTGCATTGGAAAGTGTAAAGTTGATGCTTTGACAAAAAGCATCTCAAACAATGAAATGAATCTCACTGTCCAATGACACAATAAAATCCCGAATCCATAAAATGTCTGAAAATATTAAGAGCAAGGTAATATCAAAGATTAATTCCTGTCCTGTTTTTGCTCTTCAGCTGGATGAAGCTACCGATGTTTCCAATCTCTCACAGCTACTTCTGTAAATCAAATATGTTGCAGATGACAGGATTAATGAAAAATTCCTTTTCTGCCAACCTTTGGAAACAACATCAAAGGCAGCCTATGTTTTTCAAGTGTTGATTGATTTTTTTGAAAAAACCGAATTGAGTTGGAGTAAGCTTCTTGGGGTTTGCACTGATGGTGCTCCAGCCATGATTGGTGCATACTCTGGATTGTTTTCCCTGGTAAAGCAGAAAAATCAAGCAATTTAAGGATTGCATTGCATGATTCACAAAGCGGCGCTCGTTTCCAAAACCATTCCGAAGAGACTTCACGAGCATTTGTCTGTTGTGATTAAAGTCGTTAATTATGTGAAAAGTTCAGTGTTCAACACTCGACTCTTCAGCAAGCTTTGCAAAGATGTGGATGCCAATCATACCTCACTTTTATATCACACTCAAGTTTGTTGACTCTCAAAAGAAAATATGCTCTCTTGTATTTTCGAACTAAGAAAAGAAGTCAAGTTGTTCTTGATTGCAAATAAAAAATGATTTATTGTTAGCATTTGGTGGAGACAAATTTTCTACGTACTTAGCTTATCTTGCTGACATATTTGAAACATTAAATCAGCTAAACAAGAAACTGCAAGGTCCAGGAAGTAATATGATCGTGCACACTGATGCCATCAATGCGTTTGTGGCAAAACTCGAGCCTTGGAGCCAATGAGCAAATAACGATAATTTTGCATCATTTCACCGCTTGACTGCGATAACTGGAGATGATTTTAAACAAAATTTGAAGGAGAACATCATCAGCCACCTACAAAACTTGCAAAATGAATTTGAACGATATTTTCCCGAGATAAATACACTACTTCTAGCATTTTGATAAAAGTAGCTGAAAATTCTTTTGTATGTAAAGTGGAAGATGTTCCTGAAGCAATTCAAAAAGAAGTTAAAGAATTAACAAACGATTCTTTTGCAAAAGATGAATTTCACACTTGCAATCTAAAGGAGTTTTGGGTCTAAATGCAACGTTGTTATCCATGGCTCGGTATTCATGCTCTGAATATTCTGGTTCCGTTTTCTTCAACTTTGTGCGAGTGTGGCTTCTCTGCGTTGCTTACTATCAAATCTAAAGCACGAAACCGACTTGACGTTGAATCTGACATTCGTTGCGCATTATTTACTACTTCACCAGACATTGAACAGCTCGTTGCCAAGAAACAAGGGCAGCCATCACATTAAATAAGTATAACTGAAGTAATTTGCTAATTCCTTTTTTTAATTGTTGTGTAATTGTAATTGTAATTGTAATTGTGCGTGGTAAAGTCCGAAGCACGTTCTTGGTTTAAGTTGTTGTACTGTGCGTTTTATCTCTCTCGTAGTTACTGCAGAACGCTGTCAGAGCGACGCGTGGTTGTTTAGGTGTGTTGTTCTTTAAGTTGTGTTGCTTCTCTGTTAACGTGCATTTCTGTTTAGATAACTACGTTTCTTAGTTGAATAAAACCTAAATTCGTTGTGTTTTGGGTAATTTAGAACATTAATAAACAAGCATCATCAAGTATATTGAGGGTAAATCTAGTAACCACTTTTGTTAAAAGGGTAAGTATGAAAAAAAAGGTTAAGAACCACTGTTGTAGACCTTTAGCTCACGTTTGGCCTCTCAGTTATTTAAGTGAAAGGCTGCCCTCACCGTCTTAGTGTGACTGAGCTTCAACCTCCAAGTCTGGAGATACGCTGAAAGTGTAGACATGTCTTGACTTAAAGTCCCCTCCAAGTCCTTCCAGTTTCCAGAAGAGTGCAACAATGCTAGATCATCAGCATAAGCAAATTTTCTAAAAATCATGGAAGGAAGATCGTACGTATAGATGTTAAATAGGAGAGGAGCCAAGACCGATCCTTGAGGAACGCCATTTTTAAGACGGCGTAGCCTGCTTTGCTTGCTGTCACCGGTGGTAACGGTGAAACTTCGATTTCGGACAAGCTCCATAATCATTTTGACCATGTGCTTATCCGGAAGTAGTCTCAGCAGCTTGCAGGTAAGGCCATGGTGCCAGATAGTGTCATAAGCAGCTGTCAGATCGATAAATACGGCACCGGCCTTCTTTTTAGCCTCAAAAGAATTCTTGATGTTCTGGGTTAACAGAACAACTTGATCTACGGTTGACTTCCCGCGTCGGAACCCAGCCTGCTCTTTAGGGAGCAATGGATCGATTAATGGTTCAACGCAGGCGTAGATAAGCCTCTCGAGGATCTTGTAGGGGACACAGAGCAGAGATATCGGTCGATAACTCTTTGGGTCCCCACGGGTTTTGCTGGTTTTGGGATCGCGACCACAAGCGCTCTTCTCCAGGTCTTGGGAATTTTGAGTCGGCGAAAACAGGAAGAAAGGAAGTCACGTAACCAGGACTTCAAAGCAGCTCCAGCATGGAGTATAAGCTCTGAGCAGATGGAATCAGGTCCCAGAGCTTTACCTGGTTTTAAATGTTGAAGGGCAGCAGCAAATTCTCTCTGTGAAAATTTGTCAGAGATATTTACTGCGTCTGGTGTTGTGGCCCTCCAAAGGTCAGACACTTCTTGAGAGACAAGTTGAGATGACTTGCGGTCAACAGCCTCGTATTTCCCATTTCTAACCAGCTGAGATGCAATAGCATCGGTTGAAACGGGACAGTGACGAGGAGAGTGTCGTGACCTACCAGTAAGGTTGTTCAAAATACTCCACGCTTTTCGACTAGAGTGTGAGAAGTTGATGCTCCGAACTGCCTCGGACCATCAATCCCTCCGCTTCTTGCCAAGCTTGGCAAGCAGAGCTGTAGCAGCCAAACTTGAGTCGTCTACCTGAGGAGACTGCAGAAAGGTTTTGTAGAGGGATTCACACTCTGCATCCCAACACGGAATATAGTTATTTCGATACCCGCGTGGGATAGTCTTTTTGGGTGCTTTCTTAATCGTGTTACAGAAGTCCTGGTAAGCCGCATTCACATCAAGTGAATCAGGCGGCAACAAAGTCTTTGCGAATTTATTCGTCAAAGCAATGTAGTGACTCTATTTGGCCTTGCGGAAATTCCATCGCTTAACAGGCATGCTTGGCACTGCCATAGCAAACCTTGTTGGTGTAATAAGCGAAGGTCGATGTTGTGACCTGGGAAACTTGTCAAGGACACGTCTATCCGGTAAGCAACTGTTTGGACCTACGCTAGCGAAAGCTAGATCTGGATTATTGCCAGTGTTCCAGCGGCCGGAATAAAAACTGGCAGCGTCCTTGGCATTATATAGGAGGGCAAGACAATTAATACTTGCCCAGCCAGCCAAGCATTCACCATCCGGACTGTTGTCATCGTAACCCCAGTCAGCATGACGACAACTAAAATCGCCAGCGTAAAGACAGGGGTGAGGAAACACTGGGAGATCCAGGATTCGCGTTGGCGGTGGTTTGTAGACGTTGACTATTTTATAGCCATCAACGTCCACACACAGTCACTCGATCTCCGATGTCAGTGGAGATTGGTCCAAAAGCATGTATCTCAGTCGCTCGTGGACAAATGTGGCAAGGCCATGCTTCCTGCTTAAAGAAGACCAAGCTAGTTGGTAGTTTGAAAGTACCAGCTTCTCTGCATCAGTGCAGTGGGTCTCCTGCAGTAGAATGACGAGTGCCACAGACTGCATAGCGAGGTGATGAAGAACGTTCATCTTGCTTGCAGTGAGGCCTTCGATGTTCAGCTGAAGAATAGTGGGTCTTCGGAACTTGTTTAATGTGCCCTGAAAAGGGCAGTTTTATCCTGGCATTGCCCCATCCTGAAAAGGATGTTTGCCGACTAGCAGACCCACACTGAACAGGGTCTGCTAGTCGGCAAATTATTTAATCAAATAGAATAACGAACTCTTATAACCATCTTATTCAAATAGAAGTTTAGAAAATTCATACTTTAACTGCTTGGTAATCTTATCTTTTTCAAACGTTTCTACTAGCTTTTTAGAAATCCTAAATCTTTTTCCGAAAATGTTTCCCTCTTCAAAACTGCCATAAAAAGTTGCACTTTCATAACAAGCTTATGCATGTGGACAGCAATCCTTACAGAAGTTTGTGCTTTATTGAGAATTTTTTCTTCATCAGACTTTTTGTCTGCTAGCCCAGCTGTTACCAAACTTTTTTTGTGCACGGCGCCCTTTGAAAACTTATCAATAATCGCGGCGCCGTAATGAAGCCAAAATTTGGAAATTTCAAGTTTTACCAAAAAATTGTATTTAAATCATATTCATTATTCAAAATTCACAAAGATGTCGGCATGATTTGCAAAATACTAAAAAATATTTAATGTGAGCAGTGAGCTTGTTGCTCTATGCACATTTTATTAAACCGCGGTGCAATGTTTGATATTGCAACACACATGTCGCGTTCAATGTCAATCTTATTGCGATACTTCGACTTGATTACTGCTACCGCAGAAAAATCGGCTTCACACAAGTATGACGTTGCAAATGGCACAGGAACACGGAGAGCTTCACAACCTACAAGTGCAAATTTAGATTGAGCCTTAACCTAGAATGAAATGAGTGAATTAGGGTTGTATATGCTTTTCAAAGTGAGGTCAGAAGAAAGATCGATAAATTGTTCAGCTTCCAGAGATGTAAACCCTTGAGGGGGTATTTGCATTATCAAAAAAAGGATTTTTTATCCAATCGTGCTTCTCCATGTCTTCAGAAAAATATTCCTTAAACTACGAGATTAGAGCATCCAAATGCGAACACATCACAGTCTTCATATCACACCCATCGGTATTCTGCAGGGAGAGATTGCTAGATTGCGAGTTAAAATAGGATTTTAAAAGTGAAAAACTATCACATTGCTCGTTATTTATCAGCAGATCAGTTTTCCACAACTGTAGTTTTCTTTTAAAGGCTGTAATGTTGTTATAGAGTTGCAGAAGGTGAGTTTCTTTTCCTTGGAGGAAGATATTTAATTGATTTAATTTTGAAAAAGTATCACAGACATACGCTAACTGAATCAGGAAAACTTCATCCTCAAAGTAGTAGCAAGTGCATGGTTTTGTTCTTTTAAAAATATGGAGATTTTGTTTCTTAATTCGTACACACGTAAAAGAACTTTGCCTTTGGAAAGCCACCTTGCATTGCAATAAAACAATAAATTGTTGTGCACTGCTCATAATTGATGGCAAAGACGTTGGAAAAATCGAGCATGAAGCGGCCTTGCTTTAATGAAGTTCATGGTTTTGACAACAACTTCAAGCATTCCACTAAGGTAACCACTGAGCTGTTGCGAAGCCAGCGCCTCATGGTGTATCAGGCAGTGGGTCCATTTTGCGTTAACGGCAACGCCCTGCACTGACGTTCGCAGCCGCGAAAGCGACCAGACATAGCTCGGGCACCATCAGTGCATAAACCAACGCAATATTTTCACTTGAGGTTATTTTCCTGAAAAAAATTGTTCAGTATTGCAAACAATTCTTGTAGCTACTCGGCAATTTGTTAAAATGGGTTTATGAAAGAGCAATCTTCAACGATATTGTCGTCTTTATCAAAAAAGCGTACCTAGCAAATCAAATAAGCATCTTTATTACCGGTACTGGTTGTAGGCTCATCTAACTGTGAGCTGAACTCATTTCCACGCATTTTTGCTACCAGCTGATTATCATCCGAAATTTTATTGATCCTCCTACAAATGGTATTGTTTGAGAGTAGAACAGCTTTTAGTTTTTGAGCAGCTGATTCTCCAATTATTGTCGAGACTAAGTCAAGAGCAGCAGGAAGCACAAGTTTTTCCGCAATGGTATGCGGTTTTTTACATTTCGCGATTCTCTACACAACTTTAAAAGATGTAAGCTGTGCTTTGGCTTGTGTTTGCAAAAAATTTAAAAATACGACCGACTGCATATTCATTTTTGATAACTTACGAGCAAAAAATTCGCGTGGTTTTTTAGATAAGTTGTTGTGGTTTGTTGTTAAGTGGCGTTTTAGTTTACTACGGTAGCATACATTTCGGAGCTAAAATTTTACAACAAATAACACATTGCGGATGCTCAACACCTTCTTTTTATATGATAGTAAAGCCAAAATTGAGATAACTACTGCTGTATTTTCTAGTCTTAATTCTTCCACTTTTTTCTTTGTTTATATCTACTTCTAACTTTTTCTTCTGAGGTAAAGTACCGGTAACAAATGCGTCCATTACGAAGCCAATAAATTGTCAATATTTACTGCAGTTATTGTTTAACAATACGGAATTTGTTATTTTCTACTTTCAAACCCGTTTGTTCACTATCGTTCAAACTACACACACTGTGAGGAAACTACAGCAGCTTTGTTGATCTTTTCGGTCAACGCTTTCAATTTTAGCGGGAGTTTGCGGTTTTTAATTTCACAACAAGTTTTACAGTGTGCGTTTTTTATCTTCGTTACGTGATTGTCGTTTGCCTTATGGTTTTTAAGGAAGCTGCACTTTAATCTTTGAGTCAGGACCCGATTAGTATGAGTAGAGTTTTTAAATTTTCAAAAAATTTTGTCAAAAAACTTAAATTAATTTTTTACAGAAACTGATGATGACCTTTTTTGGCTTAATTTTTAATTTTTATTTTATTTTTATATTAAATATTCGGCTCATTGAAATTTGACCGATTTTATTAATGAATTTATACATCGCAATTCGATCACTTAAATAAAATTGTCAATTTGACTTTATTGGGAAAAGGTTAATAGATTTCTGTTAAAAGACTTTAAATATTTATTTTCTACAAGTTATTTTAAAACGGCAGGCCAAGTAAGCGTGCAGTATCTAAAAATATACATTTAAAGCACAAACGATCGTAGGCATTTGTAGCTATAATATATTAAATCGATTGATTTTGGTTTACTTATTTTACAATCGTTTTTACTATTTAAAGAACAAATAAAGGATAATACGATTAATTGATTTAATGAAAACATACTAACTATAGCTAGCGAGTAGCAAGCATTGAAACATTACGAAAGCTAAAATCAAATCCAATAGTAGCCTATATTGTGAATTTAGTATGGACAAGTTCTCTCCAGTCACTGCCAGTCTACAGCGCACCAACTAACAAGCGGTTCCACACAGCTGCTGCTAACCACACACTGTAAAATAGTAAAAACCTGCTAACAACTTTCACATTGTAATTTTTGTGAAGAAAGCCGTAAATGCAACAACTTTTGCATGCTTTCGCGGCGCCCAGTTTGGGAACCGCTGAGCTAGCCTATGAAAGCGTGGTGATAACGATACATTTTGTACAAAAAAGCGGCATTTTTGGTTAGTATTATCTTAAACCTTTGAAGCAGACCATTGGCGGAACTAAAGGAAAGATAAGGAGGCTGAATCCTTCCATTCATGTTTGCGGTAGCTTTTCAATAAGTGATATTTTTGGCAATATTTTCATTATCTTCAAAAATCTTTTTCGGCTATGGCGCAAAACATTTAACTTAAGTGATAACTTATGTAAGGCCAATGATCGAAAGTATGGGACTACCTTGGTATATTATTAAAAAACTACATCACGGGTGTTTAAATGGTAAAGCCTGTGGACTGTTGGGCGGTACTTGATCAACAGTTTCTTACTTTTCGTAAAAATTCTAAATCTATCCCCAAATGCTTCTTTAATACCTTCGTAAAGAACCTTCTCAGTTTTTAATAAATCTTCTTCGATACGCGATAGGCATTGGCACATTAAAGAAGATGCTTTTGGCGGATGTTAGGCTTAGACGCTGTAAGCTATTGAAATAGTGATCATTGTGCAAAAAAAGGCATTGTAGATATTTTAAAAAAGTAGCATTTTTGAGTGCAATTATCTCAAATCTTTTGCGCCAAAGGCCCAAAACATCACATATTAAAAATTATAGGACTTTAGTGTAATATGATTGAAAAATAAGAGGGCTAGCTGGAAAACAAACCTTCCCAAACAAAGAAACAAATTTTTATGATGCCTAAAATGTTGTTCCAATATTCCTCTTAGTCTCCTTTAAACAAATTCCTGGATCCGCCACTGCAATCTATTGATGTTTACAAAAACTGCAACTTATTAATATTTTACGCTTATTTTGTTTTCACTTTGGAACCGGAGCTGGAACTGGAAATTTTGGTGAGTTAGGAGCCGAAGCTTTTCAGTTTTAAAAAGCTAACTATGAAGCCGGAGTAGGAGTTGGCTATTTAAAAATCTCGCTCCGAAGTCGGAGCTGGAGCCATACCAAAACTAGGTCGGTTCCCCAGCCCTGTTTAATACCTAATTGGGTAAAAAAAAGTCAACAATTTAATACGTAGGAGATTGTTTTCTTTTCGTCAAATACAATTTTTGAATGTCAAATGAAGTCTAATGTATGACAAAGGAGTTTTAGTTATTACTATTAACTTGAATTATTAGAAAGTACCGAGTACCGGTACCGCGGTACTTTTAAGAAGTACTCTGCTTAACACTGATAAGAAACGCTTTAAATGTATAGTTTTGAATCGCAAATATGAGATTTTATTGACTCGGACTCAAGTTTTAATGAGTTTAGAGTACAACGACTCAATTTTTAGTTGACTTGGATTCAGTTCAGGCTAGAAAGTAGCCTAATGGTTGAATTCGACGGTAAATGTTATCATGTATACAATCTATCAGAGTTATATCTTTGAAATTCTGCCACTTTTTCATTATTGAAATTCAAGACAAAGGTCTTAACAGTTCATAAAAACATTGATTAAACAATAAATTTTTTATATTTGTATATAATTCCCTGAATAAAAATTGGAATTTATTAATTTATATCACTGACAAAAATCAGATCAAATTTAAACTAATTGCGCAGCAGCCATAACAAAAATATAATATTATTATTGAACATCTAAAAAACGATAAGACTAAGTCATTAAAAACCTAATCTTCACAACAAAATTAAAAGAGGAAAATAAGATTAATCCCGAAAATTGCGCTGAGTCAACAATATCCCATACATGGCATAAGTTTTTATCGTTATCGCACTTTGTTCTTTTTAAAGGTCATCTTTTTAGTGCTCAAGTTGCGTCAAATTAAGCTAATCTTTGTAAAACTTTCAAAACCGAAAAATATTTTTACATAAGTCAGGTCTTATGTGCTTTAAAATTCTATTCAACAGAAATGGGTTGAATGTTGAAATGGGCTTGCCTCAAACAGCTTGGGTTAAAATCGATCATATGCGATTCCATTTGTCCATACATCATAGAAAATAAGGGCGTGTCTAATTGGTTAAAAAGCGACCAATAGAAAAGAAAAGCGAACGATCAGAAGCGTAAGTGAATAAATTTTAGATTGTAAAGATGCTCCTTGTGTCGACATAGATTAGGTTGAAAAGATTTGCTAAAAGTAGCTTCAAAAGCGGACAGGTGTAAAGAAGTAGCCTACGTCCTCGAGCAAGGATAGAGAATTCGGCGTTCAGTGACGCCGTAAGATTTAGCTCAGTAAATTGATAGACCGTAACAGGCTTGGGGACTTTCCAGTGCATCGTAGAATACTGCTACCGATTTGTGGAAAAAACCATTTACGTGTGTTCTGAAGTAAAAAATTTTTGCTTGCTTGGTGAGTATGTTATCCGATTAATATTCTATCTTAAACCTATCAATTCACCAAAAACACCTGGAAAATTAGCAAGCATATTAAAAGCAGAGAACACAAGATTTATTATATCAGAGAAATCAACTGAAGGAGAAATTAGTAAAATTGAAAAGTTGCTAAAATCTTACAGCGATGTGTTTTCTGAGACATACCAATACCAGAAATGAACAGTAAACCCATAAAAATTTCTTTAAAAAATAATGCAGTTCCATTTTCTTTACCTGTTCCCCGCGAAATACCTTTAACTTTTCAAAGTATGGTGAGAAAAGAGCTGACAAACTTTTATAAACCAAAGTCATTACACCAGGAAAAGAAGCAACTGGTTTGGTTCACCTTATGATCGTAGTACTTAAATCCACTGATAGAATACGTTCCGGTATTGATTTGCAGAAACTGAACAAATATGTACGCGTCCATATCACCCATTTAAACCACCTTCTGAAGCTGTTTTGAATATTTCTTCTTTGCTTAAATTTTTTTCAGCATTAGACACCATTAAGGAATATTGGCAAGTGCCTTTGGAAAAAGAAAGTCAAAATTTTATTACATTTAACACGCCGTTAGGAGGATATAAATTTCTTCGAGGTTCGATGGGATTGTAAAGATGAATGAGTATTGGGCAAGAGACGATGAAGCTCTGAAAGGCATTGAACCAGTCGAAAAGAACCAGTCGGCCATTGAACCAGAACCAGTCGAAAAAGTGGGAAATGACATTCTTCTTCAAGAATCACTTGAAAACCGCACAAGATCACTTAAAAACGGTAATTGCGCTATTAAACAGATTTCGAGAAAACGGTATTAAGCGTAGGCCTACTCTTAATTTAAAGAAAATGCAGTTATTACAAAGTGCTGTCACATATGTCGTACCTATATATAGTGAGCAGCAAAAGTGTTAAAGCAGACCCCACAAAAATTGAAGCAATCTCTCAATTCCCTGATCCGACGCCTGTGAAAAAACCGAATTATGTTTTTTCACAAGCGTGGCAGACCAACTGGGCAGATTCACTCACTTACTTGGTGAAACAGCAGCCCCACTTCGGAACCTGCTTAAACCAAAAAAATCTTTTCTTTTGGTCACCTCAGCATGAAGAAGCATTTACAAAGCCATAAGAAGTTCTTTGCAGCCCTCCTATTTTGCTTGCATTTGACCACAATTAGCAAACTATGTAGCAAACGGATGCATCTTGGTTAAAAGTCTAGGTTTTGCACCTTTGCAAAAACACCAAAAAACATGGTTCAACCAGAATTACGTTTTATAACTCAGACTGAGTCAAAGTATGCTATGGTTGAACTAGAATTACTCGCTATAATTTGGACTATGCTGAAACGCCAACTATATCTGCAAGGTTTACCCAGTTTCGAGCTAATAGTAGACCATAAGCCATTAGTGTCAATCTTAACACACAGACACTCGATATGGTGGATAATCTTAGGATTCAGACTTCAGAGACTCACGGCCTACTAAAGAATACGGCTGGACATGTTATATTGAAGGGAAAAATTACCAAATCGATGCGGTGAAATATTTCTAAAATTCTTTTTTGCTTTCTAACATAAAACTATATTTGACTTCTTAAAAAATTATGTGGATTATGTGTACGCTTTTATTTTGAGTTGTTTTTCTTGAAAAAAAAATGCATTTCTTCCGTAGCCTACAAGTTAAATTTACTCAATATTTATCATTGTTTCAGTTGTAATGTCTGACGTAAAATTTTGCTTAAGAATTGATATTAGGTTAAAGCAAAAAGATATAAAATAAAGGAAATATACCTAAATGAGTTGAAGGTCAAAGATAGCTAAGACAGTTTAAAAAAAAATTATTATGTCAAGTTAAGGCCCGTTTCCACTACGAGCGTGGAAAAGAGCATTCTTTCTCTCTTTTATTGATCTTCAATTGAAGCGAGCGGTTAAAATTGAAGCGAGCGCAAAAAAAAGCAATAAAACAAACAAAGAATGCTTTTTTCCACGCTCGTAGTGGAAACGGGCCTTTATAGGACAGATGACTCTAAGAGTACCATCAGAGGTGGAGTTGAGACATGTTGCTTCGAGACCGAAACGAGACTTTGGGGTAGCAAGATCGAGACGAGACGAGACTTTGGAGTACCGAGACCGAGACAAGACACAAGACTTTACATAAGTTACTTTAGTTTAAGCCAGGCTTGTGAAGTTAGAGTCGGAAGTTGGAGCCGCATGTTGTTTGGTGGACTCGAAGTAGTTTTTTAAATATGCCATTGAGGACAATCTTGGGGGCCTTATTGTCAAGTGGTTAAAAGGCGTTAAAACACCGTGATTGTGATCGACATGGTTTCGGTACAAAACCTGCTCGCGATATTCAGTTGTGTCCTTGGGAAAAACACTTTTGTGGCACTTTCCCCCGCTTGGCGGTCTTGGCAAGTAGTTTTACATTTCAGTCATATCTCTATAAAACTAAAAAAACAAAATAAAAATTTTCTATTGGACTGCAATATCTTGGCATCTCCGAAAGCAGGTCGGGGTAATTGTTTGCTTTATCTATAGCGCCTCCGTCGCTTTCCTGCGAGTCAGGAGAATAAATATAAAGATAAAATGTAAAAATGTAAAATAATTTAGCGTCAATCGAAGTCTCCAAGCGCAATAAGGACTCCGATTCACAACTCCACTCTAATCTGAAACTTTTAAACAAAAAAGTAAATGCAGAAATAATTAAAGTTTCCTAATGGATGAATTTAAACAAATTGAAGCTAAATTATGACAAATGTAAATATATGCTCTTTAAACCTTCTAATAAAGAAATTGATGACAATATTACCTTCCAAATTTCATTGACAAATTCAATTAAACTAGAGCAGGTAAAATCCCTTAAATACTTAGGAGTAGTGCTTGATAAAAAATTAAAATGGACAAATCATATTCAATTTCTTTGTAAGAAATTAGCACAAGTTTGTGGAATTCTCAGAACTATAAAACCACTAGTAAATTCCAAAACTCTACTAAATATTAATTACTGCATGGCATACTCAAAATTACAATATGTACGGTCTTCCGAAAATACACAAAAAGGACGTACCCTTACGTCCGATTTTGTTTATGACCGGATCGGCCCAACATCAGCTAGCTAAATGGCTTACTTCTCTTCTTCAACCGGTTCTCCAAAACCTTTCCTCTAATTGTTTGTCTGATTCTTTCACTTTTGTAAAAGAAGTCAGAAAATTTACCTTTTCTCCTTCCTCTGTGTTTCTTTGTTCTTTTGATATTTCCAGTCTCTTCACTAATGTCCCGCTTGCTGAAACCATAGAAATCTGTGCTGATGCCCTTTACAATGACGACTCAATGGCGCCATCCTTTCCACGCAACATCTTTGTCGAATTAATGCAGCTAGCCACCTCCTCTGTGGAATTTAGCTTCAATAACAACATGCATCGACAAATCGACGGCGTCGCTATGGGCTCACCGCTTGGTCCAGCTTTAGCAAACATTTTTGTTGGCTACCAAGAAGCGAAACTTTTCAACATCGCCAAAAGACCGTTGGTGTACTTCCGGTACGTTGATGATACTTTCGCCGTATTCAACAATGAAGAAGACTGCAACAATTTCTTCATCCAGCTCAACTCTCTTCATCCCTCACTTCGCTTCACCTATGAAAAGGAATCTAATCACTCTCTCCCTTTCCTTGACGTGTTAGTAGAAAGGCATGATTCAGAATTTCTAACTTCAGTATATAGGAAACCTACCTTCACTGGCCAATATCTACGTTGGAACTCTTTCAGTCCCCAGAAACGGAAAATCAATCTAATTGGTACTCTCGTTCACAGAGCTTTTATGATTTGTTCTAAAAGCAAACTGAACCAAGAGCTTGGCAAAATTCGTTCAATTCTTTTGGAAAATGGCTACCCGGAACGTGTAATCAATTCGGCTTTCAAGCGAAAATTTCAACAAATAAATTCTAACCCGGTCCACATAGTAAAAAAGTGCCCTGTCTACCTACACATCCCATGGATTGAAAACGTCTCGATGAGGTTCGAAAAGCAGATTACGTCTGCTGTGAAACGCTGCTTTTTCTCCGTCGAACCACGTGTTATTTTCAACACCCGACAGCTCCTTCCAGCGATTAAGAAAGACGTGTTACCTTCCCATCATCACAGCAATGTTATTTACCAGTTTTTGTGCCACTGCGATAGTCGGTACGTTGGTCGCACGTCTCAACGGCTAGAAGAGCGAATTAAACAACACGTTCCTAAATCCATCACCAATCCTCGTGCCTCGGCCAACCGCCAAAGTCTTTCCCGCTCTTGCAAAAACAACATACGCCCACAACAATTTCACGAATCCGCCATTGGTCAACATCTTCTTGATAACGCCCAATGTGCCCTCCATTACAGCAACGAAAAATTTTCTATTCTCGCTCGAGGTCGCTCTTCCTTTCACCTTTCTGCTCTTGAAGCGACTTTCATTAAATCTCTCAATCCCCTTCTGTGTAAGCAAAAAGAATTCGTTAACTCTTTGAAAATTTCTTAATCTTTTCTCTCATTGGTGACCTTCAGCCTAAAAAAAGTACTGGTATTGATGAAATTCCCTCAACTATTTTAAAAAGCACACCAGACAATATGTTAATAGCTCTGACACATGTGTTTAATCTTTCGTTAGCTTGTGGTGAATTTATCTCTGACTTTAAAACTGCAAAAGTAGTACCAATTCATCAAAAGGGTAGTGTAACTAATGTATGCAATTATCCCCCAATCAGCTTACTTTGCTCAATGTCAAAAATATTGGAAAAGTTAATGTACAATCGTGTAGTATTATTCTTAAAAAAACAAAACTTTTTTTATAAATATCAATTTGGCTTTAGAAAAAATCACTCAACTAGTCACGCAACTTCATTATTAATTGAAAATATTGCTGAAGCTTTTGAAAACAAAGAACATGTACTTGGCATATTTCTTGATCTATCTAAAGCATTCGATACCATTGATCATAAAATTTTATTATCTAAATTATGGCATTGTGGAATTCGTGGTGTAGCGCATGATTGGTTTTGTAGCTATCTTAGCAACAGAAAACAATTAGTTGAAATAAATAATATCTGCTCCAATACTAAGTCAATAAAATATGGTGTCCCTCAGGGTTCAATTTTAGGCCCTTTACTATTCTCAATTTATGTAAATGATTTAAATAATTGCTTAACCTTAGGAAAATGTATTATGTACGCAGACGACACTAACATATTTTTAAAAAGTAATTGCTATGAAACCTTATATGAAGCTGCAAATAAGGAGTTAGGGAACATAGATAAGTGGCTTCTGGCAAATCGGCTATTTCTAAACACTGACAAAACACATTATGTGATCTTTCGCACACCCAAAACAAAGCCTCCATCAAAAAAACTGACAATTTCAATTAGAAATAAATTTATCTCTCAGCAACCAAAAACGAAATTTTTGGGAATAATATTTCATGAACATTTAAGTTGGAAATTACATATGAACTTTGTTCTACGAAAAATCTGCGTAAGTTATGGTACTATCAAAAAAATTTCAAAACACTTTGACAAAAAAACTTTGCTTGTATTGTATAACTCCCTGATAATCAGTCATATAAGATATTGTATTACAACTTGGCATATTGGTAATAAAACCACAGCCTCAAAAATTCAACGAATCGCTAATAAATTCATACGATTAACGATAAACGATACGATAAACAAATTCCTTTTGTTTACACATTAAAACTTTTCAAATAACCTAAGTTGCGAGTAACAGTGTTTCTCCTGGGTAATTGCACATAGTGCGTTTCTCCTTTCCGAGATTACACTGTATTGCACCACACTGTGCAATTGTGCCTTTCTCCTTTCCGAGACTGCAGCACCTTTCTCCCAACTGTTGAGACTATAAATACCTTGATTTTCTCTGGTTCGTCCCATTTTGACGCGATTGCCACTGATGAGAGCGTCACGAAAAGCTTATGGCTCCAATAAAATCGACTTTGTTTAAAGCGATATTAAAATTCTGTACCACAAAGAAGCTCTTTACTATTTGGCTTCCACAATCTTCAAAAAGCTTGCCTATGCAGACTATTTGGTATTGTTGCATTTTTCTCGAAACTGAAAGGACTTTAAAACAAGGCATATTTACTCTTTCACCCTTTCTCCAAACTTGAAGAATGAAACTCAATCACTCAAAGACGGCGACAGCAGCTTTTTATTCTAATAAGCGAGAAGCCAAACCTGAGCTAAAAATTCACAACAAAATGAACTTTTACCATTCTGTTTAATCCCTACATATCTTGAGGTAAAGCTGAAAAAATCGCTCACGTTTCGTCACAACCTTGTGGCATTGCGCAAAAAATATCTTCCCTTGTCACGCTGTTATCCTCTATTCGGTCTACTTGACAGCTGAGTACTTTGCAGCGCACATGTTAGCCTTATAAATAGTGTCTTGAACGACGCCTTAAACATTTGAATGCCTGCGTCCCATTCCAACAGACCACTTACCAATTTTTTAGGCATGAAGCCAGCTAAACTTTGCTAACTAAAACTCAGGTATTGTCGCAGAGCTGATCATGTATAAAGTGAAAAATATAAGATTTGCAGGATTCTATCGGATGCATTGCTGCACCGACAGAAACGGAAAACCTGAATAACCAGGCTGTTCCTGACGAGGGTGTCCATTTAAAAGAGTTAGTTACAAAGCAGCTAGCCACAAAAGAGCTAGTACAAAATTGCTAGTGCTGCAAAAGGAGCTAGTGCCACAAAATACCTAGCCATAAAAGGACTAGACATAAAAGAACTAGTACCAAAAAAGAGCTAAAATACTAAAACAAAAAATACGGTTAGGGCTAGGGTTGGGGTTAGGGTTAGGGCTAGAGTTAACCCTAAAAATATAAAGATAATTATTGTAGCTCTTTTAACGCATAGCTCTTTTTTAGCTATTTATTTTATGGCACTAACTCTTTTATGTCTAGTCCTTTTATAGATAGCTATATTGTAGCCCTAGCTCTTTTTTAGCAGCCTACTAGCTCTTTTGTTACTAGCTCTTTTGTGGCACTAGCTCTTTTGTGGCTAGCTGTTTTGTAACTAGCCCTTTGTAATATAATCCCTGAAAAGAGTTTAAAACTCGAAACTATGGTCTCGGGTTCGGCTTGTGTGATCTACAATGCCACAGATGATACTCCTTAATGTCATC